>JAGXJF010000527.1:0-397456 GCA_019208055.1 Stipa capillata
GTGTCAGAGTATTATTCCAGCAATAATGAATACGGGGCAGCGTATGCACAACAGATCTAGATGGGTGCACACGGGACACAGAATTTAGACAGGTTCAAGCCCTCAAGAAGAGGTAATACCCTACGTCCTGTGTTTGGTGGATGGTATTGAATCCCGTATGAGAAGATATGAAGGAAAGATGCCGATCGAGAGATCCCTACCCGGCCTTATATAGGTGACCGGGGTAGGGTTACAAGAGTCCGGATTGGTTTACAGATTGGTTTCCTAATTAGTTAGGACAGAATTCGGGATCACCGGACTTGTGCTTATCCCTGTCTTGTACTCCAAGTTGATGAGGCGCCCCCGTGTAGAAGTCAGACTCCAAGTAGTCAGCCTGGCCCACCCTATGTCCAAAGGGCCGAATTCGTCCTCCTTGACGATACCCGAGTGCCATGTCCTGGTAGTATCCAGTCGTTTCCAGTGGATGGAGACTGGGTAATAGCCCAGCGGGGGCATGCCATGAATCCCGACTAAATTCCCGAGTGATACCTGGTTTTCCGAGTGGCTCGGGTCCAGCTAGTGTCCCGCTGGGGGAATACCCTCGAAATTCACGTCAGAACCAGAACACATGCTGTAGCGCTTCGGTCCCGAGTCGTTCGGTGTCCGACTAGTGGCCCACTGGAGGCGCACTACAGCCGCCCTTCACTCGGGTGTATTCAAGTGATCGTGGACCCCTGGAGGTCAACCATTGAAACCCTCCAAACTGTAGCGCTTCGGTCCAGAGTTGCTCGGTATCCGACTAGTGGCCCAATGGAGGCGCGCTACAGCTGCTTTTTATTTGGGTGCATCCCCCGAGCCTCCGGCCAACTGGAGCAGTCGGGCGGAGGTTCTTTGTTAACCTATAGATTTCACTCTGGGGGCACGAACAGTGCACCCAGAGGGTGTAGCCCCCAATCCTCCGGCTGACTGGAACAATCGTTTTGGTTTGTAGATTCCACACTGGGGGCACGAACAGTGCACCCAGTGGGTGTAGCCCCCGAGCCTCCACTCGGTAAAAGGAGCCGAGTGGAGGGTCTTGATGATTCTTCCCGCCTTCGACCTACTCAGCCAGCGCAAGGCCGAGTGGGATAACCTGGAGGGCACCCTCCGCGCGACACAGGAGCAAGTGATCGCGAAGGAAACCCCGCTTGAGTCCGATGGAGGACGTCCAGTCTGCGGTGAACACTATTGCTGACGGCATTGTCCTGTAAAGGCAGGCAGCAAACACGTGAACCGCTCCATATACATGTGAAGTACTCGAAAAGGCCGAGTGCAACTTGCTTATGCATGTTTTGGTTAACTTATTATGTGTTTATTAACCCCTTCTTTCGTAAAAATTTATTCGCGTGTAAGTTAGCCCTTTGTGTGTGCTCTTGCCAACCCGTCGTACACCCCATTGCGTAGAGATTAGCCGTGGGCTGTTTCCCGTGTAGTGCAGGGTTCTAGCGTAGACTGGCGATCGAAGACGAAGAGTTGACACCGAGCGTTTTACACAGTACTAAAATAATTTTTGAAAGAGAAAAGCCCGAGTGTGCCTGGGCGCACCCGGTGTGGTGTAGCTCCCAAGTGTCCGCTATGTGTAGCCGTGAGCGTGCATAGCAGGTAAGTCAGAAAACCCGAAAGGTTACTCGGATAGAGCAAATAAAGTGTTTTTATTCATTCGTTCATGCTTAAAGTATGGAAGTACAATGCTTAAGCATAAAAGCGACTTAGCTGTTCAACGTTCTAGGCGCTGGTGAAGAGGTTGCCGTCCTTATCTTTCAGCCGGTAAGCCCCGGGCGTAGTACTTCAGCAACAGTGTACGGGCCTTCCCACGGTGGAGAGAGCTTGTGCTTGCCCTTGTTGGACTGGACTCGGCACAGGACCAAGTCACCATCGTCGAAAACGCGCCCGCGTATGTGGCGGCGGTTGTTGTTGTTCGTCGGTGCATCCGAGTCAGCCACGAAGACCTCTGGAGGAGGATTGCGGCTTCCCGAACTCTCAAAGCCGTCCGAGTCATAGTCGAAGATGGGCAGAAGGGACTCGATCGCACCGACCAGTCGGGATCCCTGCTCGACGGGTGAAGACCCGTGCTGAAATAGGAGATCCAACTTTGGCATGACCTTGTACTTGGAGATGGCCGCCGAAATAATCGACTCGGACGAGAGTCCGAGCGAAGAAGACGGTGAAGCCTCCGCCGACTGGCTATGGGCCGAGTCGCAGGGGTGAAGTTTGCCGAGTTTGTCGGCGATGAAGTCCAGGTTTCTGACTCGAAAGACCTGTCCTGGATCGGCGACAGAATCTTGGGGGCCAAAGCTCATGATCAGCCCCGAAGCGAAGTCACCGTTGTCGTTGAAGAAACCCATCTGGATCTGTTCAAATGGATCTATGCGCACAGCCCCTACCTGGTGCACCAACTGTCGGAGTATTATTCCGGCAATAATGAATACGGGGCAGCGTACGCACAGCAGATCTAGATGGGTGCACATGGGACACAGAATTTAGATAGGTTCAGGCCCTCAAGAAGAGGTAATACCCTACGTCCTGTGTTAGGAGACTAGTATTGCTTGAATCCCGAGTGCCGCAAGCCCTCGAGAACAGATCTCAAGGTTGCTAGGTCTATACGTATGAGAAGATATGAAAGACGATAAAGAGATACCGATCGGGAGGTCCCTACCTGGCCTTATATAGATGACCGGGGTAGGGCTTCAAGGGGCCGGATCGGTTTACAGATTGGTTTCCTAATTAGTTAGGACAGAATCCGGGATCGCCGGACTTGTGCATATCCCTGTCTTGTACTCCAAGTTGATGAGGGGCCCCCATGTAGAAGTCGGACTCCAAGTAGTCGGCCTGGCCCACCCTATGTCTAGAGGGCCGGATTCGTCCTCCTTGACGATACCCGGGTGCCATGTCATCGTCACTATGCTCATACTCAAACCTCTCCAGCGTTGATTCCAGAAGGCTTCTCTTTGACTTCTTCAGAGTGTTGCTGCCCTCATAGATCTGCTTCAAGGTATCCCAGATATCATTGGCAGAGTCCATGGTACTGACTCTGTTGAAGTCATGCTCCTGTAGACCGCTAGGGATGATGGTGTCTTCCAACCTGTAGCCTATACACACAACTTCCCACACATCTGGATCAATGGCGATAAGATGCATTTGCATCTTTCTTTTCCAGAAGGCATAGTTAGTTCCCTTAAAGACAGGTATTTTACCCTCATAGCCCGATATCCTTTAAACTCTGGCTGTTAGGCCAAATCAAAGAGCAACCTGCTCTAATACCAATTGAAAGGACCAAAAGAGCCTACTAGGCGGTGAATAGGAGGCTAACTAAATTCACTTATTTTAGCTTAGGTTATCAAAATTAAGTCTTAGCAGATTGCAAGGTTAAGTTAGCTGTGTGACAGGTGAACAGCACATGCAATATATGTTATGTAAATTAACACATAGCTGTCACACAGGTATGTAACACAGGTGAGCTAATAACTTAAAACAGATAAGCAAGACATATAGCTGTGTAACAGGTAGCTGAAACGGGTAAGGGATATGATATGCAGCAACTGAGGCACTGCTACGCTAACACAGGTGAAAAGTGATCTATCACAGATAAACAATGTATATCTAAGAACACACAAGCATACAGATCTAATGAGTAACTAAAAGGCAATATAAGAAGTACTCAGAGAGACAAGGTGTTTTTCACCGAAGTTCCCTACTCCTTTCCGAGAGGTACGTTTCCGTTAGAGAGGCTACTCTGAAGAGATCACCAGCACTGAATCGTGCTTGTTCTCCAAGTACCTGAGTAATCAGGCCTCTTGCTTTGCTTGTGGAAGTCCTTTAGCTTTGCAGCAGGTTGATTTCAGATCACCTTCACAGACTACTGGTTCAGCCCACACAAGCTTGGGTGATACCAGCAAATCCTACACCCGTCTAGGAGTAGACACTCCAAGAGTAACAGATTCAGCAGTAACAACTCTTGGAAGAACCAATGCTCTTTGCTCAGAGGCTTTAACTCTCTTGAACTAACTCTTAGGAAGTTTGGCTTTTGTTCAGAGGGTGAGAGGCTTGCAACAGTTGAATATGATTCACTGGGTTGAGCAAGGTTGAGGTCGAAGACCTCCCCTGGTCCCCTATTTATATGGTTCACAGGTACCTGACTGTTACACTCATGTCACATAGGATTAAGTGGGTCACCGGTGACAGACACCGGTGACACAGCCAATCACAACACACAACGGTAACTGGCTCAGGCAGATCGACACCTGTGTCACCGGAGGCACACATAGGTGAACCCTTAACTGACGTATCCTAACTACTCAGCCCGATCTTGGTACATTACATGCCCTCAGTGCACAACTAACTCTGATCCCTAATAAGGAGAGAACCTTCAACAATCTTCTGACTCGGCAGACAAACTATTGCAGTGCAGGTCCCGTAGCATTTACAAGCTCTCCCCTGGTACAGAGATGTACCTAAGTCATAGAGCGGTAGACCACTTGTGACACAGCTGTGTCACACAGGTGACTCTAGGCTCTAGGGTTTTTCTACCGCTAGCACTGTAGAGTGCTAGCAGAAACCAGTTTCTCACTTGTGCAAAACTGTTGATACAGGGCCACTGACCTCAAAGCATCAGTGCCACTATCCAACACTCTGAGCATTGAGTAAAAGAACCTCCATAGATCATTACTGCTTCATCCCTCTTGATAGTACGGGTGTTTCCTATGGACTCAAGGAAACTAGCAAATCTAGGCTTTACCTGCCACCAGCTGCACTCACGGCCCTTGACGCATCAAGCCACCATCACCTTGCTTGCAACTCCTTGCACAGCACCGGCTTCTTCACAGCTGTGGCACAACTGCCTAGCACAGCCATCCCCTTGTCCCGGAAACCACCTTTGTACTTTTTGGGTGGTCATCCTTTCCCTAATGACACTTCTTCCTGGAACCTATTAATCTTGCTTACACTCATTGTAAACATTAGATTCTAGTTTGAGTTGCCATTAACCATCAAAACCAACTAGGGGCCTAGATGATCTTTCACCTAATAATTAAGTTGCCGAGCACGAGCCCTAGTTATAGGTCCTTGTATTTTTGGCATGGTACTTGGGGCGGATGTAGGAGCTATGGTTGTAACATTAGTAGGGATGTCCTGATCACTCGCCTGCCATATGATGCATGCTCAGAGACATGTCTGATCCTGCGAACATGGAGCAAGAAAGTGGACAAAGAATGGGGCCAAGCACGTTTGGAGCACGTGCCAGCGGTTGCCATGCTCATGGGGGCGTTGACTGGAGTGGTGATGACAACAGGGCACGAGTGTGCACACATAGAGCGCGTCCTCGTGTCCACTGCGCAAGCTAACCATTGTGACGAGGCTAAGGTGTCGTAGTGGCAAAGGCTTGGGTAAAAGCAAGCTCACCTCGCGCACAAGCTAGCATCCATCAGGTGTGCTTTTCATGGAGATGTGGCAAAGCCATGAGAGCAGCGAGGGAGTAAGGCCTGCATCTTGAGTGTGCGACACATGCATGCGCATGCTGTCTCGCATTTCTAGCATATGGTATAGTCGTCGGGTGGCCGGAGCAATGAGGGAACGTTGCCCGCATTCGGGACGCATCCAGCGCACACGCCGCATTGCGTGGAAGGAACGAGGGAGCACATTGGGGGTGGCAAGGACGGTACGGCACATGCGGTCAAGGCTAGCATGCCTCTGCAAAGGAGTTTGGCAGTGGGTTGCGGCCACCTCCTTTCTTTTTTTGTTTCCACAAGGCCCAAGGCCTGTATACCATTCCTTACGGCCCGCACAGCCTCACATGTGGGCCATGATTTTTTCAGTTCGTGCCCCATCTGTACAAAGGCCTTCTTGCGATTCCTCCATATGACCCATAAAAGGGACCAGCCAGTGGGGGGTTGCCGACTCCATCCACACAGGATCGCGCGTGGACTAGGCCACGCAGGCTGTGGTAGTCATGTGGTGCTAGCCCGAGCCATTTGAGGCACTTGGGACAGACCCACTGGGGTGTGCGAGCATGAGTCACGTGTTAACAAACCCTGACGGGGGTGGCTATGGGTCCTGCAGGCCGTGCTCATGCTCCATTTCCCTAGGCCCATGTGTAGCCGCCGTTGGACTGGAAGGCCTCTGTAGGGACCAAGTAAGCAAGCTGGGTAGGGGCCAGCTCTGGTGGGTCACGCTGCAAATTGTGGGAGAGGGGGTTTGGCCATGGCCAAGATGCAGCCAAAAGGGGGAGATTGAGTAGTGAAGCTTGCCTTCCACCTCCTCCTTGTGGCCTATATTTTCTATGCACTTCTTGTCATGAGATGAAAAATTATTTTTCTAGAGGAGGTGTTTTGTTGCGATCATACTAAATTTGTGTGATCCCTTGGATAGGTGAGATGGGTTCTCCTCAATCGTTTGAGAGGGTGAGCAAGCCATCAAGCAAGTCCAAGGACCGCTCTCGGGACAAGGAATCACAAGGTACTCTAGGGACGTCCAAGACAGTGAGCCAGTGGTCTTCAAGCAAGCTAGAAGGTAACCAGGTGCCGACCAAGGATCCATATTCTGGATGGTGCTTGTACCATGATCTCCTGGGGCAGATCTCCATAATTGCTAAGTAGCTGGAGCAGTAGGAGGACGTGAGGTACATGCCCCATGGACATGGATTGTAACGGATCCACACGAGGAGCATTACACAGTGGGGAGGCACCAGGAGTCTATGGTGGTGTTTACTTCTTGGTTCCACAATGGATTCTATGCACTGGCTCACCATTCCTTGTGGAGTTCATCAAGGCCTTTGGTATCGAGTTGGCACCACTCAGAGCATATTCGGCACCATCATTTTTAGGCTTCGTCTGGACATTGCCGAGGATTTCCCTGTCATGCCATGTAAGTGCAAGTCTCCTTTTGTGGTAGGAGTGAGATTCTCAGTGGTTCTACCTTTATCTTCTGGGTACCAGTTTTCACCACTCCAGTGAGCTGCCTCAGAATGACAGTCGGGTTGGTCTTAAGGATGTCACTTGGGTGGAGCTGACTCATGACGAGAGTAGGAAGATCGACAAGATCAGGGTGGCGAGGCACGAGCAGAGCTTTAGAGACCTCATGGAGGATATGGTCATGGCAGATCACTACATGATGGGGCTACGTAGGAAGAAGGAATTAGGGATTCCTCACGATTTCATTCCCCATGCACGGCGGACGATCATGAGCATTTCTAACCATGCCTTCATTTGTTTCTTTATGTAGTCTTGGATACTAATGGCTTCTTTCCTCTTTGGGGCTGCCTTTTCTCACAAGATGGCGGCAGAGTGGGCAGACCAGCTAATTGGTCAATACAACACTAAGGAGCACAAGGTGTATGTTGCTGCTATCGATGGGAATGCGTGTCACAACATCATAGCGAGGTGTTTCAATATTCTGCTTCCCACGAGATAAGATCCCTCGCTTGGCTACTAGCTTCTCTTGCTTGGGGGCGTACAGGGCACCTAGCACACCTTCCATGTTGGCCATTGGTTCCAAGCGTTAGGACAGCTTTTGGAGAGTGTCAAGTTCAGCGGTGCTTGGCTTGTTGTACCCTGCAATGAACCCCCCAAAGCCTTTGAGGAAGAGGGAAAACCCATTGCCTCTTGAGCCAGTAGAGCTTGTGACTTCTTCGAGGAGGTAAGAACCCCCAGCCCCTGAGAACATTGACTTACCCAAGTGGAGGTCTCTTGCGAGGGAGACAGTTAACTTGCTCCTAGAGGGGAGCATTTCTATCTTGTGAGGGAGACAGTTAACCTGCTCCTAGAAGGGAGCATTCTTATCAAGGAAGTCCTTCCACCCGCTGCACATGTGGTTTAGAACTTGGAGAAGTTGGTGGTACTCAAGCACGTGGATAGTCTTGTCTTTGCCTTTCTCTTGATGGTGGTTCCCGTGGCAGACTGATGGCCCCTGCTGATGCAAAGGAGATCTTTGCCATGAGGACTGTGCCCTTTGACTTGAGGAGGCGCTGAAAGGATCTCAGGAGCTGACTAGAGGGGGGTGAATAGGAGGCTAGCTAGAAGATTAAAAACTTCTTCACTTTAGATGCAAATTCTCAGACAGATAAGAGGTACTAGCAGCTGTGTGACAGGTATACTACTCAGCCAGCAAATGACATGAAGATTAACACATAGCTGTCACACAGGTAGCTAACACAGGTGAACTAAAACCCTAAGCAGACGGATATAAAATATGACTGTGAAACGGTAACTAGCACAGATCAGAGATAAGCTATAGAACAACTGTGACACAGCTAGATAATACAAGTGAAAAGATGTATCACGGCACTAACAAACAGCACAATCAAGTAAGCAGGCAATCAAACAGTAAGTGCCGAAAGTAAACACACAGACAGACAAGAGATGTTTCACCGAAATTCCCACTCTTTTCAGAGAGGTACATCTTCGTTGGAGAAGCTACTCCTAAGAGATAGCCAACACTGAAACGTGCTTGTTCTCCGAGTACCTGAATCTTCAGGTCTCTTCCTAACTTCATATCACCCTCACAAATGTCTGGGCCAACCCACACAAGCTTGGGTGATCACCAGCGACTCTTACACCTGTCTTAGATGACCAAGACACCAAGGAGTGTCCTAGAAATTGACAAGTACCTGAGGTGCTTTTTCAGTCAACCTTACACCCTGCATAGTCACTATCAGAATAACCAACTAGCTCAAAATTTGTAGCTTTGGGGTACCACAAACCAAACCCTGAAGTTTGAATCAAATATGTCAGAATCCTGCGTACTGCCACTCTATGGCGGTCCTTTGGGTTAGCTTGGAATCTAGCACACATGCATACACTCAACATGATGTCTGGCCTGGATGCACAAAGATAAAGCAAGGAGCCTATCATAGACCTATACTCCTTTTGATCTACAGAGTTACCTTCAATGTTTAGATCAAGATGTCCATTTGTTTGCATGGGGGTGTGGATAGGCTTTGCATCCTTTATACCAAACTTGGAGATGATGTCCTTTGTGAACTTCTCTTGGGAGATGAAGGTGTCTTCCTTAAGTTGCTTGATTTGAAGTCCTAGGAAGTACTTCAGCTCACCATCCATGGACATCTCAAACCTCTTGGTCATCATCTTGCTAAACTCAATACTCATTGCACGGTTAGTACTACCAAATATTATGTCATCGACATATATTTGGCACAAAAATAAGTCTATTCCATTCCTCTTAGTAAATAGAGTTGCGTCTACTAAGCCCATTTTGAAACCGTTTTAAATTAGAAAATCTTTCAGTGTATCATACCATGCTCTAGGTGCTTGTTTTAGACCATAAAATGCTTTGTGCAATTTGTAGACATGGTGTGGTTTCTTAGCATCTTCAAAACCAGGTGGTTGCTCAACATAGACTAGTTCAGAAAGTTTACCATTCAAGAAGGTAGACTTCACATCCATCTGATATAGCTTGATGTTATGATGTGCAGCATAAGCAAGTAGAATTCTGATTGCTTCTAGTCTTGCCACAGGTGTAAAAGTTTCACCAAAGTCCAAACCTTCAACTTGAGTGAAGCCTTGAGCAACTAATCTGGCCTTGTTCCTCACCACCAGTCCATTTGCATCTTGCTTGTTCCTGAAGACCCATTTTGTTCCAATGACATTGTGATCTTGAGGCCTTTCCACCAGGGACCAGACTTGATTTCTTTCAAACTGGTTCAGCTCTTCATGCATGGCATTTACCCAATCAGCATCCTTGAGAGCTTCAATGACATTCCTAGACTCAACACTAGAGACAAAAGAGTAATGTTCACAGAAATTTGCAATACGAGAATGAGTAGTCACTCCCCTATGAATGGCACCAATGATTTGGTCTACAGGGTGATCTTTCTGCAGCCTACTGATCACAAGGGGTTCGGGGTCAATCACCTATGTCATAGCTATTGGTGTTGCCTGTGACACTGTCTCGCATCCAGTTGATCATTGGCTGGGTTGTACTCGAACTCAATGTCTTGCTCTCTAGTGTTTTCACATAGTGATGGAGCAGGTGGTTCATGGTCACTTGGTGAGGTCTAGGTTCCACCAGTGGATTTCTTGAGAATATCCTTGCTTCCTACATCATTAGCAACTTGCTCTCCTTGGGAGCCATAAGACTCATCAAAGTCCACATCTATAGATTCCTCAACAACCTTTGTGGAGGTGTTAAAAACTCTATAGGCATGGGAGTTAGTGGAATAACCAAGGAAAATACAAACATCAGATTTAGCTTCAAACTTAGAGAGACGTTTGCCTTTTCTAAGAATGTAGCACTTACAACCAAATACCCTGAAGTATGAGACAGTTGGCTTGGAGTTGGTGAGCAGCTCATAAGGAGTCTTCTTGAGTAGTGGATGTAGATATAGCCTATTGATGGAGTGGCAGGCAGTGTTGACAGCTTCAGCCCAAAATCTTGGTGAAGTCTTGTATTCATCCAAAAGTGTCATTGCCATCTCTATCAAGGTCCTGTTCTTCCTTTCCACTACTCCATTTCTGCTGTGGAGCATATGGACTTGAGAACTCATGCTTGATTCCATGCTTGTCCAGAAATGCCTCCACCTTGAAATTCTTGAATTCAGTCCCATTGTCACTTCTGACTTTGACCAGATTTACCTTCCACTCATTTTGCACTCTGACTATGAGATGCTTGAATTTCTTGTAGACCTGTGTCTTCTCCTTCAAAAGAACACCCAAGTATAGCGAGAAAAATCATCTACAATAACAAAGCCATACTTGTTACCTCCCAAGCTCTCATATGTTGTAGGACCAAAGAGGTCAATGTGTATGAGCTCAAAAGGAGTGGTGGTGGTCATGATGGTCTTGGGACGATGGGCAGCTCCAACTTGTTTGCAGCTTGACATAAACTGCAGGGCTTGTCCTTCTCAAACTTCACATTCTCCAAGCCTATGACATAGTCATGTTTGCTCAGCTTGTTGAGAAGCTTCATTCCCACATGTCCTAGTCGCCTGTGCCACAGCCAGCCAACACCGGTCTTGGCCATGAGGCACCATGGAGCTGCAGCAGGCTGTTCATTGAAATTGACAATATACAATTTTCCAGACCTGCATCCTTTGAACACTTGTGAATCATCAGATAGTTTAGAGGCTATAACCTCATCAGGATAGAAAGTAACTCTCATACCTATGTCACACAGCTGTGACACAGACATTAGACTATAGCCTATCTGATCCACAAGCATGACATTAGATAAAGAGTGATGTTCAGATATGGCAACTTTACCAATGCCATTTAGCTTTCCCTTGGAGTTGTCTGCATAGATCACATATTTGCTTGGAAGATTTCTCATCGTGATCTCTACAAACTCCTCTCTGCCTCCTATCATATGTTGTGTACATCCACTGTCCACAACCCAGTCAGTTCCACTGGAGGCAGTGTCCTGCAAGTTTAGTTATGAAACTTAGGGATCCAAACTAGTTTGGTTCCCTTAGTAACTTTATCATAAGTAGAGACATCAGTAATAGGATTAGCAAGTTTGTTCCTAGCGTTTATAGCCTTAGCTATGGATGATATAACATGAATCCTCTTTGGCTGATTATCACCTGCAACCTTAGGTATAAGAGTTCGTGAACTGTGCAAGCTACCTGTGACACTTGTAGTCCCACAGCTGTGTGAGGTACCAGTGACACAGGCAACAATAGCCTTAGGTATCTAGATTGCAGGTGACCATTTTCTCAGTTGCTTGAGACCAACATATTTGGCCACTGTCTTGCCTCTCCTATCCTTTTGCAGAACATAGGATGGGTTAGATGGAATGTTCACAACATTCTTGTTTTTCTGCTTATGACCAACAAAGTTGTTGTCATTTTTACCTACCTGTCTCACAAAGTTAGCTGTAAGATTTTTCTTAGACAATGGGTTAGTCACAGCAGGTAGTTTATCTTTATTCAAGACAGGGATGTAACCAAGGCTTTCAGGCCATTGTTTCTTCTGAACATTTCAGTTCTTATCTTCTGATAATTTTGCATGCCAATGTTGGCAGTGCATAGGCCTTGCATTGTTCTGGATGTTTCTCTTGTCATTGATGCTTGGCATTATGGTGTCCTCCAACCTGTAACCTATATTGATAACTTTCCAAACATCTAGATTAATGGTGATAAGATGTATTTGCATCTTTCTTTTCTAGAAGGCATAGTTAGATCCATCAAATATAGGAATTTTACACTCATAGCCTGACATCCTTTAACTCTGGCTGTTAAGCCAATTCAAAGAGCAACCTGCTCTGATACCAATTGAAAGGATCTCAGGTGCCGACTAGGGGGATGAATAGGAGGCTAGCTAGAAGATTAAAAACTTCTTCACTTTAGATGCAAATGTTCTCAGACAGATAAGAGGTACAAGCAGCTGTGTGACAGGTATACTACTCAGGCAGCAAATGACATGAAGATTAACACATAGCTGTCACACAGGTAGCTAACACAGGTGAACTAAAACCCTAAGCAGACAGATATAAAATATGACTGTGAAACGGTAACTAGCACAGATCAGAGATAAGCTATAGAACAACTGTGACGCAGCTAGATAATACAGGTGAAAAGATGTATCACAGCGCTAACAAACAGCACAATCATGCAAGCAAGCAATCAAACAGTAAGTGCGGAAAGAAAACACACAGAGAGATAAGAGATTTTTCACCGAAGTTTCCACTCTTTTCAGAGAGGTACGTCTCCGTTTGAGAAGCTACTCCTAAGAGATAGTCAGCACTGAAACGTGCTTGTTCTCCGAGTACCTGAATCTTCAGGTCTCTTCCTTTTGCTTGTGGAAGTCATTTTTCCTTGGCAGCGAGTAGACTTTAGATCACCCTCACAAACGTCTGGGCCAACCCACACAAGCTTGGGTGATCACCAGCGACTCCTACACCTGTCTAGGAGTAGACACTCCAAGAGTAATAGAATCTGCAACAACAACACTGGGAGAAACCAATGCTCTTTGCACAAAGCTCTAACTCTCTTGAACACTTGGGAAGTTTGGTTTCTGTTCAGGAGATGAGAGGCTTGCAACGGTTGAAAATGGCTGGCAGAGGCTGAGGTCCAAGACCTCCCCTGGTCCCCTATATATAGGGTCCGCAGGCACCTGACTGTTACACTCATGCCACGTAGGATTAAGTGAGTCACCTGTGACAGGCACCGGTGACACAGCTAACCACAACGCACAACGATAACAAAGCTTCAGGCAGACTGACACCTGTGTCACAGGTGGCTGACACAGGTGAAACCCTAACTGACGTAGACTCCCTACTCAGCCCGGTCTTGGCACATTACAACAAACTCTGATGCATAACAGGAGATAACCTCCAAAAGTTTTCTAACGCAGCAGACAAACCATTGCAGTGCAATTCCCTTAGCATTTTCAAGCTCTCCCCTGGCACAAAGGTGTACCTGAGTCATAGAGCGGTTGTTCACCTGTGACACAGTAACTATGGCTCTAGGGTTTAGGAAGCTAGCACAACAGTGTACTAGCACAACCCGGTTACACACTTGTGCAAAACTGTTGTTACAGGGCCACTGACCTCAAGGCATCAGTGCCACTGTTCAACACTTTGAACATTGAGCATAAGATGTTCCAAAAGTGATTTCAACTTCATCCCTCTTGGTAGTACAGGTGTTCCCTAAGGACTCAAGAAAACTAGCAAATCTAGGCTTCAGCTTCCACCAACTGTAGTCAAGGCTCTTGACGCATCAAGCAACCATCACCTTGCTTGCTACTCCTAGCACAGCACCGGCTTCTTCACAGCTGTGGCACAGCTGCCTAGCACAGCTATCTCCTCGTCTTGGGAAAATGCCTTTGTAATTTTAGTAGTCATCCTTTCATAGATGAAACCTCTTCCTGGAACCTAATCTTCCTGTTTACACTCAATGTAAATATTAGATCCCAGTTTGGGTTGCCATTAGCCATCAAAACCATTTAGGGGCCTAGATGCTCTTTCAGGTGTTGAGAGGTCAGATCATGAAGATCACTTCTGTTGAGGAGGAGATGCTGATTGTTAGTTTGCAGCTTGCCATGGCCGAGGGGGACTTGACGATGGTCAAGGAGGATGTCGAGAAGATATGTGCACATCTAGTTGCACCCACTTCAGAGGCTGAGGTGGCTGTGGTTCTGGACCTTGGTGTCACCAGTGCTCCCTCTGTTTTGTCAGCTATTGACCTTGAGGTGGTTGCTTCGCTCTTGGCCCGTGCCAGTGAGACCTACAACATTTTGACAAAGCTAAAGTACACGGAAGCATTGGTTCCTCCTCCATGTGCGGCAGTGCTTGAGGCTTTTGAGGCTCTTTGTTCCTAGGTGTTGTAGGTTGAGGATGCTGCTACAATATACTACCACATCTTGGTCGGCCGTGCTGTTGCGGCGGGCGTGTCAGTTGTTCTTGTGGGAGGTGCTAGCTTAGCAGGTGTTGGGAGTTTTTATGAGATGATCTTGTTTGTTTCTAACGAATGTTTTTCCTCATTGTTTTCAGCAAGATGGCGTGTGCCTTGGCTCGGGGTCTACCATGTACATCCGGTGCTGCTAGCGCAACTCGACTCGTGCCTAGGGCCATGGTGATGAGTCATGGAGCTCTTGTACCTTGTTGAGTCATCAAATACCCTAGGTCAGAGCCGTGTCGATCGCCTAAACAGGATCATAGGGCTTTCTCGCCATGAGCATGACTCAGCTTGGCGCCTAGGGCCATGGATGACTAGTCCAATGGAGCCCTTGTACCTACAAAGATGAACCTTCCTTGGGAAGCACCGAGCAATCTGGGTCAAAGGTGTGTTGGCTGTCATAGAGATCCGTGACGTGCTCTATTTTAGGACTTTGTGGGCACTTTGGTCCCATGAATCATTTGTGTTATTTGAGCAAGGAGGCCTCATGCAGTTTTATCTATGATGTTGTGATGATGACGCTCTTCATCTTCTGAAAAGAGGGGAACACAATATGAAGACTTATGGTTAGCATGCCCCACGATGTGGAGGAAGGGAAATTACAGCCCTATCGGCATGTGGTTAGTCCTTTTCTTAGACAGGAAGAAAGAGAAATGCTGCATGAGGTTCAACTACATCTCTTGCACAGAGGAAATGAAAAGATGGGCCCTATTGCATGCAATTTTGCTTGCATCACAGCAACGGAGGCAAGAAGAACAGATTCATAGAAGCTCATAGTTTGCTTGGTTTTCACTTCTCCTAGCGGCAGAGGATACAAGCTTAGGGAGGCGCTAGCCACGAACGTCACTTTTACAGAGAGTTTAAAGCATATAACTTGTGGAGCTTGTTTCCTTTTCAAGCGTGGCCCAAAAGCTCGTCCTTCATGGTGGACAGGCGATAGGCTCCAAATCCAAGATGGATGTGGTATAGGCTATCCCACTTCACATGGAGCTTGCCTTGTAACTAGGGGTCGAGGAATTTCTTGAGCACCAGATCCCCTTGGGAGAATGCCCGCTGCTTTACCCTAGGGGATGAGGGCTTCATCTCGTGCCTCTTCGATGAAGTCAAGCGGCTTGGTGGTGCTCTCCATTCATTGCGAATTTGAGGCGGGATGGCTTCGTGGAGCATCTCGATGAGACAAGAGTGGTGCTCAACCTTGGCAAGGAGTACAACTTCCACCCCGTACACCAAGGAAAAGGCATACGATTAGTGGCATGGCTAACAACGGTGGTACACATCCACAGAGTACACTTTCAAGCTCTTTGGCCCATATTCCTTTCTTGGTGGAGTTGTCCTTGACACGGTGATGAGTCTTTGGAGGATGAGTCCACTAGCTCGTTACACGACTCCGTTGCTCTTAGGTATGCCACAGAGGCGAAGTGTAAGGTTGTTGTCATTGAGTCACAGAACTCTCTTAATGAAGAAGCATCAAATTGAGTTTAGTTATGCATGGTTAGCTTGTATAGGACACCAAAGCAACAGATGATTTTCTTCCAAAAGAACTTTGACCCACTTGGATGCGAGCGGCTCGGGTTTGACCCACTTGGTGACGTAATCAATTGCAACCACCATATATCATTAGCCCCTTTCTCTGGTGGAGATTGTCCCAAGAAATCCATTCCAACATCGGGCAAATGTGAAGAAATCCATTTCATAAGGGTTGTTGCCCCCTTCTTGCAGAGACGTCGTCAAGCAGGATGTACATCCTTGCTTTTGCAAGTAATGTTTTGGTCTGCGGTGTGTCCTCATTGCTCATTTCTCTTTTGATGGCTTGAATGACTGTTGCCATCCAAGATGGAGTTTCGTTGGACACCATGAGGACTTCTAGTAAGGTCTCTTCGATGATGCTATTATCCTTCATTGACGGACAGTGAGAGTGGATGACCTCGAGAAAGACAATAGGAGGGAGTGGTTCTCTGGAATCGGCAGCACTAGCCAACCTGTCAGCCTGGTGGTTATCTCCTCGTGGTATGCGACACGCCTCCAACCCAATGAAGTAACATTCCATCTTCTTCCATGTATTTCTTCATCCTATCATCCAGGCATTGGTAGAATTTTTCCATTTGGGTCATCACCAACTGGGAATCTCCTTGGACGAGGAGGCGATGAATGCCCATGGCCTTGGCTAGGTAGAGACCTAGCAAGAGTGCTCCGTACTCGGTTTGGAAAGTGCATCTAGTACCCCCTAGTGGCTTTTGATGATTAATGACAAACGATTAAGGGACTAATGGTTTACTGAGTGTATTCAGGTGAATAGTCCCCAAGGTAATTGGTTTAACCAGTAGATGTCGACCCCTAAAAAGTTGATCAAGAAGGAAGGCCTTGACCTAGAAGATTAGTGGTGATTTTCTAGTGTTTATTTGAGTCTATAGGACAAGCCGCCTATTAAGAGGGATAAGATATCTAAGCTATAGGAAGAATCTTCATGTGTGCTCACTCAAAATCTCAGAAGACTTCTTTGAAAATCTCTTTTGAGACACATACAGTGATTCTCAGTAATACCGGTTTGAAAAATCGGATGTACCGAGATTGGCCTCTGCTGCAAGGTTTGATGACTTAGTCGTCACAAGCCTCGAAGAGCTTCAATCGCGGCATGACCGGTCTTCAAGCCGGTGCTGCTGAGAATGGCCTCTGTGTCGGAGAGTTAGGGAACCCTGCCGTTTAGGGTTTGCCCTAGTTTCATGTTTCGGAAACTAGTAATTCCGTTCTTGAAGACCGGTGCTTTCGGGATATGCTTCTGTTGTCTCAGACCAAGTCCCATATGTTTTGTCTTCGGTTCTACCGGGTTCGTTTCCAGTTGTACCGAGAATCTCTTCTGGACTTAGGTCTCTTGCCGTTTAGACTAAGTCCCATTCATGATGTCTTCGGTTTCACCAATTTCATTTTCGGGTGTACCGAGAATCCCTTCTGGACTTAGGTCTTATGTTGTCTCAGACTAAGTCCCATTTGGTTTGTCTTCGGTTCTACCGCTTTTATTTCCGGTTGTACCGAGAATCTCTTCTGGACTTAGGTCTTCTTGTGAAACTGTGTTACCGAGTTGATTTCTGGTTTGACCGTGTTTCTTCTTATGTCAGAAGAAGGTGTCAATTCTTCAAATCTCGGTTTAACCGTTTTTCAAAGTCGGCACTACCGGGAATTGCTTCTGGAAGTAACTCTATGGAGTAGAATCTTCAATCCCGGTGTGACCGTGTTTCTTTTGGAACTACCGACTTTGAGTTGAAGCCTTTTGCTGTGCATCTGAGTTCTTCAGAATCTGACCGTTGGTTTGAAACTTGGTTCTTCCAGTTTGTGTTCCGATTGTTCCGAATAAGAATCTTTGTGCCCAACGACTCTTTTCTGAGCTATGGCTATAAATAGCCCCCGACCCCCTGCGGGCTCGGGAGGACACTTTGCGCAAAAAGACATTCTCTCACTTCGTGTTCCCCTTTTGTCTTGCTCTCTGAGATTTACTTTGAGAGAGGAAAGCCTTGAGAGATCTGAAACTTGATTGAGCATTCAAGCAAGAACTTCTTCGAGCCTAGAGTACTTTACTCGTTACTCTTGGAGATTTGGCATCTCCAAGCCGGCTAGGCATCGTTGAAGAGCTCCAATTTGTGGATTCGCCTCC
This sequence comes from Stipa capillata, assembly GCA_019208055.1. NCBI lineage: Eukaryota > Viridiplantae > Streptophyta > Magnoliopsida > Poales > Poaceae > Stipa > Stipa capillata. Next base: position 18,009 of record JAGXJF010000527.1, read on the forward strand.
AATAGTTTGTGAAGGTTCGGGGATCACCTCAAGATCCACCATGAGTGATTGAGCAAGCCCTAAGTGGACTTAGCTCAAGGAGAAGAAGGTGAAGACTGTGTGTCTTTGGAACTAAGTGCTCAGTCTCTCCAAACGAAGACGTAGAGTTGTTGCCAACAACTTGAACTTGGGGATAAATCTTGAGTCTTCTCCCTAGCTCTTTACTTAACTGATATTTCTCATTTGAGCTAGATCTAGTTTGCTATTTGTTGCTTCACCCTTAAACTGCTTCGCTCTTGCATGCTAAACAACTAATTTGAGTAAAATTTGATAATCTCCTATTCACCCCCCTAGTCGATAGACCTCGATCTTTCAATTGGTATTAGAGTAAGGTCTCCTCTTTGCTACTGATTTGGTTTAACCACCAAGGGAGAAAGGTATGTCGACTTCCGGGAACTATAGGAGTTCTTCGCATAGACCTATCTTCGATGGTACTGTCACGGACCCGGAATTGCATATGATTAGGGGAACGACTGGTCGCCAAGGGCCGAAGGACCAGTCGACCTGGTGGCACGGTACCTGCGCCGTACACACCGAGGCGGAGTGATCCGACACCCGCACAACGCGAGCCGGTCGGAAATGACAAGACTTCCCCGAACCACATACGATTCCTTGATCCGGTGAAGGTTTAGAGCCGTTCCCGGATCCTACCACGCAAAGCAAGGTCGGAGGAGCCCGGCGATTCTACCCACACCCTAACCTAGCTCGGAAGCTAGTGGGTCACCCGAAGGCCCGGTAGAACGCGCCCACACCCTGCGTGGCCGGCACAGCATCTCAGCCAGCGGGTCACTCAACCGATTCCTGCTCGACATAGTAAAAAGGGGAACAACCGTAACCCTTCACGGCGTACCCATACGCTTCATATCATACACGCATTGCATACGGGCAGCCTGAATAACAAGTTGGATATCACAGCAAAGCACTACATTACGATAATAAACTAGTTGTCCGCATCGGACTAATAGATTACATCATTCGGCATAGCCGGAAACATATCCGAGTACGGGAGAATTAATACAACAGCGGAAGCAAATAAAAGTGTCCCACAGCGGCGTTTTGACCGCTGATCAAAAGTTACCACCTATCCCAAAAGCCGAATAGCTAACCAAGGAAACCATAAGTTTACGCGTCATCGAAATAATCTTCGACCACCGGCTCACCTGCAAGCTCTAGGAATAACCTAGGTGAGTACAAAGTACTCGCAAGACTTATCCGTGCTTGATTAAATATCCTACCCATACTAGTACAGCAACAATTTAAACATGAATGCTTCTCAGAGTAACAATATACAAATTCAGAACATAGCCTAAACAAGGGGAAGTAAAGAAAATATAATTAACAATCTAACTCAGAGTATAACATATTGTGAACAAGCCACCACGAGATCAATTCAACAATTCCAAGTTCATTGGGGCAGCCCATGCGTCCAATCCAAAAGAATCCATTAAACATCATCCAATCCAATTAGGGCAGCCCCAAGGTCAAATCCAATCAATCCAGTATCAATACATATTCATTTAATCTCTCGAACAGTTACCGACAACTCAACCACTGCAGACATAGTGTGTGCATAACCGTTTGGAGGTGGCGAGCCTCCAAAGGGCATGTAGACTTACCCCCACTATTCTCAGCGTTGGTTCCCGCTAACGTTCCCGTGTGATAAGGGATGGTGACAAGCTGAAGATAGGGTTGGTGTGACGACAAAACTCTACTTACTCCTGGGTCGCCATCAAACTACGATGAACACTAACCGTACCCATTGTGCACGCCCTCGGCTCTCCCAACTCACTTAACAATTTAGTTGAAGAGCCATCAGATGTTCTCAACCTAAGACACATCCTACACATACTAGTGTGCTCAACTTCACATGTGACATTCAAGCAACCATCACAGATAAGCACACATAAACAGGGCATACACAAGAGTACGGAAAGTAAAGATGCAACAAGCTCTGCTTGCCTTGTTCGGGTTGTTCCTGGTCTTGCGTGGAGTCGTAAGCCGGGTGGTCGCCTTCTTCGGGCTCTGATGTGAACGATAATAGGTACCGGAAAATAAACGGTGAAAGAATAATAAGACCCAGCATGTATGCGTGATGAATGACTGATGCTAGATGCATGTTCCTATGGTGGTTAATCGATGTCGAGGAACTTTATTTAGTTGCATGGCTTAGGTTTAACCTGTAGAGATCACATGTAAAGCTAAGCATGCATGCATGACATTTTATGTTGCAATTGGGCGTCTAGGGTTAACTTAATCGATGGCAGTGCGTGGCAACGTGCTAGTTATGTAGGTTTAATACAAGTAGTACAAGTCACGAGTTCAACGCAATTAGAATCGTGCAATTTAAGGCTACAACCGTCGAGTTAGGGTTTAGCGACGAACGGCGATAAGAGAGACTAAACAACTTGCATCCTACAAGGCCATACCATGCATGTGTCCCTACTAGAATTTCAATTACTCCAAATCGTAGGAAATCTCGCAAGGTTTCTAGAACTATAAGCTTTGTCGAAATCGGAGCTATGGTCGCGAATCTAGGGTTTATCGACCCTCGACAGTAGCAAAACATCAACCCTAAGTATCACCCTGTGCATGTGCTCGAAATCAATTTTCATAAGATTTCCAAATATATAAAATTTATCAAATTTGGATGTGTGGTTTGAAAGATATGGCTGTTTGAAAATCCTTACCAAAATAGAATCTAACCCTAACCCTAACCTTCCCTTTTCGGCCAGATCCAAATTGCTATCTGCACCCGAGGGCTACCCACGTCGGATCCAAAGTTCTACGCGTACCCGAGCAAATCCTACCCCAGATCTACACCTCATAATCCTAACCCACTGACTGGTGGGACCTACCCGAGCACACATGGCCCAATCAAAAACAGCCACGCGTCTCAACTCTCTCTCTCTCTCTCTCTCTCTCTCTGCCGGAGTTGGGACCGACGGCGGCGCCCTCGTCGGAGAGCTCACCGGAGCTAGCTCCGGGGCTCGGCTTGCTCGGGGAAAAGGGGCAGGAGGGCCAGAAGCTCACCCCGAGGACGTCTCGGTGCTCGGGGAGGGTGGAGGAGGCCGGGAAGGAGGCCGGCGACGAGGGAGGCGGCGGTGGAGCTTCGGGTGGTCGCGGCGAGGCTGCTCCGAGCGGGGATCTGCGAAGGGAAGCACACGGGGGTGTTAAGGGGGAGGAGCAGGTTCTCTGGAGCAAGAAAAGGGGAAGAGGGAAAGACCGGAACGGCGAGGGGAGGCTCGTCGGAGAGGAGACCGGAGTTGGAGGAGACCGCGGCGGCGAGGGCTTCCAGGGGCGGATCTGGAAAAAGGAAGGAGGTAGGAGTTAGAGGGGGAGATGGGGAAGCTCGTGGGTGAAGGATTGGGGCTCGGGGCTCACCGGGGGAAGCGGAATTGCTCACCGGAGCTGAGCACCGGAGCTCGGGAAGACGACGGTGCAGAGAGGCTTCGGCACCGGAGGGAAGAAGGGAGGGGGAATCTAGGGTTTTCCGACCGAAAAGGGGAGCGAGGGGGAGCTATCCGAGCAGAGGGGAGGTTTTTATGGGGCGGCGCCGGGCTTCGGACCGCCGGTCGGAGGGAGCACCGCCCACTGCGGCGAGCGGGGCGACGGCGACGTGGCGCGGGCGGGATGACAGGCGGGCCCGGGGCGCGGCAGTGGAGAGGGGGAGAGGCTGACAGCGGGGTCGGGCTGTCAGCCAGAGGGGGACGTGCGCGCGCGGGGAGCGCGGGCCGGCCTGCTGTTGGCTGAGTGGGCTACGGCCCAGGTCTGCTAGGGTTTTAGTTTTCTTTTTCTTTTTATTTATTCCTGATTCCTTCCCCACGTCATTTTATGTGCAAATTTTTCTCCAAATATTTTGAAATTTTTACAGGGGGTCTAATATATTATTTGGGAGCTACTGGGAGAATTTGAATCAATTTGGACAAGGTTTGACCTATGTCCTTATTCAAATTCAATTAGGGCTCAAATTAGGGTTTACACTGCGACTAGGCCCTAAGTATATTCAACAATTCTGAAATTGCACACCGGATTAGGGTTTTCACTTTTTTGAAGCTATTTGTGAAGTTTGGGTGAAGTTTGGGAACTTTGTGTCTACCAGAATTTGCTATACTCTCTCAACCCCAATTCTCGTTCTTGTTAGTGTTTGAAGTTAGGGACGGGAACTCATCGGAGAGCTCGATGACTTCCCCCACCTTTGCTGACGACATTGTCAATTCAACTACTTCGAATAAGTTGATTGGTGTTTGTATAAATATCCACCGAGGATGAGATATTAACATATTCTATAAAGTACAACTATATCATTTCGGGTTTAAACGAGATGGTGCGGGGATGATGACATGTATGCATGCATGCAAGGCAAATACCTATTTCGTTACAATTGGGTATTACAGGTACTAACTATGTAGGTTAGAAGCATAAGATGAGGATGCATCTTGAAGCAATTGACTTTGAGATCTGGAGAGTCATTGAACAAGGAGCCGTTGTTCTCAATGAAGCTGAGCTGACAGAGAGTGACAAGAAGAACAAGCAACTGAATGCTCAAGCTTGTGATATTCTCTTCGGCGCTCTCAATGATGATGAGTTTTGAAGAATCAGCACACTCAGAAGTGCGAAGAAGATCTGGGACACGCTCGAAGAAGTTTATGAAGGAACTGAATCAGTCAAGGACTCCAGAACCGACGTTCTTCGAAGTCAATTCAATCGGTTCAGGGGTTCAGATCAAGAATCAGTCCAAAGCATCTATTCAAGACTAACCACCATCACAAATGAGCTTCGAGGACTTGGTGCCACAGGCATCACCGACACAGTCATCGTCAAGAAGCTTCTTATGTCTCTTGACAAGAAATATGACACGATGTGCACCCTTATCCAAGAAAGGGCTGACTTCAAGTCATTGACTCCATCTCAAGCTCTTAGAAGACTCAATGCTCATGAGATGATCATTGAAGAGAAGAAAGAGCTGCACTCAACAAGATCAGGCCCTCGAAGAAGCATTGCTTTGAAGGCCAAGAAGGCAGAGTCCTCATCTGAAGAAGAACAAGAAGAATCCATCGATGAAGCTGATGTCAGGGACTCTTTGGGAAGGACTTGGCCCTTTTGGTCAGAAGATTCAACAAGTTCCAAAAGGGTGGCAGATTCAAGAAGTATGAGTTAAGGAGAAAAGGAAGCTCCTCCTCAAGAGACCCCAAGAAAAGAAGCTGCTACAAATGTGGAGAGACCAGCCACTTCATTGCAAACTGCCCGCTCCACAAGAAAGAGAAGAAAAGGGAAAAAGGTCACAAAGGAGACAAGGATGACAAGAAGGAAAAGTCATACAAGAAGGAGCATCACTCCAAGCCCAATCATTACAAGAAGAACAAGTATAAGGCTAAAACCTACCTTGGCAAGGAGTGGGATTCAAACACCAGTGATTCTTCAAGCTCTGAAACTTCTACCTCGGACTCCGAAATAGGAATGGCAGGATTTGCTTAGTCTACACCAACAAAGGCACGGACAATCTTCGACATGCCAAGCGATAACGAGTCTCCCACATGCCTTATGGCTAAGAGGTCCAAGGTAACTTCAAAATCTCCTAACTATGATGATAGTGATGATGACCTTATGAGTGATGACCTAGAGAACATAAAGCCTAGTTATAGAAAACTAGCTAAAACTCTTATGGAGCAAGAAATCATTCTTGAAGATCAAGAAAGTTTGCTTGTTGATGAGATGGAGAAAAACAAGGAATTGACTCGTGAGTTGAATAAACTCAAGTCAAAACACTTTGATCTCACTAAGGCTCATGAATCACTAGTTGAGAATCATGAGAAGCTTGGTGTTGAGTTCCTCAACAAGAAGCAAAATCTTGAGTCTCTAAAAGTGATTCATGATGAACTTAGATTTGAAAACGATTCTCTCATCGCCAAGCAAATTAGTGAGAATCAAGAGGGTTTCAATCCTCCTTGCTTAAAATGTATTGCATCATCCAATGCCATGCCTCCATCTACATCATCTAGCAATATGCATTCAAATGCTTCATCTTCAAATGCTATTATGGTCTCTTGTTCTCCTAACACTCCATCTATGGAGACCATAGCCATTATGAATGAAAATGCTAGGATGAAGACCCTCCTCGAATTCGGTTTCTTCTACAAAGGAAGGGAATCTCTGAGAGAGCTTCTTAGCAAGCAATCAATGAATTCGAAGAAAGAAGGGTTAGGCTTCATCCCAAGCTACAACTGGAGACCCGAGCAATATCCCAAGACCAAGTGGATCCTTGGAAGAGGGAAGAATATCGAACTCACTCATTATAATGGCTATGCTCGTAAATATTATGCATCCATGCATGCTAACTTTGATGCCAACTATAGATTAGCTAAAACCCCAAAAGGGTAAAATTATGCCAAATATGTTGGGCACAAGAGTAGAGATGTAGTTCCTAGCAAAACTATTTGGGTATGCAAAGACCACATCGCTAGCCTTAGACCCAATGTATTTGATACATCTAACAATGTACCAACTGCTAACAAATATGGACCCAAGAGGATATGGGTACCTAAAAGAAACTAAATTTTTTTGCAGAGCTATGCCTCCGGAGGACGAGAATGGGTGCTTGATAGTGGATGCACCGATCACATGACCGGAGACGAAAGCATGTTTGATGAATTCACGCCAAATGCTTCACCTACTCAAAGCATTACATTTGGACATAATGGTAAAGGAAAGGTAATGGGACTAGGCAAAGTTGCTATATCCAAGGATAAATCTATTGCTAATATTATGCTTGTCAAGTCCCTTGGATTCAATCTAATGTCCATTGCTCAATTAACCGATCTTGATCTTGACGTATTATTTACTAAAATTGATTGCCAAGTATTCAAAAGTGATGATCAATCCTTGATCTTCAAACGGGGTAAGAAAGGGCAATCTATATCTTGTTGACTTTTCTAAAGGTCCTCAAGTCACCACATGCTTAATTGCAAAATCCTCAAAAGGGTGACTATGGCATCGAAGACTTGGTCACGTGGGAATGAGGAACCTAGACAAGTTGGTAAAAGGTAAGCATATCCTTGGAATTATTAATGTATCATTTGAAAAGGATCGGCTTTGTAGTGCATGCCAAGCCAGGAAGCAAGTAAAGTCAAAACATCCTACCAAGACCGTCATGACAACAACAAGCCCTCTCGAGCTACTTCATGTGGACTTGTTTGGTCCAAATACTTACAAGAGCTTCGGAGGTAACACTTACGGTCTTGTCATTGTTGATGATTTTACCAGATTCACTTGGGTATATTTTCTTGAGGATAAAGCTAGAACCCAAGAGTGCTTCAAAAGATTTTCAAGAAAAGCACAAAATGAATTCGAACTAAAGATCAAGAAGGTGCGAAGTGACAATGGGACGGAGTTCAAGAACACCACCGTCGATGACTTTCTTGATGAAGAAGGCATTGACCATGAGTTCTCCGCCGCTTATACGCCTCAACAAAACGGTGTTGTTGAAAGGAAGAATAGAACCTTAATCGAGATGGCGCGTACAATGTTGTCACGGACCCCGGAATTATATATGATTAGGGGAACGAATAATCGCCAAAGACCGAGGGACCAGTCGACCTGGAGGCACGGTACCTGCGCCGTACATACCGAGGCGGAGTGGTCCGATACGTGACCAACACACCATATGCTTACCGACGTCGTATGCCCTCACCGTTGGTCAAGCCGGCCGGAAGCGATTAAACTTCTCAAAACCACATACAATTCTAAGATCCATGTGAGGGTTTAGAGTCGTTCCCAAAATCTACTAGAGGAGGGTTATGGATAATACACACTTCCCAAACCTGGGATAAGTACATATTCCTCATACATAGCAACCTAGAAGTCATTTATCTTAATTACAACATTAAAAACAGCAGCGGAAGATAAACCGAAACACCGAGATGGGGGGGAAACCACCTCAAAACAGCCCACAAAAATTCCCAAGGAAGTCGAAGCCGAAGGTGGTAAACCGAAGCAGTGAACGTCAACTCCAAAATGCTTCATGAACCTGCCTAGAATAAACCTAGGTGAGTACAGCCACCGTACTTGCAAGACATTGCTTATCAACTAATTAAAACATGGTATTAATCCTATTGGACAAGTGGTGAAGGTTCACCATTCTTAACAAGTTTAAGTTGCATACAAGAGATACAATGAACATAAGCTACACCATTTTAATTTCATATTGTAGCAACAACATAGAGATAATAGCAACATATACATAATGGATTACCTGGGAATTAACCTTCGGACCAGGTTTCAGAAGCAACTTACAAGCACACATAGATCAGCCATGTAATCATTTTTAACGTAATTGGATCAACCCACGATCCGTTTCTGAAATTAATCGGATCAACTCGCGATCCATTTAGCTCATGTGCAAAACAATTAAGCATTACAAACCGTTACCAACGAACCGACAACCTCAGATATACGGAGTGCATTCCTTGTGGAGTTCACAAGGCTCCACGCGGTATCGAGACTTACCTCACATATATCGTAGTTTCGTTTCCTTGGTGACGTACAAGCTTTCTCTCGGGCCTTCACCGCTGACTCAACCACCTCGGGTATAACGAGTGCATTCCTCGTGGAGGTTGTGAGGCTCCACGCGGTATCGAGACTTACCTCAATTATACTGTAGTGGTGTTCTCGGTGTCGGGCCCACGCGGTGACAAGGGGAGTAACACGATGAAGTCACCTTAGATTGGTATAGTGACAAACTCTTCAAACACCGGGGGTCGCATCATGGCATCAATATATACCAATTGTATTCATCGTGCACGTACCCCCTTCGACTCTCACATCTCAACTTTAGCAAGTTCAGGTTGATAGGGCAACAAGTTTAATTCTCAGCCATAGCTGCTGCATAACAATAAGACCTACACATACTAGTGCGGTACCCAGCACCAATCGAGCAATCGTTCACGCAAGCACCAAGTCGATTTAAGTAACTAATCCAAACAGAGATTAACACCCAAAGTATTGATTAATCAACAAGCAATGGAGCTTGCCTTGAAGTAGAGTTCATCGAAGTGCTGGAACAATCGGTAGAATGCCAAAACACCCGAACTGGAAAAGCGAAGGGAAGAACAATGAATAACAGCAAGAGGGGCATGATGCATTGATGATATGTTTTCATACTGATTTTAGGTGAATTATGATACTAAACATTTTCATTTTAGCTGTTAAGCTAGATTCTCTAGGATATACCCTTTTGAATTTAAGCATAAAGCACAATGTAGTCATGTTAAACAATTTGAACTACACTATTATGAATAACAATGGTATCATAAAATTCTACAGGTAAGAGATGAATTAGGAAAAGGATCATTTTATTAGGAGGTTGTATGAATTCCCCATGAACTTGTCTTAGCCGTATACCCAATATTCGTCCTTACATTAACTTAGTTGCTAAATCCTGCTAACCACCGGTTACTAATATAGCAGCGAGTTAAAATCTTTCCTGGATATTGATATGGCTAAGTCATTAGCTAGGTCTTTCATGAGGAATAAACATGCAAGAACCACTCAAATTGGAATTCGGATGATCTACTTATGAATTGTTAAAGTTTAAACCATGTTTGAAGTCCCTTTTTGTATTTTTCTCGGTAAAGAAAAGAATTTAACTAATCTCACAATCAGCGAGGTGGTGAGGGCTAGAGGATGATAAAGCGGGTCTATGGCAAACATTTACTCCTTTTCTCAATCCTTGGTTTCTCAACTAAGAGTGAGCTCATTTGTTACATATATACACCAATTAGTCAGCAAGCAATCAGTGTTAACTTAGTTTTGAATCATCAGTATTTTGAAATACCTTAAACACTTGGCTCAGCATGCTTATAACTGGGCATAATCCTTGCATAGATTGGGATGATTAATACTTAACTTGTCTAATTCAACATATGGATTATTAGTTGCACTAATTTTGTTGATTATCAATACTTTTAAATCATCCTCGATTATGCTTACAGTTAAACACAGTCCTCAAACTAAAGCATTAAGTTGTCTGGACTCTACACAATTGAAATTCTTAAGCTTAATTCTGGTCATCAAGGTATCGACATGTACGGTCACTTAGACAAGGAGACTTGTAGCTAATATGACTGTTAGCAATTTGTTTAGTTGATGCACTAACCTACTGAAAAACTGAGCAGAGAAGCTAAATCGAATTGGCAGTGTAGTCTGCGCATGCATGCGGACAGAGGCTTAACTAGCTTGCATCAGTAGTTCGGCGCCTTGGCCTTACTCGTGCTCCGCAATATGCGTATATACATGCACACGGTGGAGGAAAACAAAAGATTAGGGGGAGGGGTTATGTTGCCGTACCTACAGGCACGTCAAACTACACAGGAGATGACGACGAGGGGAGGGGCTGGTAAAAGGGTTCACACCAACTTCGCTGGTTCTTGCGCTGGAGAAAGGTAGCTCAATGGAACGAGCAAGCTACGGCGTCCAATGGCGAGGAGATCAAGCTCCAACAGGTGGCGAGATGTCCTCATCAACAAGGACGACGGCATTAGAGATATTATAAACTCAAACCCGTGGTTCTAATGGACACCCACAAAAGACTAGGAGCTCACTGGTCACGACGGATTCCAGTGTGGATGTGGTAAGCGGCAAGACGGAGGCAAGGGAGCTACGGCAATGACGGCTGCCTGAGGCGATGCAGCTACGGCAGCGCGCGTCGACGTCATGCAAGGCAGAGAAAGCGGCGGCGGGGACGGAGCTGGCTCCGCTCCGTTCCGGTGGGCTCGACAGCGGCGCATGAGACGGTGGCGCGGGGCGGAGCTGCACGGCGAGGATGGGGAGGAGAGGTCAGCGAGGACAGCGAGCTACACGGTGGCGGGGCTTGACCGGCGTTGAGGCTGGAACAGCGAGCCCTATGGGCGGCGGCGGCGGAGCGGGCTACGGAGGCGGAGGCGCACGGATGGAGCGGCGGCCTTGGGCCCGTCGGCCTCGGCTACGGGCCGCGGTGGCGCAGAGGGGGAGCCGGCGGCACAAGGCACGGGAAGTAGCGAAGGGCGCGGCCGGCGGGATCCGCCAGTGGCGGCGCTGGGAGAGGGGTTGAGCGGAGGAGCGCGCGAGGAGGGGAGGAAGGCCGCGGGGCAGTGGAGCGGTAACACGGGTGGAGCTGTGGTTGAGGAGAATGCGGCGGCACCGGCGGCGGGCTTGGAGAGGAGGGACGGTTGAGGAAGGCAGGGCCCGGCGCGCTCGTCAGCGAGAATACGCGAAGGGGAGGAGCGGCGGAGGGGGTTGGAGCTCGGGTGGCTCACCGGCAACCACGGCCGGCGCCAGGGCAGGGACGACAGCGAGCAGCGAGGCGGAGATGGCGCAGAGGGCGGCGAGGAGGAGATGGGGAATAGGGGAGAAGAAAAAGGGGCATGCGGCCTAGGGTACGTGGAGGAGCAAGGCTGCAAGCGGGACCCATGTGGCAGGTAAGATATTTTTCTTTTCTTTTGTTTTTGTTCTTTGCTGTTTTAAAGCTAAATTTACTAGGGTTCCAAAAATGAAGTTTGAATTCTACGCACCTGAATCATTCCTTCAAATATTTTTCAAAACCTTAGGATTTGAGGGCAATAAGATAGTTAACTCTTTAAGGTAGTATTTCGTTTATATTGGAGAGGAGGGTGTTCATATACTTAGCTCATTTTAACCTTGCCCAAAAAAGGGGGAAGTATTAAGTTTAATGGTGCACCTTGACTTTAATTGTGCATCTCAACTTCGCTGGCTTGAGAAACTCTGGTGAGGTTTCTCAAATGTATATAGAACTTAAGAAAATTGTTAGTGTCACGTTTTGGTGAAATTAATTTGAAAATTTTTATCTAACGCCGATTCCATGTCATGTCTTCTAAGGTTTTTCAGGTTGAACCAAATTAAATGGCCTAGATGCATGCATGTATGAGAAGAAAACCGATTTATCCACGATGATCTTCACTGATCTCGTGTCTTAAGATTTGGATCATTACAAATGCTTGACGAATACAACACGCCAAGTCAATTTTGGGCGGATGCCATCAACACCGCATGCCACGCCATCAACCGTCTATATCTTCACAAGTTCATGAAGAAGACATCATATGACCTCCTAACCGGTAACAAACCAAACGTTGCATACTTTCGTGTATTTGGATCAAAATGTCACTTTTAGATAAGCACCGCACATCTAAATTTGCTCCAAAATCACACGAGAGTTTCTTTCTCGGTTATAGCTCGAGTTCGCACACTTACCGTGTCTTCAACCACTTCATACGAAAAGTTGAAGAAACGGTGGATGTGCAATTCGATGAAACTAATGGCTCCCAAGTTGAGCAACTGCCAAGTGTTGTAGATGAACTTGTCCCCACCGAAGCATTGAAGAATACGGCAATTGGGGAAGTAAAGCCTGTTGAAGTCAAAGAAAGCACTTCATCTCTAGAAGTCACACCACCCTCCTCAAGTCAAGAACCTCATGTGGGAAAGTGATGACATTGAAGCAAATGCTGAAGATGAAGCTCAAACAAGACTACAAGCTCAAAGTGGTCCACATCACCCAAGACTTGCAAAACAAATTCAAGATAGTCATCCCGTCGATAAGATCATAAGTGACATATCCAAAGGTCCACAAACTCGCTCACGTGCTAGACTTTCAAATTTTTGTGAGCACTACTTGTTTGTTTCCTCTTTGGAACCAACTAGGATCAACGAAGCTATGGATGATGAAGATTGGGTGATTGTGATGCAAGAAGAACTGAACAACTTCGAACGCCACAAAGTGTGGACATTGGTTGATAGACCGAACCCCAAAGAGCACAACGTCATAGGAATAAAATGGGTGTTTCGGAACAAGCAAGATGAAGATGGTCAAGTGGTGCGCAACAAAGCTTATCTCGTCGCCCAAGGCTACACGCAAGTGGAAGGTTTGGACTTCGGTGAGACTTATGCACCCGTAGCTAGACTAAAAGCCATTAGAATCTTGCTAGCATATGCAAACCATCATAATATCTTATTATATCAAATGGATGTTAAAAGTGTATTTCTAAATGGTGAAATTGAAGAATTAGTATATGTTGAACAACCACCCGGTTTTGATGACCCAAAATTTCCAAACAGCGTATATAAACTTCATAAGGCACTATACGGACTCAAACAAGCTCCTAGAGCATGGTATGAGTGTCTTAAGAAGTTTCTACTCGCCAAAGGATTCAAAACTGGGAAAATTGATTGTACTCTTTTCACGAAAATTATGGATGGTGAACTCTTTGTGTGCCAAATATATGTGGACGATATTATCTTTGGATCAACTAACCACAATTTCAGCAAAGAGTTTGGAGAAATGATGGCCGAAAAGTTTGAGATGTCCATGATGGGAGAGTTGAAGTTCTTCCTAGGTCTTCAAGTGAAGCAACTCATAAATGGAATCTTCATCTCCCAAGAGAAGTACATAAGGGACATGCTCAAGAAGTTCGACATGGAAAAAGCAAAAGGAATCCATACTCCAATGCAAACGAACGGCCACCTCGACCTAAATGAAGACAGTAAAATCCGTTGATCAAAAGGTATACCGTTCTATGATTGGTTCATTGCTTTACCTTTGTGCATCTAGGCCCGATATCATGTTAAGTGTTTGCATGTGTGCACGGTTTCAAGCAGCTCCTAAGGAGTGTCACCTCACGTCGTAAAGAGAATTCTTCGATATCTAGTTCTTACTCCCAACTTAGGGCTGTGGTATCCCAAAGGGGCTAGTTTCAATCTTGTCGGATATTCGGACTCGGATTATGCAGGAAACAAGGTTGATAGGAAGTCCACCTCCGGAACATGCCAATTCCTTGGTAGATCGTTAGTTAGTTGGTCTTCCAAGAAGCAAAACTCTGTTTCCCTATCCACCGCCGAAGCCGAATATATATCCGCAGGTTCTTGTTGCGCTCAATTATTGTGGATGAGGCAAACCTTGAAGGATTATGGAATTATGATAAAAGATGTGCCTCTTTTGTGTGATAACGAAAAGCGCAATCAAGATAGCCAATAACCCCGTACAGCATTCCCGCACAAAACACATAGATATCCGTCACCACTTCATTAGGGATCATGTTGCAAAAGGTGATATTGTGATTAGCCACGTGAGGACGGATAATCAATTATGCGGATATCTTCACAAAACCCTTAGATGAGTGTAGGTTTTGCGAGTTGCGGAGTGAGCTAAATATCTTAGATTCTCGAAACGTGACTTGAAACCATGCTTACATGTTCATGTCATAACTTGATGTTGATGCTTTAGATGTGAACACATTAAGGGTAAGTATAGTTCTCTCAATGAACATATACATCCAAGATATGTGAGAATAGAAACATTTGTGCTTATTGATGAATATGATTCGTAGAACCCTCTTCACAAAATTGATATGTGGTTCTAAATCAATACATTCATACATGGTGGCTTCAAACCACCACAGTTGATATGGATCTTGTTTCTCTTTGATTCTAGTCCTGATTATCATCCAACTTATAGCTTATTTTCTTCAGCTGACATTTGCTCTAAGTGGATGACAATGGACCCTTAACCTCAGATCTATCTAAACTTATCTAAAGTCTTCATGCTTATCTTCATGAATGTACTGTTCAAACCATTCTCGGCATCACCGATTTTTCTTCCGGTGCTTCCGAGATGAAACCCTAGAGTCAGTTTCTTCTTTTAAACGATTCTTCGGTCATTTCGGTTTCAATCCCGGCATATCCGAGAATCACCTCTGTTGTGACTCTGAAGATTTTGAGTCGTCCTCCAGTACTCAATTCCGGTGCTACCGAGATTTTCTTCGGCATCACCGAGTTTGAGGACTCTCAACGGTAGATCCATTTTTACTCAAACCGCATCTCCGGTTTTTCCGAGAACCCTTGGCTATAAATAGACCGAGTTCTCCTCCACGTCTCTTGAACTTCCATAAAACCCAAAAAAAATCTCAGCGCCGCCGCTGTTCTTCATCCGACTCGCCGGAACCACCGCCACCACGCACTGACTTCCCGCCGCCGCCGGATTTCTTCATGTCCACCGCCGCCGTAGCAGCACTGCCGCGCCGAGTTAGGGCATGGCTGTGGAATCCGCGACTCTCTCTTCAAATCTCTCAGTCGAGCGAATTCAATCCCAAGGGTACATTTTCAATCTAAAGATCTTCTCAACCTGTCAAATCAAAAAAATTTCTTAGATTTTAGGCGCCATTTTTAGATTTCCCACTTTGCGCCCTATCGAACTGAGTGGTTTGTTCTTCAACAAATCTTGGCAATACCGACTTCAAACCGGTAGTTATGCATTTGTGCTTTGCAAAGCTGAAGCACAAGCCCGCACTTCCGGAAGTGAAACCGGTCATTCCGACTTTTGAAGAAATCACTAATTCATCAGCTAAAAACTCTTTTTCTTCAAAAACTGTGTCTGCTGAGTATATTTGTGATCGTATCTTTTCTCTTCGTATCCCATATGCTTCACAGGAGTAACAATGAGTTCCAGTCAGAGTGACTCCAATGCTGAGAGAAGCTATGATATTCAAATCAGTGACAGTGATCCTGACAGAGTCACAGCAGCTCAAAGGAGATTCACCTCCTGCCTCCAAAAGGTCAAAGACCACTGCTAGTTCATCCACACCCTCAAGAAGAAGAAAGTTGCAGAACATGGCCTATGAAGTGCCTGAAGAATTGAATATGTGTACTCCTCCTCAGAATTTGCTATGGAAAGAAAACATAGACATCAGAGGATAAGGAGATACTAAGAGAAACAAGATAAGGCAGGCCAATATGTGACAGAATATTGGACGCAAGATATTTGAAGAAAAGGCTGCCAAGAAGGCTCCTGCCAGATCAAAAAGGCAACTGCTGCTATCCTTGAAGAAGTTAGGAAAAGAAAAGAGGCAGCTAAGGCTCGCTCATCTGTTCCTCAGAAGGAGGAAACCTCTCGACCTCAAAAAGTGAGGAAAATAGTTGCAAAAGTGAAAGAGTCTTCAGCTTCAAAGACAGCCACTCCTCAAAAGTCCTCAGTGGCTAAGACAACTGCTCCTCAAATGTCTTCAGCTATAGATAGTGATGATGACATCCCTATAGGACTAAGACACACTATAATTGCCAAAAAGCAACAAGAAGAATGGGAAGCAGCTGAAACTCGAAGAATTGGCAGAGTTTTAGAGGCAAAGGAGAGAGCTGCTAAACAAGCTCAAGCTGGCACAATGGCTGTCATCACTCCTGAAGAGATGGCCAGAAAGGAAGCCCTAGTCCAAGAGAGACTAGAAATTTATGCAGATGCTAGAAGAAGTAAGGCTCAGCTAGAAGCCTTTCAGAAAGAAAAAGCAAAAAGAGAAGCTGAGTTGAAGAAACTCAAAGTTGTAACCTCAAAGAACAAAGCGTACCAGCTCCGTTAGGTGACTTTCCATGGTGTCGTCATGAGAAGTTTGATTTGACCAAGAGTGACAGCTCTACGAGTCATCCTCGTAGCCCCTTGTGGTTCAGCATGTTTTTGAGAGTACGCAGATACAAGATGTTTAACAAGCTTCCGCCATCCACGAGGATCTTGGTGAGCTTTCAATTGGCCACCATGGTGGTCACGAAGAGAGCACCATCATGAGGGAAACATATCCCCTTGGCTCCCTCCTCTTTGAAGGTCAACAGCATGCTTGCGCATTTTGGAGGTGAGTAGGAGTGAGTGTCCCAACGATGTTCACCTTTCTCGCATACTCCTCCCGTTGCCTCTTGGAGCTCCTTCCGGAGGCTGATCATCCCAGCATAACATCAACAAGGTGGTTGGGTTGCTGCAAAGAGAGATCATTAGCCTCCGGAGCCGGTTCATTCACGAGCGCTTGTGACGGAGCGGTTGCTTTTGGGAGAAGAGCCCCCTGTGCTCCCGGTGGGTCGACAAAGCGTGGAGCTTGCCTCGGGGATCCTCTTCTCAAGCAAGGCACTCTCTAGTCCAGTGACCTCTGAATTTTTGAAAAGTACACCACCTATTTCCCGGCTTCTTGG
This sequence comes from Stipa capillata, assembly GCA_019208055.1. Classification (NCBI taxonomy): domain Eukaryota; kingdom Viridiplantae; phylum Streptophyta; class Magnoliopsida; order Poales; family Poaceae; genus Stipa; species Stipa capillata. The sequence continues at coordinate 35,037 of JAGXJF010000527.1, forward strand.
GCCCATGCTCTTGAGTTCAACGTTCCTATTGAACTTGGAGTTGCTTTGGCGAGGTTGGTTGTTAATGGCCTTGACCCCTGGCTCGTGTGAGTATGGGTGGTTTTTGTTCCTGGAGTTTTTCCTGAGAGAATTCCTGGTCTTCTCACTCAAAGGAGAGCCTTGAGACGATGGCTCGGTCTTGGTGGTGTCGCCATCTTCTCCTCGTGCATACTCCTCCAATTTGAGGCATAATTCTTCGGTGGTTCTTGGAGGGTTTCGATTAAGGGCACGATTCACTTCTCTAAGAAGCAAGCCTTGCATGCATGCATCAATCACCATAGTGCTTGGGGCCCTAGCAATTTGGCTCCACACATTCAAGAAGCATTTGAAAAAAACTTCGTAGTGACTCTCCTTCCTTCTACTTGAGGGTGAATAGCTTGTTTGATAGAAGGGGTTGTGTGAAGTTTCCTTGGAAATTAACGATCAATACTTCCTGTAGGTGCTCCTGTGACCTAATGTGGTTTCCTTTGATTGAACAACCATGTCTGGGCCATCCTGGTTAGCGGAAGTGAGAAAAGATTGCACATCTCCATATGTCCTCCTCTTGCGGCTTCAATGGTCGCGGAGTACACTTCAAAGAATTGGAGGGGTTTTGGAGTCCCTATTGTATTGCTTCAATATGGGCAACTTGAATTTTTGGGAGGAATACGGCTTCTTGGATTTCCCTTGCAAAGTGTCACAAGGGGGTTAGCAAGGATGATTCCTTTCGCGTCGTCAATGCGTCTGACATTGGGGTTATCTTCTTCAATTATCTCTGATGTATCAACCTTCTTCTTGGAATCTCGGGTCATCATGCCTTTGCGTCGGGGAAGCTATGCCTCGGCTTCAGCAAGATTTTGCTTAGGGGAGGCTATAGCTTCTCATGTTGGCTAGGTTCCACAAGGACGGTGCCACTGTTGTCGCTATGGAAACAACACAGGAGAGGGGTTATCGATAGATTGACGGTTAGGATGCAATAGTTATGGGTCGTGTGCAACGGTCTTATTAGAAGGTTGCCATACACTCGACAATATGAGACACTTCAATGTTTTTTGAATAGGTTCAGCCGCCTCGTGGAGCACAACCTTGTCTTATATTGAGAGAGGAGCCCCATCCGTGACTTTGCTAGCGACGTGGGCCGTCAGTAGCTTCCCAAGGCTGCCCCTAGACCTTCCCGTCCACGCCTTGGAGCTCTAGGCCTTCCTCCATGAGATTTCTCATTTATGAGATGCATTTTACATCCCCCCATGGGGGGTTTTATATAGTCAAGAGCACATTGACAAATGACCAAGGGTGCCCTTGAGGGACAGAGAAGAGAGGGGTAGAAGTAGAAAAATGGTATATGAGTCCATGGTGAACTAGAGAAGAGGGGATGGTGCGTGATCCATGGTGGACTAGACCTCACATATATCCTCTAATTAGCTTTTCTTTTACTTGCTAATTATTTGTTGACTTCTTGACCTTCTTTAGTGTCACGTAGGCGCCACGTAGGACTTCAATGGGTCGGCTCATGTAGGATTATTATTTCCCCAACAATACTCTTTGCCTACAATCCGGGATAAGTGATGTAATATTTGGCATACTTATTATTTTTGTACTTTGCACGAACACTAACATATGTGATACCTATATATGTAGTTTTCATTTGGTTTTGGTAGACCTTATACCAAAATGGAACAAGTTGTTATACCTTGATTCATTAGAAAAGAAAATCTCAACTTCAAGCATATCGGAGACTTGCTAGACAATTCTTCATCCAGTTATATGCTCGTGGAGGGACCAAAGCAAAGGGATCCAAGCTACAACATAAATTTATCTTTCCATTATATCTGCTCATATATATTTGTTCATATAACATATTCCATATTCATTAATGTCTCTCAAACTAACTAATTAATTATTTTTTCAGCGTACACAGCAGAAACAAGCATCCAACACATGTGGATTCCATGTTTGCCACCACACGGAGAGGATCATGGATTTCATCACCACCAAGGCAGATTTTAAGGTTTCTAATTCAATAAATCTTTGATACTTATCAATTTGTGCATGAAGTCATCTAATCGATCTTTGTTTTCAAGCGACGGGCTTGGTCGATCTCCTAGAAGACTCATCTAGATGAAGCCGATCTGAAACACATTGGATGGGTCTTTCTTTCTTCTTTCAAACCCAGATCATAAACCCGGAGGATAGTAGTTGAGATTATAGTTGTTCGATCATTAGTACAATTAGTTGCCATTTGTTCAAATGTGTTTCCAAATGTATTGATCAAACTTGTTTCCAAATGTATAATTTCAAATCATTTGTGTGATGTGCCACGTGAAGTGTGATGTGTGAAGCAAATATTGTGTTGATGAAATTTTATGTCATTTCTATCATTTATATATGAAATCTTTCATTTTCCAGGGCATACAAGAAAAAATATGCCTCTTGAAAAATGACATCACAGACGGGTGAGAATGATCAATCGTCTATGATGGTATGGTCATCATAGATAGTTGGGTATAGTGTCCTGTCTATGATGACCATTACGTCACAAACAGGTCACCATTCTGTGAGAATACATGTATGTCATCATAGATGGGTAAGAAACGTGCATCATAGACCCTTTCGCACAAACGGGTCTTGAAACCGTCTAGGATAACGGTTTAAACCCATCTGTGATGGATCTGTCTGGAGCAGTGTAGGTTGCTTTAATGAGATTTCTGCAAAGCTTTTGCAATAATCATGTGGTTTTGTGAATGTAACAGCGAAGAGGATGAAAGATACTTTGCAGTTGATTGTACACCTTGTCACAGCAACAAAAATAATAAAGTTCTTCGTTTATTAAAAAAATGCATATGTATCAGGCCGGGGGGGGAATATGTGCCCACATTCCATGAGGTCTTGAAACCTCTATAAAATTCTATAGCATCTATATGTGTGCTAACTAAATACTCATGCTCACTACGGATAAATAAATTAGATTACTAAGCATATCGGACATTTTTATTGTTGTCACGCTCCATTCCACATCCCCGACTTCGTCTCAACTCTTGGTTGAGTTTGGGCTCAGGTAGAATTAGGAGTTGTTTGTGAGGAGTAGCACTTTGGGTGAATTTAAATTATTGAATTTGGAATTGGTGGATGAGGACATCTATTGAAGTTTGGACACGGATATATAGATTTTTTCAAATTTCCAAATGGTTCTACAGTGAGGAGAAGTGGAAGAAAATATACTTACCGCCGCCACAAATTGACACTTTTATAGGAGTAAAGATAAAGATAAAGATATATATGTGCTCTCAAACCATAGGATATTGAATTCTTGATTTGTTGATCAAGAAAGAATGTGAGGTACGTTTGACATGAACTCTGAGCTGCTCCTATAATGGTTGGGTTGCGTCGCATTGGCTGTTTGGCGGCCACGGTAAAGGGGGCGAGGCCAGTCTCTGATGAATCGTTGTTTCCCCGATCATATCGATAATACAGAATTGACGGCCCATCCATCCAAAGTGGTGAAGTTCCGTCACCTGTGCAACCGATCAGTTTCCTTGCTTTTGCCGGTAGATTCATCAGCTGAGAACTACAGTTGTCCATTGGAAATCTGTGGACTATCGTTCTCCCTTTCGTTTCATGTACACAACTGACGAGGCACTCCAATCCAATCCATAGTGGACAGGTGTAAAACTGTTGGCTACAGTTTTCTCTTATGTTCCCTGCAAGACCTACCTGATTACATACTACCTGCGACAAGCCACCCTGTGGCCGCCGCTCCTCCGATGCTTTACACAACAGTAACTGACATCACACCGCCGGCCAGGGCTACTAAAATTCCTAGCCGTGATCTTCAAACCAAAGCACGAGAAAAGCTGCCTTCCTTTGGGTGGCATCAAATCAATATACTACACAAAACATCCCTTAAACCCAAGCATTTGACTTTAGAAAAGCAACCTTAGCAAGCACACCAACGAGAAGGTGGCCCTCGATCTATATAAACTGACAGCTTGTGCTGTCACAACCCAGATGGAACAAGAGAGACCAGAGACGAAAGCCATGGAGACCACCACCTCGCCGTCCGCTCTCCTGCGTTTCTCCGGCAGCGACGAGCTAGGACAGTCTATGAGAGTGTACTGCCCGGTGACCGCGAAAGTCCCCTTCGAGTGGGAAGACGAGCCGGGGAAGCCCAAGAGCCCGCCAAGAGTGGACGCCGTCCCACCGCTGTGCCCGTCGCCAGCGATGCAGAGCGCGCGGCTCACCGATCGAGACGGCCGGCGGCGGCGGAGTCTCAAGCGCCGGGTGGATCCGAGCTCGGAATCGGATGGCTTTGAAGGGTGCCTGCCTGTGAAGTTCCATCTGGGGAAGGCCATGAAGAGGTGGGACATCATTTGCTTCCTCAGAGGAGAATGATACTCAAGAGTTCAGAGGGCGTCAAAGTGGCATCGGACAATACTGCGTGTGTGAATGTGTGATATGCTGCACCTTTGCGACAAATGTAAAAGATGTAGTGGAATTTTTAGTCTTCTGTACATGAATGAGCTGCTAAGCAAGATACAGTACTTTGTACCGCAAAGAAGAATGTTATAGTTTGCTCTTGTAATCACGGTATCACTGGGTGGAAAACGATCCTATTAACACGCAGAAGAAAAAGGTAAAACAACGAGGAGAACTTCAGGGAGAATTTACCACAAATTTGCGTTTGGTGGACAAGAGATAGCAACCAAGGTTTAAGCGTCGCACCAGCAGCATCATCATACAAAAGTGCATGCTACATTGCTACTTGTCTACTCGACATCTCCTTCCGGCCCTCCTACATGCTATAACAGTGGTTTAAGTATTGCGTTGTTTAGCAATCTTGCCCACTAATATACTCGAACATGTAGGTACCATGCTAACGATACAACACCAGTAAAATTGATGTTGCCCTATAAAAATGATGATATAACAGATACTCATATTCAATGTAAAGGTCTTTCAAAATTATAATGCTACAGCCACATTTGCAATCATCACCAAAAATTACATTCCACAGCATACAGCTAAAAGCAAAAGCTGTTTCACTTGGTAACCCATGTGGTGCATGGAAAAACATACTAAGAAACAAACACAAATGTAAGCATAGGAAATTCAGAAGCACTTGAATACACAAGCATTGCTTGGGGCTCACCAAATTATATGCAGCAAGATCATGTAAAGTTGTAAACCCATAGTTTCAAAATATGCCACTGAATTCTGTTCTCCTGGAATGTTGAGCACATGATGAAAACTGGATGAAGGAGAACAAAATCTCATAATCTACAAAGTTTTGCAAAGCAACTAGCCATCAAGGTTACACATGCTCAGTAGACAGTAGCAGCTCATGCCCTACTATGTCCGGTAAAGTCCAGTAGTCCACTGCAGGTCTGCAACCCAACATCAGAATATACTGCATTGATGCATGATCCTGCAAAACAATATATTCTTTTCATTAGCTAACCAGAAACTGAGAAATAGTCTAGAACAGCAAGGTGCACATACTTATACTTGTATGTAGGAGTTCAACAATTTTCTAAGATGGGCTAATCTCCAAGAGTACAACTCATCAACAGTCCTACATATCTTCGCTAGAAGCAAAATTACAAAGTAGGAAGATCATGGCAATCTGAAACCACATTATCCCCATGGTAAAAGCACCTTTGCAAAATCCATTCAATCAATTTAGTACCATGAATTTATAATCAATAGTAGAAGCTTTACAAAATCCATTCACAGGTGTTACATTAATTTGAACAATTTTATCTTCATTACAAAATGACCAGGTAAACAATTTGATTGTTTCTGTACTTCCTAGTCCCATTGGGATTTGTGTCAAAACATTGTACACACTTTATATGTGAAATCTATTACATGATCTCATCAAAATATACAGGAACCAATCCATGTAACAACATGCTAGAAAGAAAGCACTAATCATAAAAATATAACATGGCACAAAAACCCAACAGCAAACTGAGTTGTATTCAGGAATAAATTTATGACAACAAACTTCAAGCTAAGTGAAGGATTTAGAAACATCAATGCATGCTTAGATAGGATGCATCAGAATTCAGAACTAGTTAGAACATCTCATTTCCACATAGAGCAGTATTCCTGTCTAGCAATTTAACATAGCCTTGTTCAGTGTCAGATATGCCAAAACAGCACCATCATGTCCCCGATCTCAATGACTTCACTAAGGACGTATCTGGTAGTAGGATTTGAAGTTTTGGACTACAGAGAAACAACAAAATGGTCATGAAGCTGAATTATGGAGAGCAAACAGGTTCCTTACTAATTGGCAGTTGAAGCAAACAATCAGTCAGACCAATAAGCAGTAACATACACAAAATGGTCAAAAAACATAAAAGGCCGAACTACTAGAAATTCTGGGATTCAATCAAATAGATCAACAAGAAAATAACTACGGTGCTAATTTCAATGTTTATTCCCAAGAGGCTGTCCTCTATGGCTCTATACTTTTAACCCCCGTTCACCTCATTTCTAAATAACCAAAAGACAGCAAAGAGACCTAAACATAATGGGCACTCCATGCGCTCAGGACTCAGGAATATATGCTCAGCACTGTCAATGAGTGTTGTGCACTCGTTGCAGCTCAGTTTAACATGCCTACATATTTTTTCAAAGTAACAATCTCCAGCGCATATATAATTCATATACAGTGGTTTGGACTTTGGATTTATGACAGTTACACTCGATGTATATTCCCTAGGTATAACATATCGTAGAGTTGTAATCCTTGTTCATCACCAATATTAGCAATAACAAGAGAAGCTAGCAGCATAACGCATCCACTAGTTCAGAAAATCTGAGCACAATTCAACACAGAGTTCTATATAATCAATAGAGCTGCATTTCATGCTTTACAGTAGAATTCAAACTGAGTCGAGCAAGTGCAAGTAAATGCGAAATTCAAAACAACTAAAGTTAAAACAGATAAGCGCAAGGAAATCCGAACCTGTCCCCTCCTCAGCGGTTGACCTCGGGCGGCAGAGGCCGGTTGAACCCACCCCGGCGGTTCATGTACTGCCGCGGCTGCCGCTTGGTGACGGCGCGCACGCCGCTGACGTCGGCGCCGGGAACGTACTTCCCCTTGGTGGAGTCGAACCCGACAGGGATCCCCATCATCTTCATCATCTCCAGCTCCTCCGCGTCCATGTCCCCGTCGCCAGCCGTGGCCGCCTCCTCGATGCCCTTGGGGGCCGCGGGAGGGTCGGGCTTCTTGTCCTCCTTGTGTTCGGCGGCTGGTGACCCGTCGCGGCGGCGCTTGTGGCGGCTGGCGTCGGGGGAGCGGGACCGGTGGGAGTGGGAGTGGGAGTGGGAGTGGGAGTGGGAGTGGGAGTGGGAGCGGCGGCGGCGGGAGCGGTCCCGGTCAGCAGAGGGGGAGCGGGACCGGGAGCGCTTCCGGTCGCGGCGGTGGTCCCGGTCGCGCTCGCGATCCCTCTCCTTCTCCCGGCCGCGGTCCCGGTCGCGGTGGCGGTCGACCTCGCGGTCCCTTTCACGGTCGCGCTCGCGCTCCCGGTCGTGGCCGCGCTCGCGAGGCTTCTCCTTGTCGCGGCGGCGGTCGGACATTCGTGCGGCGAGGGGAAGCGGAGGAGGAGGTAGGGTTTGCTGCTGCTTTGGCTCAGGGCTCCAAAGAAAACGGGCCATTCCGCTTCCGCGTTCGGGCGAATTTCTTTGAATGCTCCAGCTTTATTTCGAAATTCCGGACAAGTTACTTAGCTTAAAAAAGAAAAGTAGAAATTCCAGAATAGACTTTCACGTTTAATTCTGAAATCGGCCATTGCATTTTTAAAAGAGTAAATTACACTTTACACTACGTAGATCACAACTTGTGTCGTTTTACCACTAGATTTTGCAATAATTTTTACTTTGTACTAGCTCCGGCAAATAATATTACACGTTACACCAGGCCCCTAAAAAAAGATACATATAAAGTTCAACGAAAATATGAAAGAATCCGTACATATGTATTGCTATGCAATAAATACCTATAAATTCCATTAGATTAGTACATGTTTGATCATATTTTTTAACCAAAATTTACGGATATATACTTCATCCTATAATACATATGAAAAAAATCAGATTTTTTGAACTTTTATATGCATAGATTTTACGGCACCTAGTGCAAAGTGCAATATATGGTGTTGGACCTAATGCAAAGTGAAAATTCTTACAAAACATGACGCAAAGTGATACACGTTAATGTAATTTAAATTTTTGTATTTTTTGTGGCATGTGCAAAAAAAAGGGGGGTGGGGCAAAATGGTTGCTACTTTAGCCCTTTAGATTTATATTTTTGTACAAGCCATAAAAATCCAAAATAAAATACAAAATTTTGTGCATGCACAAAATACTCTAACATCCAGGTTTTCTTTTTACTTGCTAGTATCCTTTTCGGTTTTTGTTTTTCAAGGCGGGAGCATGTGAGCTCAGGAGCCGCCCCTCTTCTGCAATAGGCAATGCTATCGAAATAGTTAGTTTCTTTTTTTTTGCAGAAAGGACTTGGATTCATTCAACAATTCATCAAAAGTACAAAGACCCTGAAAGTAAAGAAAATTACAACGAGGTCCCTGGACCCCCAGGCGACCACTACCGTCGCCAGAGCGAGATGAAGACGCGCCGCTGCCGCCACAGCGAGATGAAGACGCGCCGCTGCCGCCACTCCCCCACCGGAGCTGTCCAAACCTTTTTGACGAAGACGCTGACAGCCGGGAAGTCCTCGATCACGTGCCCCGAAGGACCAGCGCCCTAGAGCCATAGCCGCCGCCGCCAAACCGCTGAATCGATCCACGTCGGCAAGAAACCCTAGCCTCGCCGCCCCGAGGGAACAGCGAGGTCCAACAAACGAAGAAGAAAACGATAACTCCACTAGCTCCTCACCGCCACCGGAAAAGGCGACGGCAAGCCGGGAGACCAAAACTCCTGCCACCGCCGAGACACCCGACAATCTGACGACGGAACGGAGAAGCAAAAGGGACCCACACGGGTCCACACCGTCGCCGCCGGCGGAGGCCACGCTGCCTCCCGCCTCACGGAGCCCGCAGGCGCCCGGAGGTGGGGAGGAGCGGCGGCCCCGCCGGGAGGAGAAGAGCGGAAGGGGCGCCGACTAAATCGCCGCTCACGACTGTAGCAGGGGAAAGTTCCAGTGGCAAGTTGATATATGTTTTTTAGAAATAGTTAGTTTCATTCTTGATAAAAGCTGAACAAGGCTGCTCGCTAAGTGAGTTTTGGAAACCAATGTCTAACCTAAAAAATTTAATGGACTTAGGCTGCATTTGACACTTATGCGGATTATAATAATCCCGTTTACCTCAACTGTTTTAGCCTATTTTATTATTTGGTTAATCAGTTTTTCTATTTTAATGGCTAGTTTTCCACAGCAAATTATAGAGTAAATTTAGCATTACACTGCCAGTAACCAGAAATTGAGTCTTAGAAATGTTAGTCAACACCTATTCTAGCACAATTCTAGAATAGTAAATAGGCGGAAGGTAAATGTACAAGAATAGCAAACCAAGTACAGATCATTTTTTCCCAAGGGCAAAGCAACTTGCGCTCTCATGGACACACGTGCTCGCTCGAGGCAGTCCTTGTCTTGCTCTGGATAGGTGGACTCCAAATCTTTTCACTTCCAACAATTGCCTTCAATGGAACGTCGCCGAGAATACGCCTCCGTACCGTATCTAGATGTTGCCATGCCCAATTTAACAAGCCCAAAATATTCACTTGAATCTAGCATGGCCAAATTCTAATGAGGAGGTGTTTGGTTGGGCTTTTCTGTAGCTTTTTACTGAAAAAAGCTGCAGCCCAACCAAACGGCCAGCTTTTCAACAGTTTTTGCCAACGGTAGCTATAGACTTTGCAGTGCAAATTCAGCTGTTTGGAAAAGTTGTCTTCTGCTAGCTTTTTGCAATGTGTTGAAACTTCAGTGCTCATTTTCCAAAATGCTGTAGATGTTTGGATCAACCAAAAGCTATATTTTCATTTTCCCACAGCCACAGCAGCTTTTCCAGACAGCCAGCCAACAGCAGCTTTGCCAATAGCCACAGCTCAACCAAACAGGCCTTGAATGATGCATTAACTAGGTCTACTCTCTAATCACTCTTGGAAGTCCAACTGGTTGCTCCTAATCTTTCCAAGAGAGTAGGATTAGGCTATAGAGTGGCCAAGAGACCCTCCATGAACGTCCAAGGTTGGGTATATACTCTCTCAAAGAAACTCGCCGTTATCCTAGTTTTTTGTTTAAAAACAGCCATTGCAGATTATCCTATCCAAGTGCAGATTATTTCCAACAGCATAAGTCGGATCGTGTGGACCAACCATGCATGGCAGTGGATCATAGCGGCACTGCAAGAGGAGGCGGTGGTTTTGGGGAAAAGAGAATGGTTAGAGGGAGGAAGAAAAGCATGTTGTTTTTATCTATTTGTGTATCTATTTGAAGCTACCATGCATTTAATGGCAAGAACTTGGGGATGGTGTTATCAGAAGTTATGCATATGTGAAGAACAAAACCACAACTTAGGTCTTAGAGCATCTCTAGCAGAGTCTCTATATTTGATTCTCTATATCCTTATATGAAGGACCATCCAAAGAGATTTTTCCTCCATATCATTCCATCACTCTAAAAGAATTACCTTTTTCAACCTTTATATTCCACTCTCTCTACCAGGTGGGTCCCAATTCATAGTCATATAGAGTGGTTGGGATATAGGCCCTCCAAATTTGGAGGCTTGTATCCTAGGATGGAGCTCCTCTATTTTTTGATGGTGTGATAGACTCTGTTAGAGGACACATTAACATTCATAATGTAGATGAATGGCCATATGGAGGCTCCGCGAGAGATGCTATTAGAACTACCATACATTGACACATTGTACATGCGCTAAAGCCAGACGCAGCATTAACCAATAACTAGCTGGGTGCTAGCCAGTGGACGAAGGAGGCCAGCTAGGTTTACTCATTTAGGTCCTGTTGTCTTCTACAGAGACACCGCACATGCTTCCCCTTCTTCACATGTACCGAAAGGTCTATTGCTCGCCTGCTCTGCGCAGCGTCCGTACACAAGGTATTAACCTTCGACGATTGGTGGGCTTGCGTGCGCTCATATGCGTTCCAGCAGACAGGCCAGGACAAGAAATGCGCTGTGATCATGAACACCGTGACCAGCCCCACGTTTGTGCACTTCAGCTGGGGACCCAGCAGGGGCGAAGTGAAATAATGAGGCAGATCTATGGCGTGGAATATGTAATGCACACCACTACGAGACACGGTGATCAGCGGGGTTAAGAACAGCAACACTTCACCGGAATGCTATTAGCCACTGCAGATACGCAATTTGCGTCTCACATAACCTTAGGTAGGATTACAGCAGAGCCTGAAAGGAGCGAACAAAAAAACGACTTTAACCTCTCCAAAATCCAACTGCGGCCTTGGCGCCTGGTTTGCAAGATAGATCATACTTCAGGCAGAATTAAGAGGCAGCCACCCTTCAAGCCCCCAAGACGAGATCTAATAAATGGAACTTCTCCATACATTCGCTTAGCTACATATCAACCAGAAAGAAGTTGCTGCGAATAAGATAAAACATGAAAGCGATCAGCAAAATTGTAGGAGGAAAGAAGAGGTGAATGTTTTACCTCTGAACCAACCTTTCAAACTTTCTGCACTTTAGTAGTAGTAAGCTCCTTTGGCTTGCTAGCTTTGCCACATTCCACTTCCTGCAGTGCAATCAGGCAGACATCACAAAATGCAACTTGTAACCTTTCTCCATACAAGCTCCAATTGCAATGATCATTTCGACGATAAGTTATATTTAAAAGAAGCAACATGAGATGCTTCCAAGATACAATTCCATAGGATTGATACCCCATGAATTAGTAGCATTGCTTCAGCACATGTATGTAGGTACAATAACTGACTACTGAAGATTAGGGAACACAAAGGAAGGCATCACTGAAGAACACATTCATCAAGTCTAACAGGGATAAAAGAAACATGACTACTAGCTAGGAAAACTAATAACTCCATTGATATATTAAAAAAAATTGTACAGTGTGAAATTATATATGGAATTCTTCTAAATTAATGATACAATTCCCAAGTTGAATGGGGCAGATGAAAAAGTTAGGTGGATGGTACTGGAAGTTAGAAAGGAACTGACCGCATGTGTTCATCACCACAAAAGCTAATCCAGTTGCAAAAGGCATATGAATGTGTTGGCTCATTACCATGCCAATGCTATAAGTGCCAAGTGATAAAATAAAAGTCACATATGAATATATTTTCCTACATCTAAGCAGCCAATTTTGTTAAGTCCTGACAATAGTAAAAATGACTAAGTTGGAGAATGATCTTATTTTGAATCAAACGAAATAGAAATGTAGTAGAACAATGCTACATCATACTCCCTCCGGTTCACAAAAACAAGTCGTTTTGGGTTACCTTCAGTCAAATATTACAAACTTTGGCTAATAATATCTTTTTGAATATTTATATTGGACACATGAAAAATGATGTGTATCTGTCTCCAGAAGTGCTTTCAAAATATTATAATTGTATTATGTTCTAAATATATTCCAATAGAAATTAGTGGTCAAACTTACATTTTTGGGACAATGCCAATGTCTAAAATGACTTGTGTTTTTGAAACTGGATGGAGTAACAACATTATCTCTGTGGTAAAATTTTGAATAAATACTTATGAATATTACATTTGTTGCAACTCCATGCTTCTACCAATTTGCTATGTTAATATTGTAACATGATATGTCTTTTAAGGGTAAATCTCAGATCATCCATTGTTTGGGTGTCCTAAAACAAACAATTCTCAGGATGTCTCCTACAATTAGCATCTTTGTAAAACCAGGGTAGAAAAGATGTCAATGCTAAACCACCATCATCCTAAAAATGTACTATGGATGTGAAATTATGCAATATGTAAGCTACATTGTGAAATGACTAAGTATAAATATACATCGGATGGATTGATTAAATATATCCAAATCCAAAGATGGCACCAAAACTATCTATTCTGAAATTTTTCAACATGCTAGTGATATGCATTGTTTGTCCCTATCGCTCTATTGTCAATTTTCAGTTTTAACAAATGTTTAATAACAAAAAGGTTTAAAGGGTAATATGAGATTAGTGCTAGGAGCACTTGAAGGATACAAACAACATAACGGGAAGACAAATTTGTCATTTCACCCTTTCATCAATCATGATTGTTAAAATCAACAGGTGTCCATAAGTGTGTTGATGGGTGAAAACAAAGCGGATTCGGACAGCTCGGATACGGTTTTTTTTAAGACTGCTGGAGGGGAAACGGATACAGAGTTTTTCTGCTGGATATGGAAACGAAAACGAAACCACAGTTTCCGTCGGAAACGGATACAGTACCGGATATCCGGAGCTGATTAATACGGATTATCTATATTTTTTTAGCGAGCTAGTTAATATTCTGCCTTGCCTTGCCTAGTTTGGCCCAGCAGGCCCATCAATGATATACAATAACCCAAGTAACCTAGCACTAGCAGCCAAGGACTCAGCCGCACGGGCATAGTATCTAGCGTTGTGGCCTCTCCTCAGGTCTGTGCGACCATGCCGCCACCCGACAACCGTGCGTGCACGCCGTCGCTCTCGTTCCCCTCATACCGCGCGTCCGCACCACACCATCATCCGACGACCGCACGTCCACTTCACCCGATGACCGTGATTCCTCCAAAATTAAGAAGTTACAGACTTTAGGAAAGACTGAACTAGTTTATTGTTTTTGTTGTATTTTTGTGCATGTTTTAAGTGGTTTTTGTGTTCCAATAAATATTCAGAACCGTATTCGTACCTACTTTGTATTCGTTCCGCATTTGTATCTGACACAATTAGCATCTGTATTCGTATCCGAGGTTTCCAAATTCGTTTCTATTTCCGGTAGAAATCTGAAAAAGGATATGTAGAGCTAGTTTCCATCTGTCTCCGCTCTGTTTTCACCCCTAGTTGAGAGGCAATAATTAACTAAAATTTAGATCAACGAATAATAACAAAAAGGTTTGACGCTTAATATGAGATTAGTGCTAGGAGCACTTGAAGTCTCGAAGTATGCAAATAACATGACAACAAAGATACATTTGTCATTTCACCCTCTCGTCAATCATGATTGTTAAAAATCAACATAAAGTGTCCATAAGTGTGTTGAGAGGCAATAATTAACTCAAATAGCAGGTGCACTCAAAGATAGAACCAGGGAACAACTTTGCAAAAGTTTAAAGTGTGCTACTCTAGACAATATGACAAGTCTAGCGCACATATTTCTTGCCCAAGATAATTCTCCATCATTCTTATAGGAGCTAAAAGTGTCAATAGGCATCTATTCTTGCCTTGTGTTTAAGGTCTTACTTTGGTTCCATCTCTACAGATACTGCAAGATGGAGATTGACTTGAGTTTTGCTGTAGACACTTAAATCTAATAGGCACCACCACCACCTATATACCCTTTGCATATATTCTCCACAACACAAATGCCTTTCAGGCCCAAACCAGTAACCACACCTACCAATAAGAAACAGCTACGAGCATCTATCACACTGAGAGACACTGAATCAACACTTTTACGATCTCAAAGGTCGTAGGTCTAGCACCAAAAGTAGACTTCATGGGGATAACCAGATAGCTACAGAAGCATCCACGACAGATGCAACTCACCAACCAAACGTCCACACAAACAAAGATATTTGCTCAATTCACCCCAAAATTTCCACGAAATTATCTCAGTTTGTCATCACAGTTGGAGATCCAGTTAAGAATAATAATAACATTGCGTATGAAGCAACAAAAAAAGATACAGGTGGTATCCGATTCCACAAAGCCACACCAGAAATTCAGCAAATTGTAGAGGAGAAATCGAAGGGCACGGACCTTGCCGGTGCTCTCGTAGTAGTCGTTGAGCGCCCACTGGTACTTGGACTGATCCAATCCGAACCAGTTCGCGACGTACTCGTCCAAGCTCGCGTGCGCTGCGGCAATCCAGAAGGAATCCCACGCATCAGAACCCCAAATCCACCAAATGGTAAGAAAAAACAGAAATGCAGCTATTAAGTTCACAAAAATATCTTATTCCCCATCACCTTCCTGCACGCGCGCGACGGCGTCCCAGAAGAAACCGAACGCCGATCCGTCGTGCTTGCCCCCCACAGACGCCTTCTCATACTGCGGCGGGGGCACCTGCACCGGAGGCTGGGAGACCTTCACCGGCGGCGCAGGGGGGGAGAACTTCACCGGCGGCGCGGGCGGGCTCGCCGGCTTCTTTGGCGAGGGAGACGCCGGCGGCGGAGGCGCCGTGCGGGAAGCGGGCGTCGAGAAGTCCGACCTCGGGGACTCGGACGGCCGCGAGGAGCGCGGCGTACTTGCCGGCGACGGCGGCGTGATGAAGACAGTGAGGTTGCCGGCCCTCCCGATCATCGGCGGGGGCGGCGGAGAAGACGATGGCGACGGCGAGGAGGAGGAGCCCATCACGACGGAGGCCGAGGAGGGAGAGGTAGGGTTAGGAGGCGGCCCTGTGGCTTCCAGCCGAGAGCGAGAAGACGCCCGTGGGAAAAGCCCGAGACGCCATTGCAGACAGGGGCAGTGAAGCTTTTGTTCGCTTGTAAAATTTCTTTTAAAAAAATCATTTTCCCCGAATTAAAAAACTTACCCTTTAACGCTGGTCCAGAGCGGCGCATACACCGCGTCTTCCAAGACCTCACCCGACAGGCCATAGAAGATGTTTAAGTGGGCCCGGCGCTGCGTTGGAAGACAGGGTGTAGACCACGACCAACGTTGCTTTCCCAGCTCTCCTTTCCCCTCTCAAATAACGTGCCTTTTGGCGCTGGCCGGATCCCTCGGCTGCACCACGTCTTCGAAGACCCTTCTGGGAATAGTTAGTTGGGCTGAGGTGAGGCAGCAGAGAGCGGTACGGGAAGACCGGGTGTATAGAGAGGTAGGTGGTGCGGTGGGCAGAGGTGAAAGGACTTTGTCCTTGGGCCCCACTACCAATGCGGCAGGAGTCGATCTATCGAGGAGGGGGAAAGGCGTGACGGTGGCGGTGTGACAGTTTTACCCCTCGGGGCTGAGCCGATTAGCGGGGTGTGACACTGTAGTACTGTGGAAGCTAAAAGCAAGTTGATGGCTCAGCTGTTTTTGTTGCAAGAATGGTTGGTCACCTGCTTTTAGGGGTGCTCATCCATGGTTGTGTGGGACAGGGTGTTGGGCCAGTGGGGCAGCCGAGAAAGGTTCAGATGTGCTGATCTCTATTTCGAGGTAAACTCAGTGTGGCCTTTGTGTAGAGGTTTAAGTTCAGTCACATAACTAATTTGTGTACAACGCCCACGCTTCTCCACGCAAAAAATCCTAACTCCCGTTTCTTCCGCCAACGTGCCATTGTTTCTCACGCTAAACCTCGAATCAATATTTGACGTGTAGATTAGATTTTTCTCTATATTAAATCTATGTGTCCTTAACATCTTAGCGATAGAGATGTCGTACAGAATAAAGATCTCTCGGCTCCATCACCATCCTAGTGTGTCTGTCGTGGCTAACATCAGAGAGCCCATAGTGTTTTGGTCCCACGGATCAACAATGCTGATCTAGTGATTTATCGTCCAACACCTTAGGTTGACTTGGCAATGGTGGTTGCGCTAGTGGTGCAAGTTTATTTTAGTTTTTCGTTCTACAATTTCATCATTTCGTGTTCTTTGTCTTCTTTCCTGATGGTTCGGGAATGAAACATCAGTTTGATAACCTGCCTTGTGAGGAGTGTATCCCCGGCTATAGTGCGTATAGTGGTCTTAGGTTCCCACCTAGAGGGGCTCATACGACTTTTTAAAACCTTTGAGATTAGTCTAACTTGTGGATGTTTCATCTTCTGTTTTTTCTTCATCAAAAGCTTGGAGGAATGACGAGATGCGAAGAGCAGAGCTGCATACGACACTTTAAAGAGTCTTGATATAACTCTTGTTTTTATTAGAGGTCTTTATTGTTCATTTTGGCTTCAGTTTTTTTATCTGTCGTACCATCTTTACTTAATCAATAAAGTTATCGTTAAAAAAATTAATTTTGTGTACAGGGACATGTTGGATATGACGAGGGGTAACACTTGAACCTGACAAATACTTTCAACTTAGTCTGTGATCCGATTGTATGGAACTCCGTCTCCGAGAGATGCTGTCATCTTCACCTAGTTATTTAGCAGACTTAGGATTAACTACATAATTCAAAATTTTGAAAGCATTCTCTTAACAAGGTTAACGAACAAAAATCAGAAAGTTCCTTGTTGAATAAGCTGGGTTTTTGAATCTGCCCTTCTCTTTTGATGCACATGCACATTTGACTTCGAGCTTGCGTTAGTTACACATCCTAGCTTACAAAAGAGTTCTCAATATGCGCCCAGCAACCCAATTCCATAGCAACAAACAATGCAACGGACCATATAAACATTCCACTCTGCGCGATTGCATACATATATTCAGGACTATGAATAGAGTGTATGTTGCAAAAGATGAAAAGAAGATTGGTTCCTACTGCTCTGCCAGTGCCTCATTCCCTTCTCACTCTCTACCTGACATGGCCGTCTCGAATTTCCCGATCAAGGCCATGACCTTGCTCCTCTCCTCAGCAGGCCTGCTCCTACCCTCCTCTTTCACTTCACTACTCCTTCCATCATCCTTCCTCCACCCTTGTACCAACTCCAAGGTCTTCTTTGGTGGCATTACCTTCTCCTCCTTCGCTTTAGCCTCTTCCTTCACTATTAACTCGGGTTGAACAACAGCTTCCTTTGATTCATTTCCATTGGCAGCTTCGTTTAAGCCAGTTTCGCTGACAACTTCACTTAACTCGGTTTCATTGAGAGCTAGCTTTAACTCTGTTTCAGTGACAGCTTCCTTCACGACATGTACTTCCCTGTTGATGCCAACATCAGCATTCTCTTCTTCATTCAAATTTTCACTTACCTTTGCTTCGTGTTGCTCTTCTGAAATGAGCTGCATGACTTCCTCATTCTTTTCTTCCCGTTGATCAGAGGATGGCTTGCATGGGTCATCCTCAGATGTAACATAAGCAATGACATCCACATGTCTCAGCTCTACAGGGTCAGGGAGCCGTTCTTGCAAATGCTCTTCTATGGAAGGGGTGCTTATGCTCTCCATCTCATCAAATTCCATCAGCAACTCGACTTCTTGCTCCTCGATTTTCGGTACCTCTATTGGCCTCGCTGGTACACTTTTTGTCCTCTGGAAAGAAGGAGCAGAATTTGCTGCCACCATTTTTTTCTTTGCGGTAGCGCCAGGAGTGTGCGCTGTAGATACAGCCTGAGTGGTTCTACCTGCCAGAGCTCCTGGTGTTCCTTTCTGAGTCCTCGGCTTTGCAGACGAAAATGACACTGTCATCCTCTCGGAACCAGGCCTTGAAGAGAGCTTACTGTTCTGCAGAGTGGATGATGATTTTGCTCCATGTGTGGCTGGAGGCCACAAGGATGTGCCACCGGACTTGTCAGCGTTTCCTCTCATTGTCATGGAGGACGAGGAGTGCAGTGTCTTGCCATAAATGGACGAAGAGGCCGAGCCAAACGTGGACCGGGATGAGGCGGTGCGGGCATTGAACGACGATGAGGATCGGCAAGGGTTGGATGAGTTTGAGGCGGGGGATGGGGATAATTTGCGATCAGGAGAGCTTGGGACAGACCTGGCCCGCCGGAACCCCTGGTCGGACTCGGTGGGTTTGAGGACTGGGGACATATTCCGGGCAGTCCTGTTGATCCTAGCATCCGAGTGAGGTTCCCTCCTTGATGTCGCCATTGCGTTAAAAAAAAAGACTCTTCTGCCAACACGCAAAACACAAATTAGTCAAGCTGTTCAAATCATTCTGTAATTAGTTACTGGCTCTTTGATATGAAGCAGTTAATAAATGCATGGTGCATAATGTACAATAATTCAGCTAGATGACCAGCAATTCAACTAGTAAGAAGCTTGTATATTTCAATTTTGCCTAAAAGAGCAGCCAAATAATTTGTAAGCTGAAAACAAGATGAAATGGACTGGATTAATCCGGTGTACCAGATCATAGAAAGGAAATTACATAGTTCAAGGCACATTACACTGACAATTGGATGAAACAATATGGTGCTTCTCAGAATGCAGCCCTCTGTCATTACGTGAACTTATTTGTATTTCATGTATCACATTAACCATTCCGTATGCGCGTAAAAAAAATTTGTGCTTCCCAGATGCAACAATCAAGAAAGGGCATGTGGCAGTCGCACACAGGAATCAAAAGTCTGCTGCCATTTTGCCAAGGTAGAGGAGGCGAAGAAGCCATACCTGGCTGATCCGGGAGCAGCTCACAAGAGTTCCAAAGATTGATAAACTTCTGCGCAATTCATGGCCTGATGGAGGAGCTAGATAGCCAGTCAGGTACGGAGAAAAGAGAACGAAAGCTGCATGGCCTCTGCCCTCATTTTATGGCCTGCCGCTGGAGGATTTAGACGGTTTCAGTGTTGAAATAGTCTGTAAGAATGGTACTGGTTGATGAGTCATTCAGGTTGTTCGGTTCTTGTGCTTCCCATGGGTTGTGGATCTGACGGGCGGTCCGCAAATAGGGAGGAGACTGGAGAGGGTCCCTCGGTTCTATTTATAGGGTACCTTAGGGGAAGAATTCCGGTTTATTTATATATTTTTACTATCTCTTTTCGAAGATATGTGACATTTTAAAAGGTATATAGTCAAAAATTTCAAAATTTGACTACTAATAGATTAAAAAATATTTAGATTTGTAAGGTGAAAGTAGTATCAATTAGATTTGTCATAAAAATAGTTTTAAAATACAAATATTATAATTTATCTAAAATATACATTAAAAATAATGATAAAAAATGTATATTAAAGACTATATTAATATCTAAAACAACAGTTATTCATAAACATAATGAGTATTATTTAAGGGCATCTCCAATAGTAGAGAAGGCAGTCTTCTCTTATGCTTTCGACGTCATCTAGAGATAACAATAAAAACATATTATACAATGGTTTATCTCTTGATGCTATCTCTAGCAATTAATGCATGCATGAATATATGATCCAAATTAACCTAGAAAATATGGGTTTAATGGAAGACATATTGTACAATGAAGAAAGTAGCGATCTCTTAGATGTGAAGAGATCATCTCTTCACCAAGGGAAGGTAACCTTCTCTTTCTTCTCTCTCTCTCTCCTTCAACTCAACAAAAATCCTATGTGGCACCTCTAAGAGAAGACTGACATCACCCTATTAGAGATGCTCTAATAATTAACATCATGCGCAGTTGCATGGTTGTCTGTCTCTCCTAATTTTGTTAATGTAGCGAGCTTTGTATCCTGTTGTACATCCTGCCATTTTGTTCTCTTGCATCCTATCACTACCGGAATCTACAGATTTGCCGTGTGCAAAAGGCACACGGCGAAGGCCAAAAAGCCATCGGCAAACTGTTTGCCGAGTGCAACACTCGGCAAAGAACGCACGGTATACAGGCTGCCGGTAAAGCCCATGTTTGCCGAGTGTATTCCTTCGGGCACTCGGCAAAGAGGTTGCCGACGGTTAGACCGAGCACTCGGCAAAAAAAAGTGCATAGACGGCCGTGACGCCCGTTAGCCCTTGTTGCCGAGTGTCGACACTCGGCAACATTGACTCATCGGTTTGCTCTGGTTCTGCCACGTGTCCACTGTTTGCCGAGTGTCACACATTTAAGCACTCGGCAAAACGTGAATACACGAGCGCCCATGTTCTGCCACGTGTCCACTGTTTGCCGAGTGTCAAACATTGAAGCACTCGGCAAAACGTGAATACACGAGCGCCCAGCTTCGGCCACGTGTCCCCTATTTGCCGAGTGTCAAACATGTAAGCACTCGGCAAAAACTGAACACACGAGCTCCCAGGTTCGGCCACGTGTCCCATGTTTGCCGAGTGTTGCACTCGGTAAAATGTGCTGTTTGCCGAGTGTCTGGACGTAGGCACTCGGCAAACCGTGTGCATTATGTCCCCAGATCGCACAGAATTGCGCCACGTTGTCATCTTTGCCGAGTGTTGCCGTCGGCATATTTTTGTTTGCCGAGTGTAACACTCGGCAAAGTCGTCAGAAACTATTATTTTTTATTTTATTTTCAAAAATCCCTGCAATTCAAAACAGTTTATAACTCACAGTAGATCATAGCAAACATCACTGGGGCAGATCATAGCATATCACATTCACACATATCGTTCACATATCACATTCACGACAAACATCACATATGAAATAGTACGACAAACATCACTCAAAGTTCAAATCCATAGTTCAGACATGACAAACATAACTGCAAAGGAGGTAATGTTCACTGGGGCAAATTCCTTGACGTCGGAGTACCGCGAGGGTTGCTTGGGCTTGCTTGCGAAGATCCAGCTCCAGGATCATTCGATCCCGCCGATGGATGCTGCACAAAGTAGGAGATAGTTACAGAACACTCTATGGCTATAGAAAGGACAATAATGTTGATTAGAAAGTAATAAACGAACTCACAGGAGTGTGGGGGATGTGTGGAGCATGCAAAGGAGGAGGGATTGGCATCGGTGGCGGAGTTTGCCCAATTGCAGCGTAAACACCCTTCATGAGCTCGTACCACTGCGCTCGCTCTGCCGCCATCCTCTGCTCGAGCGCTATCCTCTCGGCCTCTTGCCTTCTCTCCAGTTCCTGTCGGAGTCTCCTTTCTTCATCCAGCTGGGCCTACAGTATGTCATCGCAGTCTCCTCATCGTTGCAGTACAAAGCATGTAAAGACCGTGCAGGATAAATGAAATAGAACTAACCTGGAGCTCGGTCATCGCAAGCCGTGTAGGCTCTAGGCGAGGGCGTATAGCCGGACTTGAGCTCGTGCTCTGAGCTCTGAGCTGAGAGAGAGAGGGAGTGGAGGCCGTATCGAGTGTGCCGTCGCCAATCCAAAAGCGGCCATGTTTCTTGCCTCCTCCCCCCCTCATCACCACTTCTCCGTCAAGGTCATGCTCGCTCGGATTGAAGTCCTGCCCGTGGATCTCCTTTGCCATCGACGTGTATCCATCCAGGCGAGCCTTGACGTTCTCATTGCTGTACGCTGAGGCCGGGTCATTTGCATCATAAGCAACCCCGTGCTGCGCCTTCGACTTATGGGCCAGAGCATATGCCTTGAACTGGGAGCAAGGCTGACCATCATTTTTGCCGACTGCAAGACAAAAGCATGAAGATTCATAAAGGGGGGCGCCCGCACAGAAATTTAGAAGAACTGAGATTCATAAAAGGGGCGCCTGCATACCCATCTAGCCGCGTAACCACTAAGGGTGAGGTTGCCTTGATGGTGTGGTGCGCCTTGCATCAGCAATCGCCTTTCCCGGGCAGCTTCGTGACTCGCCACCCACTCGGGAGCGCACCACCTCTCCACGATCTCCCCCCAGCAATCAAGGTGTTGGGCGCACCACCTCGGAGGCACCTAAATAATCAAGTACATCACATATAAGAAGAACAAGTTAAGACTTAGTAATCTAAGGAATAACAAGCATTAATGTACTTTACCTGCAGGTATTGCTCGCGGGTCAGATATTTGGTCCTGGCGTCTTTTTTTGTCACCTTCTCTCCAAGGTGCTCCGCGTGATATTGGATGACGGCCTGGACGCGCGCCTCGTAGTGCATGTCCTTCACAAGCTTCTTGGCAGCTCTGTCGACGACAGCAGCTGTCCTACCCTCAAAGCCCGCCTCGCATCTAAAGAAATCCTGCATATAGACTCGACGGATCCAGTCATTATTTTAATAATTTCCATGCAATTAGTATTGACTAATATAGTACGAAAGTAACTTACCCAGAGCTCGGCCTTCACGCGCTCGGCTCTATTGGGAAACACCCTTCCCTCCCTGTCACAGGCGTCCAGCGCGGCTACGTAGTGGGCCCAAGTGTATGCCGGCTCGGTTACTTCGCCCAAAGTGACCATGCCAGGGAACTTCTCCCTGACCAGAAGTCCAAGGACGCCGCTTACATGGCGTGAGTGGTCACCCTCTCCAACCTTCTTCCAGCTCCTGCACAAGTGTAAAGCCAAATTATCGATGCGTGTTGAAATATTGAAGATACAGAAGAAAAAGAAATATGAGAGTAGAGAGAGCCATTTACTTCTCTCCGTCCGGTCGAATGATCGGCCGTCTATCAAAAGGCACCGGTCGCTTCGGGAGGCTGGAAGGACCACGCAGCCACACACGGGAAGAAGTAGAGCTGGAGGTACCCCCCTCCTCCTCCTGTACCTCAACCTGTACCTCCTCCTCCTCCTCAACCCTAAACTCCTGCCTCTCCTCCTCCGCCTCCGTCTCCTGCCTCTCCTCCTCCTCCTCCTGAGACTCAGACTCAGCCGCAGGTACAGGCGAGAAAGACCGAGTACATCCTCCACCTCTCGACCTTCCTCCTCTTGGAGAACTTGCACTGCCTAGTTGCCCTCTGAAGATGCTAAGCTTGGATTCATCTTCGGGGTTACCAGCATTGTAACGAGAGGGTGGATTATGCACACTGGGAAGATTGTCAGCATAGTATTTTGTCGTGAAGTTTGACACTTCTTCCAGGATGTATGCCTCGGCTATGGACGCTTTAATTTTGCATTTATTTTTACATTTATTTCGAAGAATCTTTTGGAATCTCTCAATTGAATAGCACCAACGGCCCTGCACGGGGCCCCCCATTCGTGCCTCATACGGGAGATGCAAAATCATATGTTGCATCGGATTAAAGAAGCCTGGTGGAAAGATCTTCTCCAACTTGCAGAGCAACACAGGCGCCACTCTTTCCATGTCTGCTACCACGGTATGAGATAATTCCTTAGCACAAAGCTGGCGGAAGAAATTGCTCAACTCCGCAAGCACTAGCCAAACATCCTCGGGGACGTAGCCTCGAATCATCACCGGCAGTAGCCGCTCAAGCCATATGTGATAGTCATGACTCTTGAGCCCGTTGATTCGCAAAGTAGCTAAATTCACTCCCCTCTTCAGATTTGCTGCATACCCATCAGGGAACATCAAGGTTTGGAACCACTCTAGTACTTCCCTCCTTTGGGCCCTTGTAAGAACGAAATTGGCCTTCAGTTTCGTCCACGATTTCCCGCCCCTGGGAGGGGCCATGTCTAGCTTTGGTCTATTGCATAAAATCTTTTGATCGACTCTAGCCTTAACGTTATCCTTCGTCTTCTCAGGAATGTCCATGATTGTGCCAAAAAGGGCCTCGGCGACATTCTTTTCAGTGTGCATAACATCAATGTTATGTGGATGAAGGAGATCATTGAAGTAGGGGAGATTTCACAAGCATGGCTTGTGGGTCCAGGCGTGTTCCTCACCATACCCCACAAAACCATCTCCTTGGTCATTGGTCTTGAGAGCATCTAACTGAGCACGAACAGCGGCACCGGTCATTTTAGTTGGTGCTGAGCCTTTGACAACTACATCTTTCGTAAAGTTCTTCACGTCTTGTCTGAATGGATGGTCAAGAGGAAGGAATTGTCGATGCTTGTCGAAGCAAGAATACTTGCCACCCTTCGTCAACCAAATGAACTTCAGAGCCGCACTGCATACTGGGCATGGGAATTTCCCATGCACACACCAGCCACAGAATATCCCATACGCCGGTAGGTCATGTAGGGAGTACTGGTACCAAACATGCATTTTAAAGTTTGTCTTCGTAGCTCGGTCGTATGTCCAGACCCCGTCCTCCCAAGCATGGACCAAATCATCCATCAGCGGCTCCATGTACACACTCATATTCTTCCCCGGGTATTCAGGCCCTGGAATTATCAGCGACAGGAATATGTTCTGTCATTGAAAGATGACGCCGGGGGGGAGATTGAGGGGAATAACAAACATGGGCCAACAGCTGTACGAGGCAGTCGTCATACCATATGGATTGAACCCATCAGTTGCGATCGCAATTCGTACATTCCGAGCCTCAAGAGCTTTCTCACGATGAATCAGATCGAACCTCTTCCATGCTTCACCATCCGATGGATGTACCAGCTTGTCAGGATTGTATCGACGTCCTTCTTTGTGCCATGTCATCTGTTTGGCAGATTCCACGGTCATATAAAGCCGTTGGATTCTCGGTATGAATGGAAGATACCGAAGGATCTTCACGGGGATTGTGAGCTGCCTCTTCTGACCATCACCAGACTCTACCTCAAGATACCTAGAGGAATTGTACTTCACACAGTACTTTGCCTCCGCGTGTTCTTTCCTAAATAAGATGCATCCCTTTGGACAAGCATGTATCTGCTCATATGGCATCTTAAGTGCACGGAGGACTTTCTTCGACTCGTACATGCTCTTTGGCAGAATGTGACCTTCCGGGAGAAGGCTACCAACAACTGTCAGCATTACATCGAAGGATTCTCGGCTCCAGCTAAACTGGGACTTCACAGCCATGAGGCGTGCGATGGCATCCAGTTGAGAAACCTGGGTATGCCCGTGAAGGGGTCGCTGTGCCGCAGACAACATATCATAAAAAGCCTTTGCGGTTGGCTCCGGCACTTCCTCCATAGGTTGCGCATGTGCTTCATCAAAGTCATCTATCATGTCTCCGATTCCAGCATCATAGTCGTCCGTGCGTTGTCGCACCACCTCCTCTCTGGCACGTTCGGACTCACCATGGTAGGTCCACCGGGTATAGTGTGGCATAAACCCATACTTACAGAGGTGTTGACCCATGACCTCCTTTGTTTGTTGACGTGCGTTTTCGCAGATACTACAGGGACACCAAGTTCCACGAGGTCCCTTAGCACTAGCGAATGCTAATTCCAAGAATTCGTCGGTCTTCTCGATCCATTCATCGCTCAACAATCCCTGACTAGAGCGGCCAGCGTACATCCACTCACGATCATCCATCTTCTGATATTTTGGGAATAGACGTGCATCAGCTATGTAGTAGGTAAAGATAGGTCCTAATCCCACCCGAGGATGTGTAGATTGGGCCGTTTCCATGCTCTAGTCCGATCCGAGACAGAATTTCGGCAGCACCTCCCCGCTGTTCTCCAAATACACGTCTCGGTAACAAGCCAAGAGAATGTGTATCCGGAGAACAACGGGGAGACGTTGCCGAAACTCTGTCTCGGATTGGACTAGAGCATGGAAACAAACCCAATCTACACATCCTCGGGCTGTCCAAAAAAACGTGGACAATTCGAAACAGTTACGGTTATAGATATGCAAAGACTTGCATATTTATAACCATAACTCCTTCGAACGGGAGACGCCTAGGTTACGTGACTGTATATGAATCTCAGTCTGTATGCTCGCTACTCAAGGGGATTGGGTTAAATCAGCAAAAATGAGGGGTTATACCTTTTCTCTAAACATTTTTCTCAGATTGGTTGATGGAATGCCTTTCACATCCTTGAGAGTTAAACTAACAATTTAGAATAAGGTTGCTTTTTTGTGCTGCTTGATTAACTTTTGAACATATAGCAATGTTAGTTTTGATATTCTCATATTATTGTTACTATTATCTAAGTCAGAGTAACAAACCATCTTTATCAGTTTATTCTATGAATGCCCATAGATTAAACAATGAACACAAAGATTGGCAAATTCTTTTTCTCACATGAGGTACATAAGTCATAACAGTTGGAAATTGAAGAGAACGATATGAAAAACTTGCTTGAACCAACTAAAAATGCCAAATGGGTAGTTCAATTGGCACATTTGGAAGCTTAAAGCTAGTTACATTCTTTCGTCCAATATTGCTATCTCTATTGATCTTGCTAAGAATCATAAATTCATAAGAACAACTTTACTAACATTTTCTCTCTAGTCTCTAGAACCCTTTGCTTAGGTGTTGAGGTAGATTATGAGGAAAATGGTGCCCATGATAACAAAGTCCACACATAGTCATACATACATCATACAAACATAACTATACAAGCACGATTTCTAATCACATGCTAGAATTGATACATTTTAAATGATTCAAGAGTTAAATGATGAGCTAAATGATTCAAGAGTTCAATGATTCAAGGTTTTTGGGGGAAGACCTAGAGCGGAGGGTGAGCACGGGGCGCGCTCGGGGACGGCGCCGGCGGAGGAGGCCGGCGAGCCTAGGGCGTGGAGGCGGCGGCGTCGAGCTGGCGGCGCCGACGGCCGCCGAGTCCGCCGTGCGGGTCCTGTGGCGCGTCGGCGTGCGGATCCGGCTCGGGGTCGGGGGAGCGGCGGCGCCGGAGGGGAGGAGGGGGCGGCGGGGAGGAGGGCGCGATGGCGGCGGGGTGCCGGCGGGGTGGCGTCGGGGTCGGGGTGGCGGCGGGGTGGCGTCGGGGGAGGGGCGGCGCCCGAGGGGAGGAGGGGGCGGCGGGGAGGAGGGTGCGGCGGTGGAGGGGGGCGGTGAGGGAGGAGGGAGGAGGGGGAGGGGGCGGGGGCGCCGGAGGGGAGGAGGGGGCGGCGGGGGAGGAGGGAGGAGGGAGGAGGGAGCAGATTAGAAATGGCCGGCGGCGGGCGGATTGGTGCCCTAAATAACCTACTTTGCCGAGTGTCCACGGTTTGCCGAGTGTCAGAACGCGGACACTCGGCAAACAAACACGGCTTGCCACGTGTCCCCGTCTTTGCCGAGTGTCAGAAGCTAGACACTCGGCAAAGACACTGCCATTTGGCTTGCACAAACACGGCTTGCCACGTGTCATCTAGTTTGCCGAGTGTCAGCAGCTAGACACTCGGCAAACAGACAACTTGCCACGTGTCCCCGTCTTTGCCGAGTGTCGGTAGCTAGACACTCGGCAAACAGAGAACTTTGCCGAGTGTAACACTCGGCAAAGATCCTCCATATGACTTGCACAAGTCCAATCCTTGTATACCTAATACATTTTTTATCTTATATACCTCAATACATTTTTTACATATAGTATACTACATATAAGTTGTTTTGTAGGAGTTTCCATAATTTTTGAATTGATTTAGTATTTTCTAAATTTAAAATGCCTAGAAATGCACTTAATGGCTTAAATATAGCAAACATACTTGGAAAAATGCCAAATTTTGACATGTCACATGTAATGGTGTATGTTGACTGTGGAAAAATTTTCAAGTCCAACCGACGAAACAGCAGTCGCTTCGCATGCAAACCTGACATGTTCCCTCTTGAAACCTGTTTCTTCCTCGGAGATAGTTCTGTTTGTAAGCAGTCTACGTGACAACTTTTGTGAAATATTTTTAAATTTTTACCACAGGCTTCAGGGGTCATATCACGACACCATGCCAAGTTTCGTGATTTTCGGGTCTTGTTTGAATTTTTCAGAATTAAAATGCCAATAACCACCATGTTGGTGCCCGAGTCTCGGCCACCTGGTGTCTGGGACTCCTCTTATTTCCTTACATAAGGCCTAAACATACATTAAAGACCACCAATAAGATTTTTCAACCCATTTCTGGTGATTATTTCATGTACCTGCAGCTCAAGTTTGAATTATATCCATTAAAGGCCTAGAAATGCATTTAATTGCTTAAATATAGCAACCGGACCCTGGAAAATGTCAAAGTTTGACATGATACATGTATTGGTGTATGATGACTGTAGAAAAAAATTTAGGGCTAACCGACGAAGCAGCGGTCGCTTCAAATGCAAACCTCACACAAGAAGAAAGAAAGAAAAAAAGAGAAAAAAACAAAGCAAAGAAAAGAAAAGAAAGAAATAAAATAATAGAGAATAAATAATGGAACAAGAGTGCTTTATTTCCTACAACAAAATGGTCCACTATATAAGTAATAATTTTATAATTGAAACTAAGAAAACAATTTAAAAAAATGGTTTGCCGAGTGCCGTAAAGAGGACACTCGGCAAACATTGACTCATCGGTTTGCTCTGGTTCTGCCACGTGTCCACTGTTTGCCGAGTGTCACACATTTAAGCACTCGGCAAAACGTGAATACACGAGCGCCCATGTTCTGCCACGTGTCCACTGTTTGCCGAGTGTCAAACATTGAAGCACTCGGCAAAACGTGAATACACGAGCGCCCATGTTCTGCCACGTGTCCACTGTTTGCCGAGTGTCAAATATTGAAGCACTCGGCAAAACGTGAATACACGAGCGCCCAGCTTCGGCCACGTGTCCCCTATTTGCCGAGTGTCAAACATGTAAGCACTCGGCAAAAACTGAACACACGAGCTCCCAGGTTCGGCCATGTGTCCCATGTTTGCCGAGTGTCGCACTCGGTAAAATGTGCTGTAATAATTTTATAATTGAAACTAAGAAAACAATTTAAAAAAATGGTTTGCTGAGTGCCGTAGATAGGACACTCGGCAAACATGAACAGTGCTAACGGGGCCGCCGATTTGCCGAGTGCCCGACGGAAAACACTCGGCAAAGGGACCATGCCGTCGCCTCTCCGTCAACCGCGGGGAGTAAGGGCACGTGTCTCTATAGTTGCCGAGTGTTACGCGTGTGGCACTCGGCAAAGAGCTTCTTTGCCGAGTGTCAATATGAAGGCTCTCGGTAAATAGCTGGTTTGCCGAGTGTTGTATTTTTGCCAAGTGTTTGGACGTGGACACTCGGTTTATGGGTTTGTGTGCCGAGTACCCGTCTTTATGCACTCGGCAAAGCATCCGGCACTCGACAAATTTCGTGATTCCGGTAGTGTATGTCTCCCTAAGGCGCGTAAGTGTTTAGAGATATTGTACTTAGGGTTTGTTTGATGTTGGAATTGAATTGGGTCAACGTAATTGGGTCTCCAAATCAATTTCAGGTTGAAATGGAAATGGTTTATTATTCCATTTCTACCTTTCAGATGGCCTATGAATTTGTATAGTGGAATTAAAGCAAGTTCAATTCCAAATATTGTTTCGATGCTATTATTTGGAATCGTTCTGTCCAAATCGCCGTCGACATCCTTCGTCTCGCATGCGAATGTATTTGCTTCAACACTATACGTTTGCATTACTTGAGTTCAAATACAATGTACATGGGCTGTTACATCAATCGAGCCGTGGGACTCGGGCCTAACGAGCTACAGCGTGTGATAGCTGAACGTGACCATGCAAGGCACTAATCAAGGCACAAGATTCGGTCTACACAAGTAATGCGCTAACATTTCTCAGGGTGCTAATGGTTAGGTTTTTCTCGGGTCGAATGGGTTGGGCTAACTAATGGGCTAGTTTTGGATGGATTCAAATGGGCTAGCCAACTAAACAGGTTGGGTTGGTTTGGAGAAGTTAGATAAAGCGCGTTGGGGTGGTCTGGGTTGGATTTAGTTTCTAAACAAGGAAATGGGTCGAATCCATGGTTCCCGTGGAGTGTGGTGTGGTGGTTTCGGCCTCATGCCCCTCGTCTCTCTACTATCGCCGACCGAACTCCGCTGGCCGTGGCCACCGTGTCCCCACTGGCCGAACTCCGCTGGCCGTGGCCACGCACGCCATCGTCTTGCAACCCATAGCGATGTCTTCTCGAGTCCGACAGCTTAGGTGCCGCGGCGACAACCACGTCCATGATGCTAAATGCCCATGGCAACCGGCGGCTCCGCTCCACCTCTAGCGATGGTCCCTTGTCCACGTGCCTGCTGGTCACCTTGGGTGAAGATGGCTCCTCGTCCTCTGTGGTGTTGCGCCTGGCGGGATTAGAACATCTTGCTCGCATTAGGAGTGCGCCCCCTGGTGGCTCTTGCTGAGCAACAGCTACGCGGCGCCTGCCTGGGCGACACAGACAGCTGCTTCTCCGAGCACCACAGGTTCGCCGCCAGCTTCATGGTGGCTATGGGGCCAAGCTGATTTATGTAATCATGTATGAAGCTAGCTGCATGCTCAATTGCTCGTGTGTTGCTGGCTGCTTAACATTCATGGGTTAGTTCGGTTTGAGCTACTGGGTTCAATCCAATACGATGAAATGATTCGGTTTGTTTTGGGTGGAAATTTCCCATGGTTCGGTGCAGTTTGGGTTGGAAAAATTGTTTTTGTGTATCGGGTTGCGTTGGTAGTTAGACTAGATTCGATCTGGGTTTCAGAGCATTACTAGGCTTGTGCAACCCAACACACGGAGTTCCCGTACTGCATCCTCGACCGCGATGACACCGGCGGTCTGCTCCTTGGCCACAGCGACGTCCCCTTCCTGCTGCTCAACTACACGCTCATGTACCAGCCGGCCTTGTAGCTCCCCAACTTCTACCACACTAGGGCTGGGCAGATCATGGTGGACTCCCGAGTGCCGCAGATTCACGAAAGAGGATCAGGAGGAGACGCTCGAGTGTCGGTGGGCATCGGGCCGGAGGTAGGGAAGAAGAGGACGGAGTCGGTGGTGGTTGAGGGATCTCGCGGTGACCTAGCAGTGACAAATTTTTCTAGAGATAGGGAAGAAGAGGCCGGAGGAAGGAGATGCTCGAGTGTCGGTGGGCGTCGGGCCGGAGGTAGGGAAGAAGAGGACGGAGTCGGTGGTGGTTGAGGGATCTCGCGGTGACCTAGCAGTGACAAATTTCTCTAGAGATGGGGAAGAAGAGGCCGGAGGACGCGGCAGTTGAGGGAGCTCGTGATAGCGGCGCCCGGCGGCGGGAATCCACTGGAGACGGTCGCTAGCATGAGCTCGTCCGCCAGCGGGAGTTCGCCGGCGGCGGTCGCCGGTGGAAGCCCGTGGATGGCAACAATGTATTTATCCTAGAATAAGGGGTCAAGAAAATAGCAGTCGGATGATGGATGGATCCATCCAATGCGGAGCTTCTCAGGTCTGAATTCGAAGGGCCTAGTTATGTCAATGGCTTCCAAATACCTTAGGTCGTAAATAAGTCAATTTAAACTTAACTGTCTACTGCAGTTTTGATGTAGGGAAATTCTAGAAATTCGTATCTTGTTCTAAATAACTCATAAAATATAAACTTGCTATCTGTAATAAATGATGTAAAGTCTGTATTACCCTTCAAATTGTTTTTTCTATTTAGCTGATAATATCATTATTGTGAACTATTTTCGACATGGTTCTGGTGTTTGATACATAATATTGATCATTTCTAAAATGTTAAGAGCATGATATCTTCTAAACATCATGTAATTTTTATATCTCCAAAAAAATTCACTATATTAGATTGTTTTCTTCTTCAAAGAAACAACTTGGGTTAGCTTAGATACTTATCTAGTAAAATCATGCAATGATTTTCCTCTGTTGATGTCAGTGTCAGTGTCTTCAAAAGTTACTCTGCCGAATCAGCTAGTTTTCTTCGTAAAGCAAACAACTGGGCAACTTGTGACATTGGTTATTTAAGAGATTAACCTAGTAAAATTGAACCAGATGTGATCATACACCAAATAATTGAGTGGTTCATGTAAAGATGAAACTGTTGTACATGTCCTATGAAATCTCTTGGGAATTCTTGTGAAATTGCTACTCCTACCAAACGTAGCATTAGTAAAATCCTATGAAAAAATTGTATGCTCTGATCTGAGTCTTCCTATGCTTGATGGAAAATCAGCATTCTTCATATTACAAAAACTTTAGCATGATACCAAGAACAACCACATAGAAGAAGGTGAAGCCGGCATGGCTGTTGTAAAGGAGGTCGTGTGCGATCTTGTCCCACTCCTTCTCGGCCACTATTGGAGGAGGAGGTTGGTAGCGGATGGAGGACGAGAGCAGCAGCGGGGTTCTAGAGGAGGATGCTGACGGACAGAGGTGGAGGCTTGGCGGACGAAGAACGAGAGTAGAGGCGGGGATCTCGAGGAGGACGCCGGTGGACGAAGGACGAAGGTGGTGGCGGCCGACCATAGGGCGGCCGGCGGGAGGCAGACAGTGATGGGCGAAGGGAGGGGACAGCGGGAGGGCCGGCGCCATCGCCCTTGCGAGGAGCCGGACTAGGTGCGAGCAGGAGGGATCAAGATGGGAGGTGAGAAAGAGAAGTGGAGGCAACTAGGTGGAAGAGGATAAAAACTCCTAAGAGTTGGATTTATATAGGAGTAGCAGATGCGGGTAAATATCTATGAACTTGACGAGAAAATTTTGTAACGTAGGGTCTGTTAAGCTCGGGAAGCCTCTCTTTTGAGTCTTTTGACTACCTGGGCTTATAAATTAAGCTAGACTATAAGCTTTCCTCTCTAAATAGCTTATGTCTTTTAAGACCATAAACCAGCCCATAAACTGTTTGAAACAGGAATTCCAAAACATCCAAACAGCCTCTGAATTGGAATGACACAATTCTGATTCCTCAATTCCAAGCCTAATTCTGACATCCAAATGGAGTGTTATAGTCATACTTGTAGTGCACTGAAGACCCAATAGCTGCTATGTCTTTTGTACGAGGCATTGTAAGCCATTGTCAATTAGATAAGATACAATTTTAGGCGTCAGGTCTGAATGTCAACTCGATCAGATCGATCGTTGTCGTTGGTTGCTAGCGACGCTATGGTATAGCACTGTCACACTACTAGCTGGTTGTCGCTCCATCTATCCTGCCATAGTGCCGCCGTCCGGCGATCGCGCTGCTAGACCTGATCAAGGACTCAAGTTGATTTGCAGTTACACCTATATACAGACTACTATTACTAGTTAATCAGTATAATTTTTTAGATCGACTACATATTATTAGTCTGGTTATATACTTACGTAGAAGACAAGGAATTAATTTACTAGTTAGGTGTAGTGACATTAGAAATCTAATTTATCATATATTTTTCTCCAGTTTGTTATGGTTCAAGAATAGAGAGGAAGATAATAACAATAACTTCCTTGTACAAGCCAATTGCTGCAAGGTTACTTTCTGATGAGATTATCAACTTGTTCAACGAGCTTGGTGGTCGTATAGCTAAATTTAAACTTATAGAAAAATAACTCTTTTTGTATTGCCAAACATATGTTGCTATGTTTTGATATCAATTATATACTTAAGACTTAATACACTGTTGTGTTGGATCTCTTGTGCGGTCATCGTCATCTTGACTCCTCTCATGTCTAAATCCAGATTCCGCTCTGTCTTGTAGAGGATGGACTTTTTTTGTTGTTTTACATATGGACTCTTGAACTGTTAAGTAAATTGTAACTGAATTTAATCCATACTAACATGTCACCACTTCATACCACTTCACTTCTGAAATTGCTAGCTGCCGTGTGGTGACTTTTTATCAGACTACATGAATGACACACACCCCACACACGTACACATACGTGTACCCGTCCAGTACAGCTGCCAAGCATAGAAAAATGGAAATAGACTTGGTTGCTATATAGTGATATTCACAAGCTTGACACAACGCCTCCCAGAACTCATACAATCCAGCATAATGATTTTCCTTAGCACCCTTTCATCCCCAAGCTCGTATGTGCTTTTTGGAGAAACGCAAAAATACCTTGAATTTTTTTCTCAGCCAATATAGTTGAACTTTAGATATAAAACCAGATATAAAATGGAGAGAATTTTATATATGCCACTCAAAATTTATCCGTTTCCAAATATGCCACCGAAAAAGTCCCTGTTTTAAATATGTTACTGAAATTTTGTACCAATTCCATGTATGCCATTGACGTCAGTTCACCATCAATTGACCGTTAGTTGACCGTTAATTGCTACTAAAAAGTCAGTTTTGCCTTTTGTATTGTCTTTCATATATGCCACTTTGTAGTAAATGTAGTAGTTGTGTTTGTGGGCATGTTTTTACATATGTTAGAGAAAATATTTTCTGAAATTTTTTGTAGCATTTAACAGTTAAATAATTCTAGAATTGCGCATAATAATTGGAGCACATTTGAGCAACATAATTAGGAGAAAATTTCAGTCACGTAGTAGAGCAAATTTCAGCAGCATAATAGTAAATAATTTGAGCAACACAAATCCTCATTTTAGTATACATTCAAAATTATCACAAGAAAATTTATCAACTGAAAGTGTATCTTAATTGTCAACCAACAGTCAACTGATGTCATTGGCATATATGAAATTGGTACAAAATTTAGTTGCATATTTGGAATTGGGATTTTGTTAATGGTATATTTAGAACTGGTCAAATTTTAAGTGGCATATATGGAATTCTCTCTATAAAATGAGACAGGTATGTAGAAACGGCAGAAACTAGAAACCCTCACAGTTGCACGACTAGGTGACACAATAGATCTTTATGTTTGAAAACAGTTTTATCTCTTGTATCTTTACTCCTATTAAGAGACACAAACAATAATATAGTCGTTTGAAAGATGTAGTATAATATTTTAATCCCTAACAATGCACGGGTATTCTACTACTATCTTTAATCCCTGAAAGTTTTTTTATCACACTACTGTAACTGGTTCTAGATATTTGATTAATTTGCAATGTTGTCGTAAGCCCATCCAAATATAATTGTACCGATAATTATTATTTTTCTCTCGGTTAATAAGAAAACCTGTAGGGATATTTTTCCTGAATTAAGGTGAGGTGCTTTTGATCTCAACAGTTGTTTGTACAGATATAGTGCTTAATACCAAGCATGAATTCACCTGCTCTCTGCGAGGATGCAACCAGTGTTGGTCCATTCATCAAATCAATGCAAAAGTGTTCAGAATAAAATTAAGGTAGTCTCTGGAGTGATCAGCCAGAGTTTCAATTTACAAGTCCATACTGAAATCAGTTTTGGAAGAAGAAGAAAAAAAGTTAGCTGCAAATATTAACTTCTGTTCCTCTCATGCTGTATCAACTATGCTGTTAGTGTGAAAAATGGTTTGCCTTTTGACATTATTTACACATGAATTGGAGCTCAAACTTCTGTTCCATAGCGTGTTCAGGGAACAATAAATGAGCAGAAGAATTAATCAGCATAGAAGAAATTCATCTTGTTGCACGCGTAGTCTCTTTCAGGGATCTTGAGTGACTAGAATCCCGCTATCAACTTTACCAAACAACATGAAATTTCGCAACCTTGACCTGTCGAAGTATCACTTCAACATCTGCCCAGCATTCAACTTCCAGGAGTTGCATTACCAGCCAGCTTTCTCCATGCAAATGCACCAATTCTGCGTCCAGCAAGTCCCAACGAATCTTGCTCAGATGACTCATCTGTCTCCTCGATCATCATGTCTACAGAGACTATGCCCGTGGCTGGTCGATCCCGTGCTCTCAGGCTACCTTCATAGGAGAAAAATTCCAATTCTTCAATTTCGCTTCCGCCTCTGCGGTAGACAAGAGCTATGCTATCAGCCGGTCCATTCTGTAAAGGGGTGAATGCCGTGTAGGTCAAAAACCGAAACCGCTTTCTTCCACAGAAAAAGCTTCCCTGTCTGCTAGATTCAGAGAGCGATACATTCGCCCGTTTTGCTCCATTATACAGTATGAGAGTCAGATCCTCTGCATCTAAAGAAGTATGTACCACTAACTCAACAAACTGCAGAAAAGAGAATCCGTATTAATTTTGCAAGAATGAATCCTTGCTTTCTTGGTGTTACAGAATTGTGCAAAAGAGAATAAAAAAGTTAGGAGTTTGTGAAACTTTGGAGGATCCCTTTTATTTCACAAGAAAATTTAGCAGTTGAGATATCGCCTAAAAGGTGATCAAACATATAATGAAGCATTTTATTTCATCCTCTCTCTCCTGCTGCCACAGCTGCCGCCCTCCTCTCCTTTGTCTGATGGTTGTCAGCGCCGGATTAGGCCACCACTTCCTCCTAACCACTCGACTTCGAGTTTCTTTTAAGGAGGATCGTGGTGTTTTATTTGTTTGACTTGAAGTTTTTTCTATGAGGTTTTCTAGATGCATTTTACTGCTGCTTAAAAGGAATAGCATTGAATCAGATCCACCATTGATTAGTAGGGGTAATTTGGACAGTATACCCGGAATTGAATCGCTAAAAAATTTCTATCGTGAGCATGACTCCTCGCCCGTGAGCCGCCGGCGTGTCTCCGTACGCGTCCTTGCGCGAGTCACCGCCGCCGTCGCCCCTCCTCGCGCGAGCCGTCGCTGTCGCCTCTGTCTGGCCCCGTTGCCCGTCCATCCTCATCGCCAGCTTCCGCGCCGACCTCCGCCCCGTCTTTGCCTTCCTCACCGACGACCTCGACATCCCGGACACCGCCTACCACCGCGTTGTCGTCAAGTGCCCGCGTGTCCTCGCTTGCAGTCTCCGCGACCAGCTCCGCCCCGCGCTCATCTACCTCCGCTGCCTGGCCTTCCGTGACACCGGGCGCTCACGTTCTAGGACCCCATCCTCCTCGTCTCCAGCGTCGAGTAGATCATGACGCCCAAGCTGGAGTTCCTGGCCGGGCTGGGCATGTCGAGGGACGACGTCGTGGCCATGGTGCTCGGGTGCTCGGCCCTCTTCACGTTTACCATCGAGCGCAACTACAAGCTCAAGTTGCGCCGCCGCCGAGGCCGGCGTCGCGTTGCCGCTGCCGGACATGCTCAAGGCCATCGATGACGAGTTCAGGGAGATGCTCGACCGCCGACTGAGCACGCCAACACGCCATTTGATCGATTTGGATCAATTTGGAGCTGTTCTAGTGCCCAACGTATATTGTTTGATGGTACATTGGTACTATAGTTCCATAGTGATAACTGTTCTCACATTCTAATTGTACCAGCGTGATTACACAAGTCTGAATCTTCTAATACTACTGCGAACGTTCGGTATGATGCGGTTAGCCAGCTAGTTGGCCACCCACATGTTCTGAATCTCCGATTGGAATGACTTGGAAAGATTCAAGAACAACTCGTCTAGTTGAATCTCGAAGTCCATGTCAACCCTGAGGATGCCGGCCTCCACGTATGGGAAGCAGCCATTGATTGCGCCGCTGCCGCTATCGGTGCCGGCCGGCGAGGAGGGGAATGAGAATGGTGTCATGGGCTCTAGCCACTGAATCCCTTCGGTTTCAGCCGCAAGCGGTGAGCTCTGCTCTTGGCAAGCATTAGGCTGGAGCCGCTGCTTCTCTGCGCTGACAAGCGACAGCGGCCCCTGTTCGCCACCGTCGTGCTACCTGGCCTGCGTATAGGTCTGTGCGCTGTGGTACACGACGTCGAAGAGCAGCAGGTCACCGTCGGCACGCTGCACCTGCTTGGTCGCGTGGCAGCCCTTCGTGCGCCGGTGCGTGCATCTGAAGTAGGCTCTGCGGCGGGCAGTGACGACTGCCGGTTGAGCATGCCAACACGCCATTTGATTGATTTTATAACTAGTTAGTTTTTCCAATTTTGCCCTTAAGCTCCATATACTATTTCGTACTACTGAAATTAGATTATGTATACTACTCATAGAATCGGCAGTCTAGATTGATCTCCACCAATAAATCTTTCAATATGGATGACCCATATTCGTTAGTGGGCACCATAAATGACCTCTTTTCTTTTGGTAGAAGCTACTCGTTGGCTCGTCTAAAGGTGCCTCTCGTTGATGGGATAAACCCGGATGAGTTAGAATCATTCATGTTTTTGACACATATCTAGGTGTCTAATTAGAAGGTTTGAGTGGACAGAAGAGCCACTGAAACAAATATTATCATAAAATACAGGGTGGAAAAAGTCCGCCAAAATTGGCCCAACGAGGCGGCCAGCCTAGCCCATTTCATTATGGGACTAGCAAAGTGAACATGTACTTTCATCTTCTCAGTATCTTTGTTTTCTCACTTAATACACATCTATCCAGATCCATGCCTTCTCTCTTTTCTCTCACCTAACAGAGGCATGCCTAAAGCTCTAGAACAACACCACCGAAAAAGAAAGCTACAAAAACCAAGCAGAGACAAGATGTCGTGGCCGCAGGTGTGGGCGTCACCGAAGATATTCTCCAACGAGTTGGAGGCGCGCAAGTACTCTATGTCTTCCTTTATCATCGAAATAAGAGAGAAAGCAAGGCATAAACACTACTACAAATTAGGTCATTACAGACGGGTCAAAAGCACCATCACAGATGAGCCCGGCTGCTATCTATGATTAGTCGTCTGTGATGACGTCAGTCATTAAAGATGGGCGCCAATCATCAAAGACAGGCCACATCTGTCTGTGATGACAACACATCACATGGGCTCCCATGTCACACCTTTCGTTTGTGATGACCCGGAGGTTAGGTCACCTAGGAGCAAGATCATCAGGATTGGCCCGTCTATGATGAATATGCCTCCTCTGTCACCCCACCTGAAACAAAATACAGATATATCCCTAACTCCCCTCCCAAACAATACCAGCATTAAAGCTCACATTCACAAATTTCTCCAATTGACTAAACATCACATAGGTAGATTTCTCAAATTGAATAAACATCACATCGCAAAATTTGATAGTTCACATCATAGTACAAATTACAATCTCGTGACAATTTCTAATCTTCCTACCGATAGTACTCACCATCCAGTTTTAGGACTTGACTATTCAAGAAGTAGCAGACGCCCCCGAATGCGGGCGAGCTCCTTTGTGGTCATCTGGACAGTCTCAGTAGTCCACTCCCGTCGGTTAGAGATTAAATTCATGCATGCATAGAAATAAAGAAATGAAATGAAAAAGTTTTACATGACACACCTTCTTTTTTATCATGTATACGATAAAATCATCCAAAACCAACTTCATGTGATGGGCGATGTAGAATCTACACAAATTCGTTTCTGGGGGCTGTTGTTTGCACTGAAGGAAAAAAAGTTGGTTCATTAGTCGGTAGTATTAATATACAGTGTGCTAAAAGAATATTTTATAAGAATATATACCGGAAAGTCAAAATGGGGATAAATCTTCAACGTCTGGCTTTTGTGTTTTCTTCCACGGGCTGTATACTCCAGCTGCACACTACATGACAAGTACATGTTATCCTCGGCATATTATGGGGGTAATTACAGTTATTCTTGGAGTTAGGTATTTCCTTACTTGTTTATCACGTCACAGATAGACCAATCATGATCTGACTTAGCACATAGTTCAAATCAAGGTAAAAGACGTTGTTCTAGGGCAAAATGATTGTGACCAAAACCCAATGATAGCTGCATAGGTAATCAAGATCATGAATTACACCAAAGTTTGTTTCATAAATTAAAACCATTAATCAACTATACTATATCACTTAACCTGGGTTGTAGGGAAACATGACATACTCCGTATCCTTCTGAGCCATCCTTGCATCCAACGGATGTGGTCAGGGTTGTCCCTGACGGCTCTATAAGTTACCCGGACTGGGTCTAATAAACATACCAACAATTTCTTTATCTTGGCTTCAGTCATGATGTATCTATATATTTATATGAAAGACATATTATATTCATAACTGGTATATATCAGGAGGAATGTGTAGACCATGATTGATGTAGCCATTTCTCCTCCTCCAAAGCTAAGAGCCCTTGTTCTTGAGAGAGAGATCCAAAAGAGTGAGGATTTTTAAAGTGTTGAGCATTAGAGCAATTGAGTTCATCCCCAAACAAATCGACGCGCTTGTTACTCTTGGAGATTGGGGTCTCCTAGATGGCTAGTAGTCCTTGATAGCTCCCGATTTGTGTGGTGAGCATCAAGAAGTTTGTGAAGGCCGGGATTCGCCTCCGCAAGGAAAAAATCACCAAGAAGAAGTCGAGGAGTCGCAAGAGTGTCCTCGAGGGATAAAGGCTTGAGAGGAAGTCGGCTCTTGATCACGTGTGATCGAGATTCCCAAACGGAGCGTAGCATTCCCCAAAGGATCCAAACTCTGGCAACAAGTCATTGTCTCCCCGTTCATTCAATTCCGCAATTACTTTCTGAGTATCTTTGCTTTGCTCCTATTTGTCTTGCTTATTATATTTGATTACTTTTATCAAATATACTCATATTTGCTAATCAATCAAGCTTAATTCGTTAAGAGATTTGATAAAAATTGTTTAGTCGTCTATTCACCCCTCCCCTCTAGGCCGACATCTTGATCTTTCAATTGGTATCAGAGTAAGGTCTCTCTTGTTAGAGCTTCACTGCCTAGAGAGTTCAAGATGTCTGTGAGAACCCTGGTTTTTAGGGTAGAGTTAAGTGTCGTGAGGTGGAAGTCGTGGAGCAACTCACGCTGCTAAGTTGATCCAAACCTAACGAACTACGTCGAGAGTTAGTCGAGAGGGGGAGAAAATTGTTGTGCATTCGCATTCATCGCATACATGG
The DNA here is from genome assembly GCA_019208055.1 of Stipa capillata. Taxonomy (NCBI): domain Eukaryota; kingdom Viridiplantae; phylum Streptophyta; class Magnoliopsida; order Poales; family Poaceae; genus Stipa; species Stipa capillata. Next base: position 76,090 of record JAGXJF010000527.1, read on the forward strand.
CATATGTAGAAAGTAATGCATATATGTATAGATGCATGTGAAGTGAAATTGAAACTTTATTAATTCAAATATACGATACAAGTGTTAATGATACAACATTGTTACAAAAGAATAAAAGAAGAAGAAGAAGAAAGAAAATTACATAATGAATTCTTTCTACCTATACATCATCTAACCTAATTCTTCAAGTCTTCGAAATCTTCAAGTCTTGAGTTGTGGTGAAGCACCGAGAGCCGAAGGGGGAAGTCCTTCGGGAATGTAGGCAGTCAACCGAGGTCGTCGAGTATGGGTACTCGAGACCATTGGAATCGTGCCGTTGCTGTAGGAGGCAAAAGGTTCCTAAAATCTATATTTTAAAATAAGATTGGTCTTACCGGCACAATTCCGCCGACATCCGCGGGGTTAGCCGCGGGGGCAAAATCGTGCCGATGACCTAGATAAGTTTTAGTTTTGAAAATAGATTTGTAAAACAATTTTGTTTTCAAAAACGTCCAAGGGCCACGTGACTAAGACCCTCATCGGACAACTTGATCTAATATATTTCATATAAAGAAAAGAGATGAGATAAGTATGAAAATAATTTTACTTATTCTATAACTAGATTGCCTCCATGGTTTTGTTTTAGAAAAGAAAATTATTTTTGCAAATCAAAAGCAACCCATCATCAACGTTTATCAGCCACCAGGGTATTGACCAAAGCTAAACACTTTATTCTTAAGGCAGCAATTTCCATTCGAATAGTTTATCCAGCAAGCCAACCGAAAATGCTAGCAGCCATAGCTACCTTGACCCATGGTCAGTCTTACTTAGCTCTCAAGGCAGCCAACCAAAAATATCAGCCAAGCTATAGTTTATCCAACCGAATAAGGCAGCAAAAAGATCAAGCAAGAGCTTCCGTAATAATCCAGAGAATCTAATAGTGCAGCCGTGTAGCACAATAAGGCAACAGGAGGTAGCCGTACTCATACACCCAAGGTGCTAGTAGAGGCCACCGGTGAGAGCAAAGAGAGCAAAAACAGGAGCCATTGAGTAGGCAAGCCCCAGGAGGTCCAAGAGAACCTAGAGGTAGGAGAGGGAGGAGACCACCAAGAACCGAGGGCTGAACCATGTCAGCAACCATTACAGCAGAGTTCAAAGAGTAGGAGACCACCAAGAGGAGCAAAGTCATAAGGAATAGCAGGCGAAGAGGAGCATCAGCCAGAAAGGAGTAGAAAGGAGAGAGGCAAGCCGGCCGCAAGTTGAGTAAGCTGGGGTGCAGGACAAAAAGAAATAAGAGGCCAAAACCTGTCATTTGAAACAAGGTAATAGTCCATCTGAGACCGCCGTAGTTTCATACATGCATGCATAGGAGTTTAGCATATCAATAGGGACCCTTAGAATCTATTTTTGCATCATAGGAATTTTTGTAGAGTTTTGGTAACATCTATTCTTATCATTGGCACCATAGGAACTCTCAAAAATCCTCAGGTTTCTAGATTCATCATAGGGTTTTTAAAGGCAACTAGTGTAGTAATCTGTTCTTATCAGTTGTATTCTTAAGCCTTTCTCAAACTTCCGGAGAAAACATCTCAGAGTATAAATTAAGGCAACTGAATAGGCAACTCGTGTAGTATTTGTCTTTCAGCTTAATTAAACTAACTTAGGCATCCATATGTATGAGAGAGACAGGAAGCAATAAGCTAAACACCAAGCTAGCATCTGTTCTTAATTCAATCTTTTGAAAAGATTAAATCAAGCATAGCATCTATTCCTTCAATTTAAATGAGCTAAGATACATGAGGAGTAATAACCAATAATCGCATAAACCGAAATAAACAAGAAAGCGTATCTGTTTTTATCAGTTTTGAGTATGGAAGGGTATATGAAGTACTGCAAACATCAGTGCCTTAACTAGAGCATCAAACATAGTTTTTGTTCTTATCAGTTGCAATCAATAATACTCAGGAAATCATTGCTAACCACTAGCAAAGCTTAGGTTTAGCATCTGCTCTTCAGTTTGAGAAACTGATATGGGTATATGCTTAATGGAGAAATCAAGTAGTAGCTTAGACTAGGCTAATATCTGCCCTTACAGCTAGGTACAGGAAATATATCAAATGTCAGCATGGACATTAACTAGTCAATGATCAAGTAAAGAATCTGTTCTTTCAACTGAACAACTGACATCTCTATAAGATAAAATCAGAGAGGAATTAAGGCTGAACACAAGTATCTGTTCTTTCAGTTTAGGTAAATTGATTTTAGAAAAATACCTAACAGCAAACATCTAGGAATGCTCAGTCTGAACCAGCTAAGAGATCAGTCCTTACCAGACCCCAAGCAGAATACAAATTAGAAGTTTTAACCAAAATGGTATATTAATGAATGGTTGAAGGAGTAGTTTAGATCAGAATAGAATTTCATGATATTAGGAATGAAAGAATATGTTAAGGTATTCCAGCAAAGGATCCTTTTCTTAAAATTCTCTTGCACAATCGAGTATATGTTAAGTGATACTTGCTCAAGTACGCAAATAAACTCGAGGATGATCACGATCACCAGTATTTTTCTACTAACAATAGTTTCAGATAAATATTCTATGGAAGCAAAGGTCAAGTGCCATATCTGCTCTTCAGTTTAACCAAACTAATTTAGACATATGCACATATGTAGGAAACAAAAATCAGCTAATGACCAAATATAACAGCTGCTCTTAGTAATGCTTAAGGAGTATACATACACACACACATGCATTTCAACGTAGTTCAAATATTATCATTTTTTTTAATCACTACAGAGAGTAGATATAAGGGCATGGGTATTTCAACCATCCAAAAGTAATCACTCATTCAACCATAGCATGAAAAGCACGCACTGGATTAAACATAAGAAGCCACCGAACCCTATAACCTCATAACAAACCTCATATTGGGAAGCATCACTAGACCAAATTACTTAGGAACCATTAAGCACACACCTTTATGAGAGAGGGAGAGAGAGGCAGAGAACGATCGACTAAAACCAAGCCAGTACCTGATCTTATCTGAGTATCACATGCCTTAAACCTTTTTAGATAAAAGCATCATAACAATATAGGAGCTATATCCAATATGGTTCTATTCTTATCAGCACTTTGTTCCCTTTTGTTCCCTAATTCCTTCTTCAAACCCAGGGCATCTCAAAAATGAGTAACATCTAGTTCCAATTAATGGCGAACAAAAATAGCAGCCGCAATCAAGCCAATCTCTTATAGCAAGAGGTTAAGCGTCCAAAACTTCGATTCTTAGGCATCGATTGGACCAACTAATGCCTGATTGAGCCTAAGCCAAATCAAATCCGTTATGGAGAAACCCTAGAACAATTTGGGAATTTAGGCAAGAAGAGAAATAGAAGAAGGAGAATTGGGGGTTACTTACCACATGGAGATGCCGAACCACGGCAGGCGACCACGCCGCACCACCGGCAGGAGGCGGACCCCAGCGGAGCACCGGCGACGCCGGGAGCTGCGACGCTGAGGCCGCAACCATCCAGGGCGGCACGGCAGGGCAACGCCGGGCGGAGCTAGGGGAGACCGGCGGCAGCACGAGGGGTGCTCGGAAGGGAGCCGAGTGGGGAGGCGACAGCGCGTGCCCGGGCGAGGCCGAGCCCGGACGAGCGACCAAGGTGGCGGCGGCGTAGTCACCGAGGACGGCGGCGTGGAGGACTCGAGCCCTAGGCTCGAGACGACGGTGTCCAAGGCTTGGGGAGTGGCGGTGGCACGGTGGAGCACCACCCTAGGCGGCGGCGAGTGGCCGAAGGCAGAGAAAAAGGGGCGACGGCGGTGGAAAGGGCACCGGCGACGCATGGGTCAGGAGAGAGAGAGAGCAAGAGAGATGAGAGTGAGGCACCGGTTGGGCCTAAAGGGCCGACCGGCCCAACCGGGGGAGGTTAAGGAAATGAAAAAAAGGGAGATAAGAGAAAAAGAAAAAGAAGGGTTTTATAAAATAGAAAGGATGAGATAGGAAATAAAATTTGACATAGAAATTTAAAATGGGGAAAATGGAAACTTGATATGAAAATCAAATGAAAGTACATATTAAAAGTATAGATATACAAAAGTGTGTTCCTAATTCCTTTTAGGCAGAAAATGAATTGAATTAACCCTTTCCCTTTTTGGGCTTTGAGAGAAAGAATGATGTATAGTATATATATGTGTATACATAGATATATCAAGAATTTGAAATCTTAGTAGCTGCTTGAAAAAGATCTAAACATATTTAAAATCTTAGATTGCTTGTCTCTCTAAATTGAGTAAAAATGCATTATTCTTTCTAGGAAGGTTAAACCTTGAATTAGTTCTTAAATTTTTAATCCCATACCTAAGCCAACTAGAAGAGTTTGAGAGGGAAATATTGAACTCTAGGTAAATCTAAACCAAAGGTTAAGTTGATTAGGGTTATTATCACGAGAGGTTAATATCGAATGAAAATGATAACGATGGCTAAGGCTTGGTTATCCCTCTAGTTGTTTTTAAAACCTTCTAAAGAATGTTTAAGTAAATCATATTTAGTTTCCATTAAATCATGTTGATAGACGCATCATCGCATGTATGCACACTACCAGGTCATTCGCATTCATGCTCGGAAATCTTCTAGATAAGTCCTTATCGGACTTTATTGTTTTCTTTGCCAGAAGCCGGAGTTCCACAAGAAAACCCTTCGAACTCCATTTCCAATCCGATACCAGGCAAGTCCAGTTTCTTGTTCATGTCCGTTGAGAATGTTCTTCGATTTTCCTCTTGTCTATAACATGCACAAAAATCTATTTTCTAAAGATGAATCAATTGTTGTTTTGTTTTGGATCGCCAGTTTTTGGGTGATCGCATGGCGGGTGGTGAAATCCTGGTACGGGTGCAGTTTGGCACATTTGGGAAGGTGGATTTCATCACACGGGAAAGTCTCATATAAGGTTAATGCAACCAATGATCGATTGTGCTTAAGGGCCGTAGTGATCGCGCATACCACATACCCTGTAGGGGCGGGGCTGAGCTAAAGTACCCTTTACCCTAGGTCTATACCCCCCCGGGAACGCAAGGCCTCGGTATTGGGATCGATACCGGGAAGGTAGTATGGCCGCGTGCTGCTTACTACTTGAGAATGTGATTGGGCCGTTGAGCTACTCACATTAGAATTATGATTGGAGACCGGTAGTCCTCGACCAGTTTGGGCGGGACTGCGACGCGGAGTATAACCGAGTGGGCGGTGAAACGGCTCTGTGATCGTGGAAATGTGAATGAGCCTTGCAAACTCAGACACATGACCAAGTTCGTTTGTGGGTACAGTTGCGCACCTCTGCAGAGTGTATAGAATTGTGGCATTGTCACTCCGTGTTCCCGGTTGGAACTGCGAACCCGACAAGAAAGGGATTCATCGAGAATCCTAGCAGCTTGTGAGACATGAGATCATTAGTCTCTTTAATTAAAACTTGACTCTCTTACCTTCTCTAACTGCATTGCTTTTGGAGAACGTTGCCGTTCTCAGTAGATAGTGCATCAAACACCTCTTTGCTATTCCTGGACTTGTTGAGTACCTTCTATACTCATCCCTCTATCTAATTCCTTTGAGTAGACTGTGAGCCGACGACAGAGTAGGAGGTGGTCTACGTCGAGATCGACGACGAAGTTCCCGAAGAGTAGGTGGCGACAAAGGAGGACGGGAGCGGCAACTACTACATCGAGTTCCACGACAAGATCAACACCGAGTAGTTAGTAGGTCAAGTGAGTCGAGAATAGTAGTGAAGACTTTTGCTGTAGCCAAACGATAACGGTTTTAAATTCCCCGTACTTTTGGGAATATGTTGTAAAATTTTCTGTTGTATTACGAGTTCGTAAATTGAGTTGTAATATTTGAGCCACTGCAATGCTTCTGTCGTGCTACTCTGTGAGATATGTACAGTCGAGAAGGCACTTCGTCTGTGCGTATCGCCGCAATGTCGCACGAAAATTCGGGTGTAGGTAGTGGACATGCTAGTGGTAGTGCTCATTCATATCAAAATATTCCTCCTCCAAATGTTTATAATACTCATTCTTATGGTGGATCATTTAGTAGAGCACCCTATTTTGATGGAACCCACTATGCCTCATGGAAACATAAGATGAAAATACACTTGATATCTCTTAACCCCGCCATTTGGTGAATAGTACAAAATGGCTACATCGTAGGAAATGAGGACAATCCTACGGCCGATGAAGATAGAATCATTCACTACAATGCTCAAGCCGTCAACACCATTTTTGGAGCATTGAGTGGAGATGAGTTTAACCGGGTGTGCTCTCTTGAGGGTGCCAAAGAAATTTGGACTACTCTCATGGAGATTCATGAAGGTACTTCCACCGTCCGCGAGTCAAGGTTAGAGTTGTTGAAAGGGAAGCTTGATCGGTTCGTGATGGGAGATCAAGAGACACCTAGCGAGATGTACACCTGTCTCAACAATGTAGTCAATGAGATCAAGGGTCTTGGAAGCAAAGAAATGACCGATAACTATGTTGTCAAGAAGATGCTCCGAGCTATTGCTCCAAAAAATCGGACTCTGGTCACACTCATTCGGGAGAAGGACAACTTCAATGAGCTAACTCCACATGATGTCCTTGGGCGCATCGTTGCTCATGACCTAATGGATGAGGAAACTCATGAGATCCGTGTCCTCACAAAGCCAAGCTCAAGCTCAAAGAAAAATGACATAGCCTTGAAGGCCAAGCAAGTTGTTGAACAAAGCTCAAGCAAAGATGAAGAAAAAAAATCAATTGGAGCAACTTCAACAAGGAATGCAAGAGATGGCTCTCTTCGTCAAAAGGTTTGGGAAAGTATTGCAAAGAAGCGGCTTTGGTCATAGAGGCGACAAAGGGAAGAGTTTCGGCAAGACCAAGACAAGAAGGCTAAAGAGAGCGTGCTTTGAATGTGGTGAATTCGACCACTTCATTGCAAGTTGTCTCAACAAGAAAGGAGACAAGAATGAGGAGAAAGAGAAGAGGTTCAAGAAAAAGGAAGTCCACAAGAAGAGCAAGTTCTCCAAGAGGGACTACAAGGCTCAAGCACATATTGGTGAAGAGTGGAATTCCGACTCCGACTCCTCCTCAAGTGAAGATGATGATGGTATTGCCGGAATAGCCATTGAAGCCTCTCCACCGCCAAAGTCACTCTTTGATAATTCGGGTGATGATGAATCGCCCATTTGTCTTATGGCAAAAAGGTCCAAGGTATCACTTCTCAAGAAATCCTCTCTTGCCTTATTGAATCTTGGTAGTGATTTCGATAATGATAGTGAGGATGATTTGCTTGATGATAATATGATTACCTCTCTTGATAAAAACACCATGACTAAAATATCTCATTTGTTAACCACCATCAAAGCTCTTGAAGAAACAATAGATAAGCAGATGGATACTCTAGATAAACAAGAAGAATTGTTTATTTATGAAAAAGAGAAGAATATTAATCTTGAGAAGGAACTAACTCAAGAAAGGTTGAAAAGTGATGCCATGATAAAGATTGTTAATGATAATAAAACTACTAAGAAGAAACTTGAGAGAACCAATGAATGCTTAAAAGAAGATTATGCTTAATTAGAACTTTGTTATCTCAAACTAAGAATTTGCTTGACAATCTTGTCATTGCACATGAGAAGCTTAAAACCTCATCAATTGATCATATACGTATGCCATGCTCAAAATGTGCTACTGACTCAAACGTTAACAATAAAGAATTGAAAATTTAAAAATGCTAAACTAAAGTCTCAACTTCATTTTGGCTTATTGAAATGTCACAAAGGCAGTAAGGCCCTCAAGGAGTTGTTGAGCAACCAAGTTGAAAATTTCAACCATGAAGGACTTGGATTCACTCCAAAATTCAATGAAAATGGCAAAGCTTGGTTGCCTCAACAATATCCTAAGACAAAGTTTGTGCATGGCAAAGGTAAGTAAGTGGAAACACTCCATTGCAATGGACATGAGAAGAAGAAGCATCAAATGAGTAAGACATTTGGCGGTGGATCGTTTGACGCCTCCTATATCATAAGGAAAGGCAAAAATAGAAACATCCATGCTAAATACGTTGGACCTAGGAATAGTGGTCTTAAGAAGAGCACCATTTGGGTGCCTAAAATTCTTCTGACTAACATGCAAGGACCCATGCAAAAATGGGTACCTAAATCAAAGAAATAAACTTATTTTGTAGGACTACTCCTCCGGTGGAAGAAGTTGGGTAATTGATATTGGTTGCACTAATCACATGACCGGAGAAGTGAGTATGTTCTCACAATTGACAAGTGAAGGATCACCTCACGAAAACATCATTTTCGGCGATGATGCCAAAGGAAAGGTAATGAGACTTGGTAAAGTAGCAATCTCAAATGACTTGTCCATTTCAAATGTGCTACTTGTCAAGTCCCTCAATTACAATTTGCTTTCCGTATCTCAATTTGTACATTAGGGTTTAATTGTCTATTTACCGATGTTGACGTGACTGTCTTTAGAAGAGATGATTCCTCAATAGTCTTCAAGGGTTACATGAAAGGCAAGCTTTATCCTGTGGATTTCTCCTCAGATAAATCTCATCTTGAGAATTGCTTGATGGCTAAATCAAGCATGGGTTGGTTATGGCATCACTGACTAGCCCATGTTGGTATGAGGAATTTGAGCAAACTTCAAAAAGACGAACACGTTTTAGGACTAACGGGTGTCACTTTTGATAAGAATCGAGTTTGTAGCGCGTGTTAGGCTGGGAAGCAAGTTGGAGCCCATTATCCTGCAAAGAATATAATGACTACTTCAAGACCATTAGAACTCCTACATATGGATCTTTTCGGACCCGTTGCTTACATTAGCATCGGAGGTAATAAATATGGTCTTGTCATTGTTGATGATTATTCTAGATATACTTGGGTATTTTTCTTGAGTGAAAAAGGTGACATGTATAAGAAGTTTAAGAAGTTTGCAAAGCATGCTCAAAACGAGTTCAAACTCAAGATCAAGAATATCCGAAATGATAATGGGACGGAGTTCAAGAACACGCAAGTCGAAGAATATCTTGATGAAGAGGGGATTAAGCATGAGTTCTCATCACCCTACACCCCTCAACAAAACGGCGTGGCGGAAAGGAAGAACCAGACCTTGATAGAAATGGCAAGAACGATATTGGATGAACATAAGACATCGGATCGCTTTTGGGCGGAAGCCATCAACACCGCTTGTCATGCCACCAACTGGTTGTATCTCCACCGCATCTTGAAGAAAACTCCATATGAACTCCTCACTAAAGATAAGCCAAACATCTCTTACTTTCGAGTCCTTGGTAGCAAGTGTTTCATTCTCAACAAAAAAATAGATTATCAAAATTTGCACCTAAATGTGATGAAGGTTTTCTATTAGGATATGGATCAAATTCGCACACTTACCGAGTCTTCAACAAAACCACCGGTTGTGTTGAGGAGTCGTGTGATGTGCAATTTGATGAATCTTATTGCTCCCAAGTAGAGCAAGTTGATCTAAATGATGTAGGTAACATCGATCCCTCACAAGCAATCAAGAATTTATCTCTTGGAGAGATTAAACCAATGGAGAGTATGGAGACTCAAGAAACCCAAACTCAATCAATACAAGTTGAGCCATCCAACTCCATTCAAGAGTCAAGTGGATCATTTGAGCAAGAAGAAGGAATTGGAACATCGCAAGCTCTGCTCCATCCAAGGATTCATCAATGTGTTCAATGGGACCACCTCGTCGATAACATTCTCGGTGATATGAACAAAGGGGTAACCACTCACTCTCGTGTTGCTAATTTTTATGAGCACTACTCTTTCATTCCCATTAAGGTCCAAGAAGTGCTCGATGATCCGGATTGGGTGAATGCAATGCATGAGGAGCTCAACAACTTTACCTGTAACAAGGTTTGGTCCTTGGTTGAAAGACCTAAGCAAAACGTCATAGGAACAAAATGGGTCTTTCGGAACAAGCAAGATGAGGATGGACAAGTTATCCGAAACAAGGCAAGGTTAGTGGCACAAGGATTCACCCAAGTCGAAGGCTTGGACTTTGGTGAGACCTATGCTCCCGTTGCCCGCTTAGAAGCCATATGCATATTGCTTGCGTTTGCATCTCATCATGATTTCAAATTATATCAAATGGATGTTAAAAGTGCCTTCTTAAATGGATCCATTAATGAACTTGTGTTTGTTTAACAACCACTGGGTTTTGAAGACTCCAAATTCCCCAATCATGTCTATAAACTCCATAAGGCACTTTATGGGTTAAAACAAGCCCCTAGAGCATGGTATAAGTGCCTTATGGATTTTCTAATTAAGAAAGAGTTTGAAGTTGGAAAAGTAGATAACACATTATTCACTAAGAAAGTCAACAATGATTTATTTGTATGTCAAATCTACGTTGATGATATTATATTTGGTTCCACTAACACAACTTTTAGTGAAGAATTTGGTAAGATGATGGCTAGGAAATTCGAGATGTCAATGATGGGGGAGTTGCAATTCTTTCTCGGATTCCAAATCAAGCAACTCAAGGAGGGGACGTTCATATGTCAAACCAAATACGTCAAAGACATGTTGAAAAGGTTTGACATGGAGAGTGCCAAACCGAACCCCCATGCAAACAAATGGCCATCTTGACCTGAACATTGATGGAAATTCGATAGATCAAAAGGTATATCGCTCCATTATTAGGTCTTTGCTTTACCTTTGTGCATCTAGGCCCGATATCATGCTTAGTGTATATATGTGTGCAAGGTTCCAAGCCGCTCCTAAGGAGTGTCACTTAGTGGTGGTTAAAAGAATTCTAAGATATCTTGTTCATTTCTCAAACTTAGGGCTTTGGTATCCTAAGGGTTCTAGCTTTGATCTTATTGGATATTTAGATTCGGATTATGCGGGTTTTAAAGTTGATAGAAAGAGCACCTTCGGAACATGTTAATTCCTTGGTAGATCACTAGTTTCGTGGGCCTCCAAGAAACAAAACTCCGTAGCCTTATCCACCGCCGAAGCCGAATATATCTCGGCCGGCAGTTGTTGCGCTCAATGTTATGGATGAGGCAAACATTGAAAGATTATAGAATCAATATGGGAAAAGTGTCTCTGTTATGTGATAATGAAAGTGCAATAAAAATTGCCAATAATCCCGTCCAACATTCCTGAACCAAGCATATAGACATCCGCCATCATTTTCTTAGGGATCATGTTGCAAAGGGAGATATAGAAATAAGTCATGTAAGGACCGAAAAACAATTAGCGGATATCTTCACCAAACCACTAGATGAACATAGGTTTTGTGAGTTAAGGAATGAACTTAATATCATTGATTCTATAAACTTATCTTGACTCTTGCATACTCATATATATATATACCATGCCTTGATGATCTGGTGCTTTAGATGCAAATACACATATAGGGGGAGTGTCAAAATTGTTAATATAATGACACATCTCTATACATGTGAATAAATCAATGTCTTGTAATTATATCATGTTCATATTGGTCAAATTACAAAAATTGAGTCTTCGCCTATGAAAGTCCTATTCTCAAATGAATAAGTGATTTTGGTGTATCGCATGACTCATACATGGTGGAAACATCTCCACCTTTGGTTCGTTAGAATTTCATTTGCCTTCTTTCGGGCCTTGGGCAATCTGGGTGCCTTTACCCTAATTTATCTAAATCAGGAGCTAGACTTTGTTCGAACCACATCCAATTGTTGCTTTGCATGCATGATTGTTCGCCAATCGGATGTGGGGAGAACCCCTAAGGATTTCCTCTAGCTAATCTATCTACATCTCGCCATATTTCAAATTCTCTCTATGATACACTGGGCTTTGACACTATGTCCAGACACTGCGGACAAGTCTCTCCGGAATCTCCGGACACGCTTGTGAGGAATAATCAGCATATCCTAGAGTGTCCGGTTCCTTAATCCGGACACTCTGACAGTTTTACCCCGGAAGCTTCGGACCCCGGAATGTCCGGACCATCTGGAATGTCCGGGTGTCGGGTTTCATAGCGGGTTGAGTTTTCTCCACACGGTGAAACGATTTCACTTTTCACCGCGTGAGTAAAACCTAACCACTGGGAGGCGACGAGCCGACACCGCCTCACCCTCTCCCGTGCGCTGTTGCCGTCCATCGTCATCGCCGGCCCTCTCCTCTGCCGTGCAACGCCGTAGCAATTCCTCCGCCAAGTTAGGGCAAGGAAAGATCTTTCGTGGCTCTCCCATACGATTCCTCCACGGAAACCAAAAATTTCTCCGGTAAAACTTCTTTCCCTTCCCTCAAATTTCACTCCTCCATGAATTGGTTGTGAAGATCCAAAGAAAATTCTCCACTTTGGTCACCAGCTTTAGGGCTGCCTCCGCCCGTCCGGAGTGTCCGGACATGTTTGTCCGGAAACTCTGGATGTGTTGGAACAACAACCCCAAATTTGGTCCCTCGACCATTTCCTCAATACGCTTGTTCTCCGTGCCTGTGTATTCTCACTCCCTTCATCTTATCTTGCATTCCTCACAGGTGTCATGTCTTCCGGAGATGAAATTGAATCGGAATCCGAGAGGGAAGTGTATGAAGGGAATTCTACTAACACTGAAGAAAGAAACTTTAGGGCTGCAGCTGTTGAACGTAAGAAGAGAAGGACTGAGGAGGAAGAGGATGCCCCCTACATTCCGGATGATGATGAACTTCCCCGTCCTCGTCCTAGGATGGCCGTGGCAAAAAGGCCTCTCTCCAGTCAAGAGGAAATCAAGTTAATCAGTTGAGAAGGCCGACTGTGACTGCACACTATGGGAGACATTCTCAAAGGGAAGCACCAACTCCTCGATCTCCTTCCCAAGGTGTCTTTGGAACACTCTGAGCTCATCCACCCATTAGAGGAAATTTTGAGAGAGCAGCTATCAACTACAAAAATGAGAAGAAGTCAAGGGTTCAACATTTAAGGTGGAATCTGAGCAAGAAAGAGATGCAACGGACCCAAGGTTTTTCACCTTAATCCAACAAAATTATTATGAGACCGTGCTTCTCACGCTTGGGAAAGCCGTCATTCAACAAAAGGTGATTGATTGGGCATACATTGAGGCAAATGAGGATGCTTTTTCAAGAATCCAGGAAACTTGTGAGAGCAAAGGAGTCAAGGATATCATGGGGTTTCGAAACAGTTGGTGTGATGAACTGATCATGCAATTCTATGCCACCGTTTATTTTGACAAGGACAAATGCAAGTCTATTCATTGGATGACTAATGGAGTGAAGTATCAAACCACTTACATAGAGTTTGCACATACCTTGGGACTTCCCGGATTTGATGATAGAACAAGTGATAGGTTGCATACCCTGGAATCTCTCAATTCCAACCATATCACTCACTTCTATGACCATAGCAAGCATTTTGTGTTGGGTAATATTGTGGGTTTGCTACCCTTCTATGACACCTTGAACAAGATGTTTCACCACATTCTGGCTCCCAAGGAAGGTGATGCATCTCAAATCCAGAATTACACTCTAAACCTCCTCAACGCTATGGGTGATAGACACACACAAGCTTTCATGTATTTGACTTCATCTTCAATGAGATAAGGCTTGCCATGGCAGAACAGAAGAGATCACTACCTTATGTGCCCTATATCCAGAAACTCATTGATGATGCTACTGGTATTGCTTTTCACAAAGAGGTCAAGCACACCTTGTATCAACCCAGGGTTGTTAAGCAAAGAAGAGCAGCTGAAGTTCCAAGAGCTTATAGACACTCACCTCCTCGTGGTATGCTTTGCTCAACATCGGATGCTATAAAGGCAATCTTTAACATGTGCAAGTTCATTTCAGTGCAAAATGCCAAAAATAGGAAGACTTTGAAGAAGAATGCTATTCGCCAAAAGAAAATCATGACCTAGCTTAACTTGGTTCCATCTCCTGACGGCTCAAAGTATGCCCTAGCGACGAGGAAGCCTTCCTGACCCTTTCTACTCTCCTCCGTTGTCACCTTCACTACCGCCAGCAGGAGCAGCCGGGTTTGATGCTGCAGGAGCCTCCTCGTTGCGAGCTCATTAGCTTAGCCCAGGCATTTCTTCCTTTTTGGTGTCTTGATGCCAAAGGGGGAGAGAAGCTAGAAGAAGCTAGAATCCTATGATCGGGGTTGGAGTATTCCATGTGTTATGCTTGTTATGCTATGTGTTATGTTATTTGAACCTTGGTCCTTAGCTGCTGGAGTCTATGTGACATATTATATGCTATTTAAGTCTACCGTTATTCATGTCATGTGATATATCATCTCGTGCATAGATTCTTACTTGCTTTAAATATGCTATATCATCATTATCCACAATACTCGGATTCAAAGATATAGGGAGAGCTCTTTCAATCCCTAAATTCAATATGTGCATTTGTATTCCAAGCAAACTTGTTATGCACACATTTAGGGGGAGCTTATCATATATCCAAAATCCAAATACAAATTGATTATATCTTTTTATCGAAGCTTTAATCGTATTGTCATCAAACACCAAAAAGGGGGAGATTGAAAGTGCATCTAGGCCCCTAATTGTGTTTGGTGATAGATGATGAACGATTAAGGGACTAACATTTTCAATGAGTGCACAATCAGGTTTTAGTCCCCTTGTGAATAACAATCGGCATTGACGACCCTAAAAAGTGAAGAAAAGAAGACGGCGTATGTTTTATTGAAGATTTCTATAGATTTTATTCTCTATGAGGTTTTGATCTATTCTTTCTGAGTATAGAAACGCCGTACTACAAAGGGGGGTGTGTCGACACGCTAATGAGAAAGCTCAGTGCTTGATTGCTCGACAATCTTCTCTTCTTGGAGACACAAATTTCTCACAATCTCTTAGCTAAAACCTAGCTTTCCTTTAGTACCCGGAGTATCCGGCCCAGCCCGGAATGTCTGGGTATCCAATACTCAGATGGGCCAATCTTGGGTAGGTTCTCGGAGTGTCTAGCCTAGTCTGGAATGTCCGGATGTTCAGTACCCAGATGGACCACTCTCGGGTAGGTTCCCGGAATGTCCGGCCTAGCCTGGAGTGTCCGGATGCAGAATGGGGTTTGGTGACCATTGGAAATTTTATATATCCAGAGTGTCTGGACTTGTTAGCCTGGAATCTCCGGATATGTTAAATCAAACTCCAACGGCTAGTTTTTGTGAGTGGTCTATTTATACCCCTCCTTCCCCATTCACTTCCAACTCTTTCTCAAATCATTCCCTGCACTCAAGAGAGCCATTTCTCCTCCTCCAAAGCTAAGAGCCCTTGTTCTTGAGAGAGAGATCCAAAAGAGTGAGGATTTTCAAAGTGCTGAGCATTAGAGCAATTGAGTTCATCCCCAAGAAAATCGATGCGCTTGTTACTCTTAGAGATTGGGGTCTCCTAGACGGCTAGTAGTCCTTGATAGCTCCCGATTTGTGTGGTGAGCATCAAGAAGTTTGTGAAGGCCAGGATTCACCTCTACGAGGAAAGAATCACCAAGAAGAAGTCGAGAAGTTGCAAGAGCGTCCTTGAGGGATAAAGGCTTGAGAGGAAGCCGGCTCTTGATCACGTGTGATCGAGCTTCCCAAACGAAGACGTAGGATTCCCCCAAGGATCCGAACTCCGGCAACAAGTCATTGTCTCCCCGTTCATTCAATTCCGCATTTACTTTCCGAGTATCTTTGCTTTGCTCATATTGGTCTTGCTTATTATATTTGATTACTCTTATCAAATATACTCATCTTTGCTAATAAATCAAGCTTAATTCACAAAATTAAGAGATTTGATTAAAATTGTTTAGTTGCCTATTCACCCCTCCCCTCTAGGCCGACATCTTGATCCTTCACGGGTGCCTACCGTGTAGTATATCCTCGATGCATCAGGGGGAGCTCTGTTGGTTGTGGTGCATCGATCTTTGGTGGCGAGGCACGCGCCTGAAAAGTAGTAGGAGGGTTATCTAGGATAATATCCCTCTTCAGCTACTAGATGAATGAGCCAATTGCATCACCGAGTATCGTGATATCTTCTTTAGGTGGCATGAGGAGTTTCACCATACTTAACATACCAACGACTTGGTCGACCTGACACCTGGCCATGCCCGGCACTAAGGCCATGTGGTGCACCAATGCCTCTGGCATGGATGGGTGCACCATGCCATAAGTGGCATGTACGGGGGTCTCAAAAGCATCTCACCACGAGTGTGCACTGCGATGGCTCCTACATCACCAAAATATTAGATTAATTAAGCACCCACAGTAGCTCTATCAATGGAGCATCATTAATAACTTATCATGATTTGGTCGGTAGGCAATGTGCCGTTTGACGCGGTGGCTAACCATACGCTGCTGTGCTGATGGGTAATGGGGCTCACGTCAGCATTACAAGCGTCGTGTAGTTGCTGACTCTGGAGGCTTTCTGTAATAATGGGTAATAGCGCCTTTAGCTGCCTCGCTACCTCTACTGCTATTGCCTGCTCAAAACACAACTCTTTCTTGCTCTTCTTCCGATGCCGTGACATTTCTGCATCCTTGGGGAATCCCACCCTCCAAGGAACGTTAATCCCGAGGCCTTGCGTGCCTTGGTGCTCTAGGTTCCCAGAGCCACAGTTAGAGCATCTCTTGTCCTCTCAGTCCCAAAAGAGGCCTAGGACGAGTCACGGCTCAATGATATATGCAAGAGCCTGATGAGTTATTAAAGTAACTTTGTCAAGTTAGGGGAGGCCGTGTAAGAACTATAGGTACGTAGTTTGGTATCTTATCATGCGTTCGGTTACTTCCTCATCAGCAGGGTTTGGGAAGGTGACAGAACCAGAAGAACTCTTTTGTGTTTGAGCTCTCGCCCATTGTCGAGCATGTCCATCTCTGATATAGTCAAAGGGAGGGCTGACCCCTGACTCTCTTGCCAGCTCATTCTCCCGCTCCCATGCCTGATTTTTAGCCATGTACCCATGACTACTGAGCCTATGGGGTGTTTGTTCTTTGCCTGGAGGGCCCTTTTCTCCTCGCTCAGATGCCTAGCTTGCTCTGTGGTCTTCTTGTCCATGAGTTCCTAGTGGACATCGTGGTTCAAGAACGAATACCTAGAGAAAGGGGTTTTTTTTGCTTCTGCACATAGCTCGTGTTAAGGACGCTCTTGAAGCTCCTCCACGCCTTGAAGATTATGCCTACTGCATCTTTCTCCACGAGCTCCTTATGTTCTGAGCGGACCTCGACCATCACCCATAGCTCGGTTACTATGTCCTCGGTCTCCATCCGGGAGAAGTCCGTGAAGGTGTCCATGAGGATGGGCAACTTTTCCCTTCCAATAATCTCGCAGACAGTTGTGAACTTGGTTGCTGACTTTTCACGAAGTAATGGTTTTCCAGTAATTGAATCAACCTCGTCAATGTGATGGCGGGTATCAGGCCTCTTACTCATCATCCGTAGTCTCCTTTGTGCCTTATGTGAGCCTTCAGAGGCACTATGTGACAATTCAGGGCCGACATATCTATTTGAAAGAATTTAGTCAATAAGCGTTTAGAGAAGTATATAATTAATATTATCTAATAAACTACACATGATTTACAAAGTAATTAAAAAATATTATATTAAACATGGCTAAACAGAGAAGTAATTATGGTTACTTTAAATATGGATCAAACAAACTACTAGTATTACATAGGAGGACGTAATCAATTTTTGGTAGGTAATTAAGACAAGCTAGCTAAACAGTGTGGCCATGCCCTGAACCACCTTTTGTTTTGCATCTCATTGTTGTGGATTGTAACCATCCTATAAGCTAATACATACCTCATCTTTCCCTGAAAAAAAGAAAACTATTTCCAGAGTCTAATATTCCTCCCTCAACTCTAAAACAAGACAAACATACCATCAACTATCAAAACTGGAAAATTACTCCTCAACAAATTAAACTTGGTTTTAGCTCACCACATGTCCACCACATCACCATCATGTCACATTAAGTAATCAGAAAATAAAGGAAAAACATGGTCATACCCATATGTCATACATTCTCTCACTTGTCACATTTATTTTAACTTTATTTCTTTGTTTATCCCATATATTTTTTAATTTTATTTCTTCATTGGTTGCCATGACATCTAAACGAGGTTACATGTCAAAAACACATAATCGTAGATGCCATGTGTGGCTAAATCAGGTTGAAGAGTACCTGGTTTTAAGGCCGGATAATTTCTTGTGTTTACTTTACTAGTCCCATGATTAGTAGCCGATACAAGCAAGTTAACCTGTATATCATTGTCATACATGCACATGTCAGTATATGACGTGTAGTTAGACCATCGAGGTCAAGGTTTTATACCTGTAGCCCAACGGCTAAAATCTTGCAGCAGAAAATCAAGCGGTGATGTGGCCCATCTATATGCCATACCTGACAGGTAATGGACTGGGGTTACACCCTAGCTTTCGCGAATACCATAGTTGTCTTCGGAAATGATGTCTCCTTCGTCTGGCCAAATCAACAAGCCAGGTGAGTACGTTGAATGTACTCGCAAGGATCCCATAGGGAGAGTATAATAGATATATTTCATGCAAGGCTTGTTCAAGAAAGTGGCTCTACCCTAAATTGAATGTTGAGCGGAAATGTAAGTTCTTATTCAAAATAAGGTACGACTAGATCCAAAAGCATTTTTTTGAAATTGAGCCCGTCTCTGACAGGTCAGTATCCAGTGTCGGAAGTTCCAGCTAGACAATCGTTAACTAGTGGCGATAGTACCTTCTATCACCTCAGGCCATCCTTAAAGCCTACCCGTGCTACCACCTCACAGCACGAACTAGGTTTTACTTCTGCAGTGCCTCACTACCAGCCTATAGCTCAATTGCACACTGATGAGATGGTGGTCCGATCTTTTGGTGAGACGAAAGTAGCTAACGGTTTGGTAGAGTTTGATCTTGACGATCCGACTATACCGTACGTGACGGTACACCTTAGCAATCGCTAAACCAACCTCCGATGGTTATTGACCTTGCTGTAGGCATGATCAACCTGAACAACAAAGTTCGAGTTCCTGCAAGCAACCGAAGAACCAGCAAGAACTATGATAAATTGCAATCTAAAATTGCGAGTATTAAATTGGCACAAGAGATAGAAGAAAGTATATTGGGATTCCACTGGCGATCTAAACAAGGTGGTAGTCCTACACGACTTGTAGATGTGATAATGTAGCAGTAGCTAAACAACTCAATGAAACCCAAAAACTAAAGAGATAATCCTAGGGGGTATATAAAGACAAGAGGCGATCTATGATAGAGGTAGTCTCAGATTGTTTTGGCTGTTGCGATTGGCTCGTAAGGAATTTGAATATAGGGTTGGACAGGTTGGAAAGAGCATGAGATAAGCTTTCTAGAGAGTCTAAGATCACCCAAATCGGAGTCCGTATGCTAGAGATAAAGACGTTTGAAGTCAGGGCTATCTCAGCAATCCGAATCAGAGTCCAGATCTTGTGGGACTCTATCTCTAGCTCTTTTTGACGAAAAGTGACGTTGAAAGACTCCTTGTACAATACCAATTCATGTGGGACATTTCATGGACACATGAACTTCATTCCTTCCTCCTCCTGAGAGCTTGAACTTGAATCCTCGCTTGTTCTTGACGATCTTGACGAATCGCCATTTGTTCTTTGTAGCTCGAGCAGTGGATATAGTTGAAGTAGTGGAAATAGAGGTGGCAGCGGGTATATCCATGGGGGCCATGTCCTCATCATCCTCTCTTCCTTGAAAACAAAGCCGTCCTCGACTTTGCATAAGCTGAAACCATCAAAGAGCAAAGAAAACGTGTATGCAGCATATATGTATCTATCAATCATGGTTAGCTCTTCAGGGTTAGTAAATATATCAAAACCAGAATTGAAAATGTAATACTTCATGGTAGATTTCAAAAGCATGTATAATGCCAAATCATTCTTAGATTTCCGGCAAGCATTGCAACTCAAGTTGCAAATATAAGCGAATAATTTGTCTTTGTGATGAGCATTAGCAAAAGGGATCATGACCTTATCAAAACTATCCATACAACAAGTATTACAACTAGTTTTGCAAGCATATGTGAAGCTTTCATCATAATATTGCTCAAATATGTGCCATCGAAAATTATGCGAATGTACATTCAAAGAGATGAATGGATTATCACTAGCATGCTGAATTTTAGGATGTGAAGGAACACAAAAATTTGTGGCAGCATGCAACATAAGTCTTTGAATGAAATTCTCAAATTGCAAATTTGACGAGATAAACAATTGCAAATGATCATCATCGGAACGAGTAAGTTTATCAATAATTTCAGCACGGGTGATGCAAAAGCTATGCACTAAAATTCCACAATCTACACTATATTCTCCAATCACATTAATTTGATAGCACGGAGTATAGATGGAATTCCATGAAGATAAACTTACAAGTTCAGAAACTTTCATTAGAGCATGTGACAATTGCATAGGCATGTCAAGATTAACATACCGCAATAAATTAGAGATCATGGCATCAAGTTCCTTTTTAGGTGCTACTAACTTATCACAACCTATCTCAGAATCATTCAATTCACAAGGCTCAACTTTTGGCGCTACTAGACTCTCATAGCAACCATTCTCAGCATGTGAAGCAATCAAAGCAATAGTCAATATCACTATTTGGGAGGCCTAAAACAGTTGGGTTATCATCAATAGGAACATTAGGCACAACCAAATCTGAAATTTCAGAATTCATATTATCGATGTCAATGTTTTGTGCACCCAAATCAGTATATAAAACATGAGTTTCACATGGTGCACATATATCAGTAGGTATTTCATTTATTTGATCACAGGGCAAGCTCAAATCAGCAAAAAAATCCTCAACAATAGGTGATGTGATCAAAACAGCGGGCGATTCATTTAACTCAACACATGAAGTATTTAATTTATCAGGGCATACTTCAATCTCATGTGGAGCGATGGAAGTGGTACATTTACCTTGCAGGCTTGACTCAGATGATGTAGGTACTATCAGGGGTGATGAGTCATAAGAGCGAGATGGTGTGAATCTCACGTCAGCAGGTGCGGCAACAAACGTTGGTGGAGCACTAGAAGGCTCAATTGAAGCAACTCGTGATATAGGGACTTGTACCGGGCGTTTGCTTACCTCATGTATCCGTCTCTTTATTTCCTGTTCAGCTTTGCAAGCAAGACGAAACAAACGATTGATAGAATAATATTCTTTATGCACAAGTATATCCTGAATATCACAGTTCAAGCCTCTCACAAATCTATTCATTGTAGCTTCTTCACATTCTTCTATATCACAGCGGAACAAAGTACTTTGTAAAACATTATAGTATTCTTCCACGGTATCACTACCTTGTTGTAAATGTTGCAACTTTCGAAGCTTGCTACGTATAAAAGAGGACAGTACAAATTTGTATCTCATTGCAAGTTTTAAATCATCCCAAGTAACAGGTATATAATCAGGGTATAATCGACAATATTCATCCCACCAAATAGAAGCAAAATCAGTGAATGTACTAATAGCAGCCCGTACTTGCTTATGCTTAGGAAAAACATGGCTAGCAAATATTTCATTGAGTTCTAATTCCCAATCGAGATAGAAATCAGGCATATTATAACCCTCAAATATGGGCATAGAAACAATATGATCCTGTAACTTTTCATGTTGTGGTACCTTTCGTGGATGTAGTCGTACTTGCCGGGGTGATGATGAAGAAATGCGCGCCTCAGGGTATGGCACATCTCCCACTATAGATCTAGCCCAAGAACTGATTACTCCAGAACCTGTCATTATCAGTAGAAGACAAGGAAACAAATCACAAGTATATGTTCCTACCAACTACTAGAATGTGAGGTGTGGGGTGGAAGAAATCTCAACAATTCTGTAGCAAATACCAAGCTCTTACCAGTTCTTATCATGCTGCAGTGGTTGTCGGCATTTGGCGGTGTCAAAGATGATCAAAAGATTAGTATAGTGATTACCAGGGTGACCGAACAGAGTATAATATAGGAAGGTGGAGCTTGGTTGGCTTCAATATGGTAGCAAGGAATAGCAAAAATCAATTTAGTAAATGCAAGTTGAATAAATGTTCAAAATACTAGTCGATGTTGCTGATTCTAGCCTAGATCAGGTACTAGACAATCAATGCCTAAAAGATATAAGTGAAGCTCAAAGAGATGTGGTATAAAAAGCCCTAAAAGAATAGTGAGAGTTCTGAGATTTTTTTTTCTTTAGTTGGCCTTCTGTGTGACTTCTTTTTCTTTTATTTTTTTTAATCTCAGAAACTTATTCAAACAAGCAAACGGGCAAAGAGCTGAGATCTGGTTGTCGTTGGCTTGCCACGGGAGCAAAAACAGCTAAATATGGTGCCACGACAGAGAAGTGGCAGCAAACAGCAAGCTCAAAGCTGTCGTGCTGCTGCTGCGGTAGCAGAAACAAGCAAAAACTTTGCCGCGGCCGAAGAACGACAAGATGCTGAAACTTAAATATTTGATTTCTCCCAAACGGCTAGGCCAAATCGGCTGAAATTTTGATGGTAAGCTCCTGAGAGTATTCTTGATTTTACAGAATTGTTTCAGAATTTTTAGAGCAGTTTGAAAATTAGAGTCCGAAAGGGATTTGAATTCGGACATAATTTGAATCCGAATTAAATTTGGTGTTCTTGTCCGAAAGAAAGGAGAAGTGGACATCCAGGAGGCTTTTTAAGGACGTGGGGGAGCCCTTGTGGTTGGCCAAGGCTTGCCCAAGGGTGTTGGATGGGATTTGAACCAAAGTAGGCAGAGTTGAGGAACCTGACTTGAACTCCAAATAACACGTCCTTTCTTTTTTCTGATTTTTTTCTGAGTTCTCCTCTAATCCAAATGAGGAGAGCAAGATTGTATTCCTCTCAGCTAGGGCTTGTAGCTTTCCTAGCTATGACAACGAGGTTAGGCGCAGTAGCAAGTTTTGCAGCGTGGCACCAGATTGATGTTGCTGTGGAGGATGGATGCAGCGGCAAGATGATGGTGGCAGTGGAATAATGATGGTGGTAATGGCAACGCAATGGTGGCAATGGCAAGATAAACTAGACACGATCTACAACTATGACCAGCAACTTGACACGATAATGCAACCACGAATTCAACAATGCAAAATTACTGAAAAGAAAGATGCAATGGCTCGAAGTGGTTTGGACAGTGGAAAATGAATCTAATCTACTATTTTTTGGCTTTTTTTGGACAATAGGACAAACAGATATCATCTATGAAAAATAGTAAACTCTCATCGATCAACTTGAGCTCTGATACCACTTGATGATACAGTGGCCCGATCTTTCGGTGAGACAAAGGTAGCTAACAGTTTGGTGGAGTTTGACCTTGATGATCTAACTATACCATACGTGATGGTACGCCTTAGTAATCACTAAACCAACCTCTGATGGTTATTGACCTTGCCGTAGGCACGATCAACCTAAACAACGAAGTTTGAGTTCCTGCAAGCAACTGAAGAACCAGCAAGAACTATGATAAATTGCAATATGAAATTGCGAGTATTAAATTGGCAAAAGAGATAGAAGAAAGTATATTGGGATTCCACTGGTGATCTAAACAAGGCGGTAGTCCTACACGACTTGTAGATACGATAATGTAGTAGTAGCTAAACAACTCAATTAAACCCAAAAACTAAAGAGAGAATCCTATGGGGTATATAAAGACAAGTGGTGATCTGTTACAGAGGTATTTTCAGATTGTTTTGGCTGTTGCAATCGGCTCCTAAGGAATTTAGATATGGGGTTGGACAGGTTGGAAAGAGCATGAGATAAGCTTTCCAGAGAGTCCAAGATCACCCAAATCGGAGTTCGTATGCTTGAGATAAAGACGTTTGAAGTCAGGGCTGTCTCAGCAATCTGAATCAGAGTCCAGATCTTGTGGGACTCTATCTCTAGCTCTTTTTGGACCAAAAGTGACGTGGGAAGACTCCTTGTACAGCACCAATTCATGTGGGACATCTTCATGGACACATGAACTTCATTCCTTCCTCCTCCCGAGAGCTTGAACTTGAATCCTCGCTTGTTCTTGACGATCTTGACGAACCGCCGTTTGTTCTTGATAGCTCGAGCAGTGGATGTAGTTGAAGTAGTGGAAGTAGAGGTGGCAGCGGGTATATCCATGGGGGCCATGTCCTCATCACACACTGTGGACACATCATGCTCGCGTCCTTAATCCCATTCCCTAGATTTCACAATCAAAACTTAATCTAACTAGTGTGTGGCCTTTCCAAGTTGTGTCAATAACCAAGGACGCGGCTATTCGAATAGATTTTAACACTCTGTAGAGGTTGTATGACTTTACCCACAAGATGCAAGTCCCCCTTGTTGCCAAGTACCGGTGAGCATACTTCACGAGGTGTGTCGGCAGGGTTATTGCAATGAGACCTTTCCCCCATTTTCGTACTAGAGCTGAACCCGTTAGATGAACCCTACCTAGATTCACTTTATGTTTGACGATTCTCGACATATAGAGAAAAAGGGGTTCATCTTTGTGTCGAATAACTTCCTACGTAGCAACGTGGAGGTTCTCTAGGGATAGCCATCCACCTAGTCAATTATCTTCCTACTGCCCATGGGTTCAGACACTAGCACTCGATAAGGTAATTAGCCAAATCTTTCCCACAAAAGCCATGTGGACATATGAGGTGAGCTTGGTCGAGCGGCACTTAGGCTCAGTCCTTAACTGATTTGAGCAAGACTACATATCATCACCTCATAGCCATGTCTCTACATGCTACAATCATTCCTCCGATCTCCACTTATTGTTCTCGCCTGAATCAAAATCATCTTCCATTTTATTTTGGGGTTTTGGCAAACTTCACTTTCAATCATTTGCCTTGGAAGGTACATACCTTCCTAAGGGGTTTTAATCCCATAACCCAAGGGTGGTTTGCGTGAATCGGACAAAAATAGATTTTCTCTATAGTAGGTTTAAGTATGGCTATCACCTATATCCCTAATATTCTGCTAGTCATAACAATGACCGGCTAGTATTGCTTGGGTTACAAGGATCAGATTCTCGGACCTGTGTCATATGCAACTATAGGGTATATCTAGGTCCAACATAAAATATTGTTGGTATTCACATAGCATGCAGAGTTGCAGACAAAATATTTAAGCTTTGACACATACGAGATTCAACGTGGGAATGCTTGCCTGGCAATATTGGCCGGGTCTCGAGCTTGGGCTTGATACAGCAATTGCTCGGAATCCTTGTGCGAGATCTCGTGACGTCGGTATCTACAGGTTGAAAGGACGTAGTATAAATCATCAGTGCAAGGTAAAAACCAAGAACATCGAATGTAAAACCAGAAGAACCAGCTCGCGCGCTCATAACGCGTTTGATTAGCTATTTGATTTTAAGAAGCCTTAGAAGTTAGAATGGGTACTTTAGGTTATCGCAACAAGAGATATCAATTTTAGGGCCTTCTGCTGAAATAGGGTTTCTGTGGTTTCTATTGAGTTAGAGGGGACACATTTTAGGGTTTTCACTTTATTGTGAAAAACAGGGGGTTTTAAAGGATAGTGCTAAAATGTTTTGAAATTTTGAGTAGTGGTTTTGAAGAAAATAGTAAAATTGAGGTTTCCTTAACAGGATACTAAGCATATTAGGGTTTCCTTCTTCCCTGATGTTTTTAATATAACAAAAGGATTTGAAATCTGAATATCTATTGGAACTAAAATATTTTATTTTATTTTAGAGGATTTTTGGTAAAGAGTGAAGTTGTTCGGGTTTATATTGAAGAGGTAGATGTATGACATGCATATTCGAAATACAGTTAAAGTCCAAATTCAAAATATTTCAAAAGTTAGGAAAATGGTACTGCTAGGTAGTTCTTGATTTTAGATGAGTTTAGAAAAAGATTCAACTTGTTTGTACTTCTATCGGAGGAGATATGGGCTTTCGAAGAAATGCGGGAGGGGCAATTAGAAAAGGGGGAGACAACTGGAAAGGGGAGAGGGTGATATCGCAGGGGCATTCGAAGAATGCATCTTGTTCCATGGGCAACCGGTCTGAGCCAAAGTGTGGGCACCAATACACCTTCCATGGGGAAAGGTGTGATCGAGAGACAATAGACAAAGGAGTACGCCTTCAGTTGGAAGAAGCATCTCTGGAGCAAACAGTAGGAAATGCGCTGCTGGGAATCGGAACCATAAAGAGGAGAGGGGGAAAAATGTGTTTCTGAGCAAGGAAAGCGCAATCGGCTGATGCCACTTCCTCTTACCTGACCTTGGGCCCAGGGAAAGGAAGAGCTTGTGGGCCCACTTGTCTATTTAGGAGATAATGCTCCTAACTGTCCTCTTACACGTGTGATTAGATGGGGATACCAGGGGAGATAGAGAAGACTATGGGGAAAAAGGGTAGCCGAGGATGGTTGCTGGCACTGGAGCTGACTAGTGATGCTTACAACGGCAAGGGGCGCCGATGTCGACGGCGGGGTCTGCGTCGATCTCGGGACAATGGGGTTGTTCGGCTAGGGATAGCCCGAGGTGAGGGAAGGCCTAGGGAAACAGGGAGTTGTCAGGTGTAGATGTGGCAGTGGGTCAGTACGAGTCCACTAGCGGCGTTGGCAGTGAGGAGATGACGGGGTGACCAAGTAGCTAATAGCGAGCAGGGTAGGGGCGGCTTCAGGTACTGGTGGGGGGCGGTGGTGAGAACCGGCGACAAGGTCAGTCTCGGGGAGCATTAGAGCGAGAGCGACGAGGGCGGAGGGATCTCTGGCTGCGGTAGTGGTTTCCGGACACTGGCGATGCTCATCATGGGCGGAGCGAGCATGGCGGCTCGTGGGGATGCTTGGGGTCGGAGCTGAGAAGAGGGTGTGGGGCCTTTGCTGGTGCCTCGGGGAGATCTCGGGGAAGCTGGAAGGAAGAGTAAAGGAGCTAGGGAGGAAGAGGGAACTCTTGGAAGAGCGTTGGGCAGCTCGGGTGCTGTGGATATGAGGGGAGATGTGAGCTCGGGGTTGTGGCTTGGGGGGGGCTCGGCTTGGATGTGAGGAGCTCGGCACTGGTGCTTGGGGAGTTATAGTGGAGTAGGGGAGATGGGGTGCTCTCAGGCAGAGGCAGTGAGCAGCTCGGTGCATTTGGGGAGAGCTCTTGGAGAAAATAAGAGAGGAGGGTTGGTGGAGATGCTCGGCTTGGGTAGAACGGAATGGAGGGGGCATGCTGTGGAGAGGAGAGCTCGAGCATGGAATAAATAGAGAAGAAAGAGGAAGTTAAAGGGAGAAGATGGGTAGCTAGCTAGGGCTGTAGAAGAACAGGGGAAAGTTGGCACCGAATTCAGGTGAGGACAATGATGTGTCTTGGGGCAGCAATGGAAGAGAGAGGGAGGCAGAGGTTAGGCACCGTTTGCTATTGAAGAGATAATGCGGTGCTACATGGTAGGAAAAACAGTGCCAGTAGTAAGGAGTAGGGAGAGAGAGTGTAGAGGAAAAAGACAAGGGGAAGGGCTGCTATGGAAGTCGGTTGGTAAAGATTTGGCGGCCTTGGCAAGAAAAGAAACGGGAATTAACAGTAGAGAAGGACAGCGCATGTCAGGATACAGGCAGAGATATTTCCTTTGAGTTTTCATTGATTCTTCGAGGGGGAAAGTATGTAAGAGTAGTGGAGTTTTATGATTAAATGAGTTCAAAATATATACAAGATACTTCACAAAAGTTTTGAGAATTTTTAGAGTTCAATTAGCCACATGAAATGATGAGTCAGGTGTTGAGCCTTATTTGGTTTTCTTGCACAGGAACTGATGAAACGGGTTTAGGCGCAGGTGGGGTTGAGAGATAGGGTTTGCATGCATATATAGGGTTGTGATATAGTTAGAATAATCACAGAGAGTCATCGTAGATTAGGGTTCGAGAAATGTCCTTTGAATGCTCGCATATATGCTTTGGGTTGGCGGAGGAAGCAAACGGAGAGTGCCGGGGTTTAGAGTTTCAGCAGATTAGATCCAGCGCAAGTCCTTTTTCCATTATCTGTGTAGTAGCAGGTGGGGTGATGCCGCTAAGGTGGCTTTTCTTGCTTCTCATCACGAACTTGATAATGGTTGGGTTGCACATTGGTGGAGCCCAAAGCTACTAGTCTATACTAGGGCATATTAATCAACTTCTCTTCCTAGCCAATGGGGCTAGCCCCCCTTAAAAATCTGTGTGGGGTTAGATTAATCCGATATATCACGGCTAGCCATCACTTTGAAAGATCATTATTGCTCAGAATCAAGTTGTTAAATCACCAAATTTCCATAGCTCCCGATAATCTCAATCATAAGCTTTTAATCCAAATGCCCATCAAAGTCATACTGTAGCAGCATGGAGTTGTATTCAAATCATGTAGATCAGCTACCCCAGATAAATCTGTGCATGTTATCCATAAGAGATCTAGGTACTAGAATTCAACAAATCCAAGCACGTTGAAGATCCCCTATATAATCCGAGAGATATTCCATATCCAGATCATGATATCCAATCCAACTGAATATTTTCCACACTAGCTCTTAAGGAATTCCCTCCATGAAATCTGGCAATAGTTCCTCATATAAGCATATCCCTTTACCTAAGAATCCAATTGCCCAGGAATCATTTTCTAGATCCAATCCAATAAAATATCCACCGATTCCTAGTGATTCTGATTCTAAGGGATAGATAAGTGATTCCATCGATTAAGGTTAAAATCCGGCGGTATTCCACGAGTAACCTTTTCCTCTAAAGATTGACTCTTATAAACCTCAAGCATCATTCCCTATTATAAGCCCTAGATCAATCCAATGATTCACATCTATTTAAAGATTATCATAACACCAGCGAGGTAGTTCTTCGCACTTTCAATCCACCATCTCAACGATTTTTCATATATCCCATTCCACCAGGATCATTTGCTTTAATCTCTGATCACGAGATTTACACATTGCTACAAGCTCATCATTATACTCTTCCGAGATCATTCGATTGATCAATAAAATCCATCAATCAAGAAAATTATTCATTAGGTTAGAAATATTTTTATCACGTCATCAAGCCTCTTCAAAACTCCTTAGGTATGTTCTAATCCATTCCATATCGATCTGGTCCTTAGATACCCAATGTCATGCCTAAGTTGCTCCGATCAAAAGCTAGGTTAACCTGATGAATGGTATCAACTATTTACATTAAGGATTACTAAACCATCGTTTTGCATTAGATACTCCAATCAACTTCGTATCTTTAAATAGATCGAACTCAGTGCAGTAATCTTCCTAGAAATCCAATCTATTCTCCATTCATCTTTATGATATAGGATCAGCCTTAAACATTCCATAATTCTATGACTCTCCAAGAACATGCAGGGTCAAGGATTACTAAACCATAGAGGCTAACTCTGGTTGACTAGGATTTGACTTCATGTAAAGTTAACATGTTAAAATAAATCAGACATTTTTCTATTATTCATGATTTTTGTTTAATAGACGTTTTCTTCGTTCATGGAATATGAGTTGGTTGGGGTGGGAGTGCGAGGGAGGGTCATGAGCCACAACGTTCGTTCTTCAGTGATAGCCCTACGGGCACTGTGTTTTTTCTTTGTGGGCACGGTGGCATGAAGATTACCCGAGTCAGTAATCAGTGGATGAGGCGACGATGCATGGTGTCGGTGGAGGAGGGCTCTGGGGCGATGGCGGCGCATGGGCTGGAGGAGGAGGGATTAGTTCAATCAATTTTACATATAAATGGCACATAGAAGCAGGACAAAAGACCAACTTGTAGATAGTGTTCCAAATTGTGTATCATCTACTTTGCAATCAAGTATTTAAGCATGAATGACTTTGCAGATAGTGTTCCAAAGTGAGCAAGCCACTTTTCAATCAAGTATTTAAGCTTAAATAATTCAAAAGAAAATTATTTAAGCATGAAAAGCCATTTTAGGCATGTAGAAGCCAATTTTATTCATCTAATTTGCTAAAAATTGAATAACATTTTTATTCAACCCCAGACATGGCTCATTGGCTTCTCTTAGGGGATTTTAATTTCATCCGATCCCCAGACAATCGTAACAAGCTAGGGGGTTATCTTCGTGATATGATGCTTTTCAATGAGGTCATTAGTCATCTTGGTCTGGTTGAGATTCCTCTAAAAGGTAGAACCTACACTTGGTCCAATATGCAAGTAGATCCTCTTCTAGAACAACTTGATTGGTTCTTTACAACGGCAGTTTGGTTAAATACATTTCCTCACACTTCGGTCTCCCCCCTTGATCGGATTACTTCGGACCATACTCCTTGTGTGGTTCAGATTAAAACTTACATTCCTTCTGTCTCCCGATTACGTTTTGAGTCCTTCTGGGTCAATCTCCTTGGTTTCATGGAATGTGTTAGTGACACTTGGAACAAGCCAGTTAGTAAGCAACAAATTAGTTCTGTGCTATCTCTCAAATTCAAGCTCTTGAGAGCTGGCCTAAAATAATGGAGTAAGCGGGTTTCCAACCATGCTTATCTAATTCATTGTAGTATACAGGTTCTGCTCTATTTGGATAACTTGGAAGACTTGCGCAGTCTCAACACACCAGAAGCGAATTTCCGTATTATCTTGAAAGATCACATTGCTTTTCTCTTTCAAGCCCAGTAGAAATATTGGAAGCAACGGTGTACCACAAGATGGGTGATGCAAGGGGAGGAGAACACCAAGTACTTTCATGCCATGGCCACACAGCGACACCGACAAAACACAATTGCCTCTATCCGTACAACAGATGATTGCCTGCTCACTAATCATCAAGACAAAGCGAATGCATTCTAGCATTGCTTTCACGACCACATGGGTGTGACGAGTACAATTCTTATGCAGTTTGACCTCTTCGCTCTCGTCACACCAGTGTCCGACTTAGAGAGCCTTGTTCTTCCCTTCTCGCAAGAAGAGATTGATATAATGCTAGCAACCATGCTTGTTGATAAATCACTGGGGTCGGATGGTTTCTCTGGCCTTTTCCTCAAACGCTGCTGGAATATTATCAAAGGAGACTTCATTATGCTTTGTGAAGAATTTCATGTAGGAACCACTAATCTTCAGTGTTAAATACATCTTACATCACATTGGTTCCCAAAAAACTCAATCCAGAGAAGGTTAATGACTTCAGACCAATCTCCTTGATAAATATATGTATAAAGTTCATCACAAAACTCCTTGCAGATAGACTACAAACGGTCCTCCTTCGGTGTGTTCATTAGAATCAATATGGATTCATCAAATCTCGTACAATCCAGGATTGTCTAGCTTAGGCTTTTGAATACATTCACCAATGCCACCAGTCAAAGAAGGAGATCATCATTCTTAAGCTCGATTTTGAGAAAGCCTTTGACACAATTGAGCCTAGCACTATTCTCAATGTTTTGCGGCACAAAGGCTTTCCTCAGAAATGGATTTCATGGGTCCAACACTGTCCTATCAATAGGCTCTTCTCAAGTCCTTCTCAATGGTGTTCCTGGAAAGCAATTCCTTTGCAAAAGAGATGTCCGGCAAGGAGATCCCCTCTCCCCTCTCCTTTTTGTGTTGATTGTAGATCTACTCCAGGCTGTACGATGCTTGTCACTCGGGACTTCTCAGTCTGCCGCTCCTTAGCATGCCTCTCTTGATTTTCCATGTATCCAATATGCTGATGATACTTTAATAATCATGTCAGCCTGCGCTCAACAAATTGCTTCTCTAAAGCATATCTTGTGGCAGTTCATTACATCAACAGGCTTGAAGATAAATTACAAAAAATCTCTCCTGATCCCTCTCAATGTTTGAGAGGAGAATGTGGATAGTCTTACAAATGCTCTGGGCTGTATTCGAGGAACACTTCCTTTCACCTATCTGGGATTTCCTTTGGGCACAACCAAACCGAGGGTATAGGATTTCACACCCCTCCTCGATAGGGTGGAGCGGAAACTCAGTGCAGTATCATCTTTGCTCTCTTATGGAGGACAGCTTTAGTTAGTAAACTCAGTTCTCTCCTCTTTGCCGACCTATTATATGTGTACACTTGAACTCCCGGTGGCAATCATCAAATGCATTGATAGAGTGAGAAGACATTGTCTTTGAAGTGGCTCTCAAAATGGACAAACCAGGCAATCCCTGGCTGCTTGGAGGCTTGTCTGCAGACCAAAGCGAAAAGGAGGATCGGGAGTTATTAACCTTCTGGTTCATAATCAAACTCTCTTGGCCAAATACCTGCACAAATTTTATTCCAAAGCTGCAGTTCCCTGGGTAACACTCGTCTCACAAACTTATTACCAAAAAGGCACTCCTCATGGCATGAAGGTCTGCGGCTCTTTCTAGTGGAGAGATGTGCTTAAGCTTACGAATATCTACCAAAGCATTACTACATGTAGAGTTCAGAATGGCTGTTCAGCTCTTCTATGGGATGATCAATGGCATGGCCCTAAACTTCGTTTGCAGTTCCCACATCTTTTTTCCTTTGCTCGTGATGAATATATAATGGTGGCCACTGCAACTCGTGTTCTTCAACTTAGTGACCACTTTGCCCTCCCATTGTTAGAGGTTGCTTATCAAGAGTTTCAATCCCTCAACACTATAATGTCCACACTTCAACTTTCATCCAACCTCCCAGACCATTGGACTTATTCCTGGGGATCTTCAGTCTATAGCTCCCGCAAGCTTTACGCCTTGGCCTTCACCTTTGGTCAGCTCCCTCGTCCTTTCCATTGGATATAGCGATCAAAATGCATTCTCAAGCATAAAGTGTTTGCATGGCTTCTCCTGATGAATATACTAAACACCAGAGCTATGTCGTTACGGCATAAGCAAATGAGTCTCCAGACCTGATATCACTATATGCTTTGCTCCCGAAGAATGGATGAAATGGTAGATCATCTCTTCCTCTTCTGCCAATTCAGTCAATGCTGCTGGAACTATTTACAGATCGATTGGGGTCCTCCTGAGCATCCTCATGATATGTTACAACATGCGAAGACAAGTTTTAATCAGCCGTTCTTCATGGAAATCTTGATTATTGCATCTTGGAATATTTGGAAACAAAGGAATGACTGGATCTTCAATGCACAAATTGCTTCTTTCAGCTCTTAGCGATGTTCTTTCAAGTTCGACATCTCTCTGCTTATGCATAGAGTTAACCTTAATCTTAAACCACTCCTTTCATCATGGCTTAGATCTCTTGTGTAATTGTTTTTTTCTTTATTCTGCATCTTTCTGTACAGTTTTTGTTTCCATATTTATATATATTGAGTCAGTAGGGTTCTCCCCTAATATTTTTCCTCAAAAAAATTGACTCTTAAATATAAGTGTCATGTAGAAGCCAAGTTTATCATCCAAGTTGCTAAAAATTGACTTACATATAAATGGCATGCAACTCTCATCTTTGCATTTTTTTGTTTCCTCTAAAGGTTATGTCTTCATCATGATCATTGCATAAGTAGGGAGCTTCCTTGTCATGTTGGTCTTCATCCACGTCATCCAATATCCTGTTGAGAGGCTCCCCATCGAATTGGTTGTAGCCATCCTCATCCACAACATCATCAACTCCTACAATGCTTCTTTTCCCATTCCTGACAACGTGGAGCTTTGGCTTTGCTGGGTCAATTAAATAGAAGACATGGACAAATTGCTTGCCCAGAACGAATGGTTCGTGTTGGTACCCAACACTTCCAAGGTCCATAGTTGTGAAGCTGTACTTGTCAACCTTCACTTCTCTAAGCCTAACCCAATGACATTGAAACAGGGGGACCTTGAAATGTACGTAGCCGAGCTCCCAAATCTCCTCTATGAAAGTATAATAGCTGTCCTTCGCATTGGTATTCAAGGCTTCTATGCGGCACCACTGTTCTGATATGTGCTCTTTGCGTCCTAAGCCTTCATATAAAATTTTACCCTTTTATCTCATATGCTTTCCATGTCACAACTGTAAACGCTAGTTCCCTTGCCAACCATGTCAGCATGTCATCATCACCCGCCATTCTCCAGCTAGTCAGTCCTTGAACCATTGGTTGAACCCTCTGTTTTGCATTTTCATGATCCAAGTATCCGTTGCTTTCCGATTCTATTGCGGCAACATTTGATTGTGCTCTTTGATGTATGGAGACACTGCAACCATGTGTTGCAAGACTGTGAAATATGTTAAAGTATGGTCGTGCTTAGGAGGAGTGATTTTTCTCTTTCTGAGTGTCCCTTGACCCTCGAGCCTCCCCTTGTGCCAAGATCGAGGCACACCTATCGGCTACACATGAGACATATAGTCTAAACTCACAACCTCTTCAGTTGCATAGGCTTCGATAATTCTACCCTCTAGTCGAGATCCCTTACGCATGTAGTGCTTTACAATTCTCATGTATCTCTCGAATGGGTACATGCTGCATAGGAACGTGAGCCCGCACATCAATATCTCATTCAAAAAATGATGGAGGGAAATATGTCTCCATTTGACATAGTATTGTCACTACCTCTTCCTGCAAAAGTTTTAGGTATAGATGATCAATGATCTTTGAAGAAATTAGGTTGGAGAAGGTACACATGCTCGTGATTATCTCTTAGACCTTTGGTGACAGAATCTCTCTAATTGCAATAGGGAGGATCTGTGTCATCTTCACATGGCAATAATGAGACTTCATGCTGATTAATTTATAATCTTTCATCAAAACAAGCTTCTCGATGTTGGTGTAGTAACGAGACGAAACTTTCACAGCATGAAAGAACTCACACAATGCTTTCCTCTCCTTTAAGGGCCAGTGAGTGACTAGCCAGTGGAAGCCTGACTCAGCCTTTAACTTATCTTCCGGTGCTAACTGAGTCTGATGCCCATTTCTACTATGTTAAGCCATACCTTCACACCATTTTCTTTCCAAAATGTTCAATAAGAGATGAATCAAGCTTTCACATATATTCTTCTCACATGCATTAGATCGATGCAGAGAGGCACATGTAGGTTAGGCCAATAAGCTAAATCCCAAAAAATTGGTTTCTTCTTCTAGATGCCCTCCCTCGATTTTTGTCCCTTTCCGAACACAACACTAATATCTTTGACAATATCATAGATTTTTTTGGCTGGTTTTTAGTTTTGAACGTGTACCATACTCCTCTTCTTTGTTGAATGCGTTCTTCATCTTTCGGTATATGTGTTATGTTGGCAGGAACCTACGGTGCCCCATTCACGGTTTTGCGGTAGTTGTTTAGCCACAAACTCGAGGTTTCATGCATGCATTTGACATAGGCGTGGGATCCTTTTACAGTCTGGCCGAACATTGCTACTGAAGGTAGAATAATCATTTATGGTTTAGTACAGCAAGGCACGTAGAGTGAATTTCTCTCGTTTTTATGCATCACAGATAGTTACCCCTGCTCTCCACATTGTTTCTATTTCTGCCTTGACTAGTGCTCGATAGACATTGATGTTTTTTCCAGGTTGCTTAGGCTCTTGGATAAGTACCTAGTATGATGTACTTCCGCTTCATACACAGCCAAGGAGGAAGGTTGTACATACAGAGAAGAACATGCCAACTGTTGTGTTGGTTGCTCATGTTACCGAAATGATTCATTCCATGGGTACTCATTCCAAATCTTATATTCCTTGGCTCCATACCAAAAAGTGGGTGCAACCTGTTGATGGTTCTCCATTGGGGTGCATTAGCACGATGTCATAATTTTCCTTTGACCTTATTTAATTTATTTGTAAGTATACCAAGTATCGGTAAGATAACATAATTTATTTCTTGGTTTTCAGCTAAACAAGGAGTTTGTGAAGTTTAGAGATGGTCCACTAGCGAACTTGGAGTCCTTGGAGGTCATGTTTGATAAGGCATATGTCACTGGTGCTACTGCCATCGCCCCTAGGATGGTGCTTGTGGGGAGGCTAGTCCAGTTCTTCTTTAGGGTTTAGGGTCTAGTACAGATCTAGCTAGGGAGGAGTTGACTGGTTCAGGGCCAAAGAGAAAGAAGTCAGCAAAGGGCAAGGGGAAAGGGAAGAACAACAAATATTTTCAAGAGTACAAGAAGGCAGCACATGCTATCTCCTCTCAGTGCACGCCTTCCATCTAGTCTGGAGGTTGCCCCATCCCAACAATCAAGGAGGTGATACAGTTAATGATTGATTGTGGTGCAAAACAAGGGACTTCTCTCTTTTTCACGGCATGCAAACTTGCTCTTAGGCCGGACATTAGAGAGTTGTTTGTGGCAATACCTAGTAATGAAGGAAGGTTTGATTACCTTGAGAGGTCACATGCCAATGGCTAGTAGTATTTGTATGTTAAACTATTTGTTTTGTATCTTGACATGTTTATTATTTGTATCATTTCGATAAGTTGCACTAGAGTTCTATGTTGACATATATTATATTTGCAACATTATTATGTGATATTTATGTGAGTTTCTGTATGTATGTTTGAGCAGATGAGTGATGAGGAAGATTATGATGTTGAGGATGATGATGAAGAAATTGAGGAAAAACCTGCACATGCACCTAACAATAGTGCTGAATGGACATCTCTTAATCGGTTGCAAAATTTAGAGCGATTGAGGCAACTAGCAATGTTGGGTGAACAATATGAAGAAAGATACTTGAACAAATAACCTTATCAGTGTCCTAGACAAATTGGGCTATTCTTGGATAGTTGAGATGCTCAATCATAAAAGATCTTGCTATAGGATGTTTAGAATGTCTAGGAGATTATTTTGATGCATTGCATAAAGCTCTATTTTATAATTGTAACTTAACATCAACTAAGGACATGACATCTCTAGAGAGTTTGGCAATGTTTTTGTAGATGGTTGTAGGACCTAATTCCTTTGGCGATGCTGAAGTTAGCTTCTATAGGTCAACTTGGACAGTGCATACAAAATTTTATAAAGTGTTGGATTGTCTCTATAATATGTCCCATAACATCATTAGACCAAAAGATCGAACATTCAGCCAAGTCCATTCAAAGATACTAGAACCCTGTTTCCATCCACACTTCAAGAGTTGCATTCTTGCAATAGATGGCACGCATGTGAAAACCATTGTCCCAGCAAACAAGTCAATTGAGTACATAAGTCGCCATGGATACACTTTGCAAATTGTCATGGATTTTGTGACTCCGACATGAGCTTCACATTCGTTGTTGCCGGTTCGCTCGGTCGGTACATGACACACAGGTTTTAGAGAAGTTTGTTGATGTATATCCAAAACCTCCTCTGGGTAAATACCTAACTTTCTTTGCACACAACATTTTAAATTCTAGTCACAAACATTCTTAAATTGTCATAGTAGTTATGTGTAGGCAAGTACTACCTTGTTGGCTCAGGATATCCTAACAGGACTAGTTATTTAGCTCCTTATAAGGGAACAAAGTATCATCTACCAGAGTTTTGCATATTGTGCGCGCCTATGGGGAAGCATGACGTGTACAATCATGCTCACTCGTCACTCCGGAATGTGATTAAGCGCTCGTTTGGAGCCCTAAAGATGAAATGGAGGATCCTCTTACATGTTCGAAGTTACCTAGAGGAGACACAAGCCTGTATTGTTCATGTTGCATGGCTCTTCAGAATTTTATACGGGAAAGCACGCTAGCTGATAAGGAGTTCGATAAATGCGATGCTGACGAGAACTACATTCTTGATGTAGGACTGCAACCTCCAAAGGAATTGAAGATATAAATGGTATTGCAATGGATGACAATAACTTGAACACTATTGATGAGACCATGACACCTACAGACGCACTTGCAGCTACCCGTACTTCCACTACAACCCTAGCTCAAGCTAGGAAGGACAAGAGAAGGTTCATCAAGATACTCAAGAACAAGCGAGGATTCAAGTTCAAGCTCTTGGGAGAAGGAGGGAATGAAGACATGGATTGGTGATACATAAAGAGTACTCCCATGTCACTTTTGGTCCAGGAAGAGCTAGAGATCAAGTCTCACAAATTTTGGACTCTGATTCGGATTGCTAAGACAACTCTGACTTCAAACGTCTATATCTCGGGCATAAGGACTCCAATTTGGGTGATCTTGGACTCTTTGGAAAGCTTATCTCGTGCTCTTTTCACGTTGTCTAGCCTCATCTCCAAAGTCCTTATGAGCACACTGCAATTACCAAAACATTCTAGGACTATTTCTGAAACAGATCACCTCTTCTTTTTATATACCCCCTATGATTCTCTCTTTAAGTTTTGGGTTTCATTGAATTGTTTAGCTATTGCTACAAGTTCACATCTACAAGTCGTGTAGAATTACTGCCTTGTTTAGTTTGCTAGTGGAATCCCAAACTATTTCTTCTAGTCTTATGCCAATTTAATACTCACAATTTAGATTGCAACTTATCACAGTTCTTGCTGGTTCTTCGGTTGCTTTGTAGGAACTCAAACTTCATTGTTTAGGTTGATCACACCTACAGCAAGGTTAATAACCATCAAAGATTGGTTCAGCGATTGTTAATGTGTATCATCTCGTATAGTATAGTCGGATCATCAAGGTCAACCTCCACCCAATCAATAGCTACCTTTGTCTCATCGAAAGATCGGGCCACCGTCTCATCAAGTGGTATCAGAGCTCAAGTTGCTTGGTGAGAAATTTAACATTTTCGTAGATTAGATCTGTTCGTCCTATCATCCAGTAAAAGCCAAAGAAATTAGTAGATTATATTCATTTTCCCCTGTCCAAATAATCTGAGCCTCGCAATTTTCATCGTAGTTCTTGCATTGTTGAACTTTGCTGCATTGATCGTGTTGAGTTGCTGCATTAGATTGGTTTATAGTAAAAAATTTCCTACTAGATCGAACCTATTTGTGTTGCTTCTAGTTCTTCCTGTAGAAAATCAGAAAAAGAGAAGAGAAGAGTTGCTGCCGTGGCAAGGTTTTTGCAACCAATTTCAGCCGTGACAGCCCGTGCTACCATCCACCACTGCTGCTCATCCATCACTTTGCATTGCTGTACGCTGCCATGCACCACTCACGCTGCCACGCCCGCTGCCACCACTTTCCACACGCCCTAGCTACTACCACGGCACTATCTTGCTACTGTGACAAGGTTTGCCGCCACCATCAAGCTCCTTGCTGCCATGAGCAGAGGAGAAGAGCTAGTGCTGGTTGCATCTTGGTGCCAACTCTAGCAGATTGGATATGAGAAAGAAGAGGCAAGATTCTAAGGGAAAAAGGAAAGTGAAGTTGCTTAAAGTTCAAACGGAAAGATAAAGTCTTGCCATGTTTGGTTCGGTCTCTATCTCTTGGGCAAGGACTTGGCCAACCACAAGGACTCCTCTACGACCTTAAGAAGGCTCTTGGATGTCATATCCACGCTGATTCGGACCAGGATTCAACATTTGAATCGATTTTGATTCGGATCTCAAATTAGAGCTCCATTCAAACTAAAAAAAGGTGCACAGAAAATTCTGAAACAACTTCAGAAATCAGACATAATTCAAGGAGTCCACAGATAGATTTTCAGCTCAATCGGACAAGTGGTTTGGGAGAAATCGCTGATTTAAGTTTCTGCGTGCTGCCACTTTCATGCCGCGACACGATTTCTGCTATTTTCTGCTGCCGCGACAGCGCTACGGCAGAACACTGTTTTTTTACTACTTTGAGATATTTTGCTCCTTTAGGTATTTTTCTGAGGTATAAAAAATTCAAAAAAATTAGAATAAGAATAAGAAACCACACAGAAAGCAACTACAAAAAGAAATATAAAAAACTTACCTATTGCGTTCTCTCTTGCTTGTTCTACATCCGTTATTTCATTATCTAGGCTTAGTTAAATTTTGCTCGTTCTAGTCTAAGTCCAGCAACTAGGACTAGTATTTGTGAGCATCTTTTCAACTTTGCATAGATACTTTGATCATTTGTTATCCTTGCTACTCATAATGAAGCCAACCAAGCTCCACCTTTCTATACTGGATTTTGTTCAGCCACTTGGTAATCGCTATAGCAATCTTTTGATCATCTTTGACACCACCAAAGGCCGACAACCACTGCAGCATGGTAAGAACTGGTAAGAGCTTGGTATTTGCTATAGAATTGTTGAGATCCTTTTTCATCACTCCGCCAAACCCATATTGCAGTAGTTGGTAGGAAT
Source organism: Stipa capillata (assembly GCA_019208055.1). Lineage (NCBI taxonomy): Eukaryota > Viridiplantae > Streptophyta > Magnoliopsida > Poales > Poaceae > Stipa > Stipa capillata. The sequence goes on from JAGXJF010000527.1 coordinate 116,113, forward strand.
ATATACTTGTGATTTGTTTTCTTGTCTTCTTCTAACAATGACATGTTCTGGAGTAATCAGCTCTTGTGCTACATCTATAGTGGGAGATGTACCATACCCTGAGACGAGCGCCCCTTCATGACCACCACGGCACGTACGACAACTGTCCCCAAAGATACACCAACGAAATACACATGGTACGGAAACATTTACTCTTCCACCTTTTGTGGGAACTAGTGATCCCAATGCTTACCTCAATTGGGAGATAGAGGTAGATCAAATGTTTGCTTATTACTATATTCCTGAGCATGTTCAAGTAGAGGTTGTCACTCATGCATTCACTCATTGGGCATCACTTTGGTGGGATTATAACTATAAACTTAAACATTCAAACATACCTAGCTCATTGTCTAACATGAAGGAAATTATGTGAGCTAGATTTGTGTCTTCATACACTACTCTTAAGTGGTTGAATGAACTGCAACATTTAGAACAAGGTAGTAACGCCGTGGAGGAATACTACATAGAACTACAATCTTATTTGTTTCATTGTGATGCATATGAAAGTAAGGAAACTACCATGAATAGATTTGTGAGAGGCTTAAACCGTGAAATTCAGGACATACTTGTGCATAGGATTATTATTTTATCAATCGTTTATTCCGTCTCACTTGTAAAACTGAACAGGAGATAACGAGACAACTCCATGAGACGAGTAGGCGCACAGTACGCTTCTCCACAACAAGAGTTGCTTCTAATACTTCCACCATTGTTGCAAATGTTGCACCACTTCGAGTTTATGATTTGTCTTCACCGCCGATACCTACCACACATGAGTTGAGCCTACAAGATAATAATAAAGGTACCAATTCCCACACTCCATATGCCATTGATATTAGTCTTGATGAAATATATGTGCCATGTGTTGAGTTGAATGACTACTCTTGTCCACTACACATGTTATTTTAGAGCAATCTAGAGTGGAACCAATTGTTACTTTGCCTTTGCCACAAGTTGAGAATACTATTTGTGATTAATAACTTGATGCTTTGTGAAAAAGAAGAGTTTTGTGATAATACTTCACTTATATCCATGCCACAACTAGTTGATGACCATGCTACTTATTTTTGGAATCACAAGTTAGTGCTGAAATTAGTGTTCCGCGTGCTGAAACTATTGATATCCCATGTGTGCAATTGCTTAGATATGATGACATTGTTTCCACAATATCACTGGACCAATGTTCTGAATAACATGAATTCCTTGATGATTTTTGTGACCCATGTGATATCATTGATTTACCTAGTGATTTGGATGTACAAAGTAATTATACACATGATGAAAATTCTGAAATTTCTTATTTCAACACCCCATGTTGTGATATTAATGATGTGCATTCTATTTTGGGTGAGATAGAAGTTGATTTGAGTGCTCCATGTCCTGAGATTGTTTTTTTCCTACTTTAAAAGTACCAATTGTTGAGCCATGTGTACAACCAAATTCTGAAATAGGCTATGATAAGTTGATAGAACATAATGGCGTGTATAATACCACTAGTCATGATGTTGTATGCGCTATCCAACTTGTTAACCCAATGACTTTAACATATGCTCTAGAAAAGGTTTCAGAACTTGTGAGTTTACCATCTTGGAATTCTGCCTACACTCCTGCTTATAGGATTAATTTAATTGGAGCCACTAGTGTAGACGATGAAATTTGTGTGCATATGATTTGCATCACTTGTACTGAACCAGTTGTTTCAAAACTTACTCATTTTGACAATGACCACTTACAATTATTCATCTCATCTTCTATGCAATGTTGCTATTTGATCCAAAGGATTATGTTACATGCTGTAGCAATTCATGACATAGGCAATGAATTCTTGGTGCATAGGATTTGCACTCCATGTGGTCAACTTTCTGTGTTAAGAAAAGATAATTTGACGTCAATGCTTCATTGTTTTGATATGACCTCCAGCATAAAGAGTTCTTCCACGTCACTTTTGGTCCAAGAAGAGCTAGAGATCAAGTCCCACAAGATTTGGACTCTGATTCAGATGGCTGAGATAGCTTTGACTTCAAACATCTATATCTTGGGTATACGAACTCCGATTTGGGTGATCTTGGACTCTTTGAAAAGCTTATCTCATGCTCTCTCCAATCTATTTAGCCTCATCTCCAAATTCCTTACGAGCATACTGTAATTGCCAAAATAGTCCAAGACTGTTTCTGAAACAGATCACCTCTTCTCTTTATATACCCCCTAGGATTCTCTATTTAAGTTTTGGGTTTCATTGAGTTGTTTAGCTATTGCTACAAGTTCACATCCACAATTCATGTAGGGCTATCGCCTTGTTCAGATCACCAGTGGAATCCCAAACTATTTTGCTAGCCATGTGCCAATTTAATATTTGCAATTCAGATTGTAACTTATCACAATTCTTGCTGGTTCTTCAGTTGCTTTGCAGTAACTCAAACTTCATTATTCAGGTTGATCGCGCCTACAACAAGGTCAATAATCATCGGAGATTGGTTTAGCGATTGCTAAGGTGTATCGTCGTGTATGATATAGTCGGATCGTCAAGGTCAACCTCCACCAAATTGATAGCTACCTTTGTTTCATCGAAAGATCGGGCCACCGTCTCATCAACTACTTAAGAACAATTTGCTAATTCCCTCTATGCTGTCAGAAGGCGTTAGCTTGTATTTTAATTTTCCAGCATGGTATGTATAACTAGTTTTCTCTATTTACCTAAATCTAAACATGCAATTTGAATTTTAATTAAGTAAAAATTGATTGTTTCATATTAATTTAGGTTAAAAACGCATCAAATATGTTCTATATGTACAAATAAACTCATTTCTAGGTAATTATAAGCATCCATTAGGGTAATAACACTCAAATTAGCTTACACACATACTCTAAGCACTCAAGGGGCATTTCAGACATTTCCTTCATACACAGCCAACAGCCGTAGCACATCCAAGCACCCTAAACCATAGGCTCAGGTGCTAACAACCACATCAGCTTTCCCAAACAGCCAGCTAACAATAGCTTTTACAACAGCCACAGCCCAATCAAACACCCCCTAAGTCGGTGGAATTCCAGGGCTTGGTTGGGTCGGTCGGACTACCTAGTTTAGTCTGGCTGATCCTCGATCAACGACTAAGCCTGGTCCTTGGATGGCGTGAAGGTTGGAGGTGCGACCGACTCTCCCGCGAAGCATCTTGGCACGCACGAAGTCCTCCCGGCTGAAAGGATAAGTCACCGGGCATTTTTGGTGGGCCGGCCGATCTTCGGCCCCAGAGGGGTGGTCGATGCCCTTCCCCTTCTAGCGTCTGGCAACGGTGCTCCACGGATGATTTTGGCGGTGGAAGATTGTCACACCTTGAGTTTCCAAGCATTAGCGAAGCATGACATTGCATGAAGTAAACCAACATAAGACATGTAAGAATATAATACACACCTGACACCAATCCCACCTATGCATGCAACCATAACCCAACACACATGCTATATACGTGTATACGCCAATCCTAAAGTATCCCATGGCAAAAGCATAAAAACCTAAGAACATATATGGGACCCCATACATCTAAAAACCTCACAACATGAAATATCCTTCCATAAACTTAGGTCACCAGCCTACACCTAACACCAATCCCACCTATGCATGCAACCCATAACCCAACACACATACTATATATGTGTATGCGCCAATCCTAAAGTATCCCATGGCAAAAGCATAAAGACCTAAGAACATATATGGGACCCCATACATCTAAAAAACCTCGCAACATGAAATATCCTTCCATAAACTCAGGTCACCGGCCTACACTTCAGAACCCTAACCCTAACTCATATATGCAACTATTACTAAATGCCGAGCTACCACATGTGTTTATAATCTTCTAAAAATTCCAATAAAATTCTAGAAGCCTTGTTAGACTATTTTCAACCCAGTTATAAAATAAAATGGAGACGCAATTAAAGTTTTTAAAATATGAAATAGTTAAATTTGGGGCAGAATGGAGCATTGAACTACAACGTACAAGAATAAATTTCAGGAAAATTCTATAACATTCTCCATGACCTAGGAGCCCAAATATGCAAGACATGGCCGCCTTCTATTCAATTTTGTGAGCGTTTTCAAATGGCAGATTCTGCCTAAAATTTCTATCTCATGTTTCCTCCCTCATAAGTGTTTGGAAAATTCTCAATTAATTTCTAGAGCTTCTTTAGGACCCCAAGAACTCACCCATATTCTTCCCCAACAATCTTTAGTATAAAATATTTGAGCAAACCCTAGTACCCTGTTCTGCTCCAAAATTTCCTCCGCTTGATATCATAACCAAAGCTCCATGGAAAAAATCCACAAAAATTCTTGGGGCCTCTCCCTTGTCCCAAAAGCTCAACACCATAATTTCCTCTCCATCCAGAGACTTCTCTTGTCCAGAATAACCTAAAACTAGAATCTACCATGGGCGGCATTCAAGCTTCTCCTAACTTCTCCTATGCTTTTTAAGTGCCTAACTTCACTAGTCACTCGTACACGTCCTCACTACCCCTGTGGTGGAAGGGACATGTCTAGGCATGCCAAGACATGCCAGGATGCACGCCTGCTACCTGTGCACGCGCTCTGGCTGCACACTGGCTGTGCACAGAGTGTGAGCACAGTGGCAACCACGCCAACCGCTGTCTCCCTTGCTGCCCAACCTATCGCCGCGAGCCACGACACTCCCTCACCTCCTACAGCATAGCACTGCCCCCCTATTAGCCTCTGCACTATCGCATCACCAGACATGGGCAAGCACAGTGGCTGCCCAAGCCGTCTCGCCTATAAAGGGCACTCTCGAGCTCCTCCTTGACACACCCAGTCTCCCTCTCTCCCTGTAAGTGCAGGGTAACCACCAATTCCTCCCCAACTCTTCTCTCCTCTCGCCTCTGCTCAAGGTTTGCTCCGCCTCTGCCCTAACTCATTTTCCCCATGCTGAACTCCCTAGGAAAAATCTCCACTGCCATGAGGACCCCCTCCTCTTCCTAAGCGCAACCTTATAACTTCAATTTATCCAAACCACTAGCTGATCCAAAAGCCCCAAAATCTCATCAGAGCTAACCGGCATTGCCTCACCAGGCATCTTCCGAGCGGCGGCACTACCTCTTCTGACCGACAGGTGGGCCCACAACATGTTTTAAATGCCGAAGGGGTAAGTGGGCTGTGTGTCATTGACAACGGGCCCATGAGGTCCTGTAAGTGTTTAAGAACGTGGGAATGATGTGTCCACAGTGTGCAGTATGAGCTACAGGCGTGTAGCGGGAACTACAGAAGTAAAACCTAGTTCGTGCTACAAGGGGAGTACGGGCAGAACTCGGTGACAATAGTAGGCGATAGATGGAGTTATCGATCTTTAGTCATGAAATGTTAGCAAGAGCTACCGTACTAGATTTTATGCTTGTCTAAGACGAGATTTGATTGAAAAACTTACTTTTCGCACAACATGCAACATAGGGTAGAGCTGTATTCCTTGATTAAAACCTTGCATGATAAAAAATAGCCGTTATACCCACCTTTGGGAATGCTTATGAGTACATTCAATGTACTCACCTGGCTTGTTGATTTGGCCAGATGAAGAAGACTATCACTCTGACGACAGCGATAGTGACTACGAGGACTAGGGCATTACCCCAGTCAGTTGCCTGCTGAGTTAGGCATATTGATGGGAAACTACTAGTATATCTTTTTTGCTGCAGACTCTTTTATTCAGCCAATCGGCTACCAGTGTAAAATAAAGAACATAACAGTGTATTCATATATCAAAGTCGGTATTATATGACTATGTTTATCTAGTTAGCTTGTGTGTACTAGCTACTAATAATGGGACTAATACAGGAAACACAGGAGTTTATCTGGCCTTAAAACCATATACGCCACAATTCGGTATCAGAGCCATAATGACTGTAGGTAAACCCTAGTTAGCATGGCCATTAGATAAGACTTAGGAAATAAAAACTAATTTTTCCTAAGCTAAAGCCACTGATTTAAGCATAAACTCTTGTCGACGATTGATGAACTAGCGATCTTACGGTACTCGCGAGATGATGATTACTGGGGGGTAGGGACCTCTAGGGCCCAAGCGCCAAGAGATCTGACAACAGGGGACAGTCATTTTTATACAGGTTCGGGCCTCCCTCAGGATAATAACCCTACGTCCTGTTGCTATATATTGATCGGGAATACGCTTTACAATGGGGGTGTGTGTTAGTGGCTATCCTAGGCCTAATCGTAGACTAATCCTAGCTAATCCTCCAGGCTCGACTCCTTCGAGACTGCGGGTCTTCTAAAGCTTCGCCTGCTGGATCTGCGACTAGATTGACTTGTTAGACCTAGCTTGACCTAACTGGATCTGCTGCGACCTGTCCTCCCCTATGGGATTGCTGATTCTTATATAGGGGGTTCCCAGGGGTCGTACTGGACGTGGACTTATGCCCGAGTAGGACTCTGGCCTCCTTAGATGTCGGGATTGACTTCCTAATCTAAGGGGAGTCTTCCCTCCTCTAGAGGGGTTACCTTATCTCCCGAGGATCCTTAGCCGGATACGCTGTACCTTCCTAAACTCTCGAGGAACTGTACATGGATACCCCTAATACGCGGGATACCCTACTATTCATCATCAAGCCCCCCATCAATACGTGAAGAGAGGTTGTGATGGTTCTGTTTGAAAATCTGCCCTTGTCGGGGGAAGAAACTCCGAGTAGGCGATCCGAGTAGGTATGGCTGATGACTTCTCCGAGTAGGCTCAGTTCCTACCGAGTAGTCGCGAAAACCTTATCGGAACAATCCTTGGGAAAAACCCAGAATACTTTCTGATTCGATCTGATCCGTTGATCACGGACACGCGTCCGCCCGGCATATTTTTAGGAAACGGAACCATCGTGGCGGAAAATTCGCGTGGTGATGAAGAATCTTTTCTGTCTCTGCGTTGCGGGGTCGTGGGTTGTCAGACCCTCTTTTTCCCGCGACGTGCTCTGTGCGCGAAAAAAGCAACTGCCCGCATTAAATGCGATGGAACTGATCGTGCCGAAAACCGCGCTCGACTTCGGCGAAGGTTTAAATCTTTAGGATTCCAAGAATTGGGGTTTTGCACGCATTGTCTCTTTGCCTCCCAATCCTCTTGCACCCTTCGTCTTCTTCCTCGCGCCCCCGCCCAGCCTCGCTTCCACAATCTCTCGATCGACCAGCGGAAATGGGCAAGAAGAAAATCGTGAAGGGATCTGGTTCTCCCGATCGTGAAGACGAGTCGGGGAAAGCCTCGGAGGAAGTAGCCATTGCCATTCCTCCATTCGAGGTTTCTGTGATAGATGCCCCCGCCTTGGAGAAGCTGGCGGCGGAGGAGGTGATACTCCCGGAGGTGTTCGTGCCTTACCGGGCGGCCGCGAAGGAGACGGTCCCCTCCCCTGACACGGATTGGATCGTCGTTTTCGTAGACTTCTTTAGGTGTGGATTCCAATTCCCGCCTTCGGCCTTCTTCCTCCTTACGCTCCAGTTCTACGTTATCAAGTTGATCCACCTCAACCCGAACTCGGTCCTAATGCTGGCAGTCTTCGCGCACCTGTGCGAGGCCTACCTCGGCATTAGGCCGAACCTGGAGCTCTGGAGGTACTTCTACAACCTCCGCCGGCAGAAAGGCAGCGGCGCAGGAGTCGTCGGTGGCGCTGGCTTCCGACTCAGGGAAGGGAAGAAGAATGCTTACATTGCTTCCTCCTGGAAGTCATCCTGGTCGGGCTGGCACAACCGGTGGTTCTACTGCCATCCCCCAGCGAACTCGAAGCTGTCCTACCGCGGGCTCGCCCCCGTCTCGCTCAAGAACTGGGGGAGGCCCCGAAGGAGACCAAGCAGCTCCAGGCGCTCGTCCAAGACATCGCCAACCTTGCCTCCAAAGGCTTGTCGGCGTGGGACGTTGCGGAGGATTTCCTTCGGCGCCGGTTAAGTCCCCTCTCGTCGAGGATCAAGGGAGCCTGGGAGGTCCCGGAGGGTCAAGACCCGACCAAGGACTTCGACACGGGTAAGTACCACGACCACCTCCGTGCCGATTCAAACGTCAATACTCCTTACACTCTTCTCTCTTGTTGTGCCGAGCAGAGTTGTCCCCGGAGGAGCTTCAGAATAGGCTGAACTACCTATTCGAACACTCCCCCCAAGGTGGGCATACAAACGTGCCCCTGCCCCTGCTGCAGCAGAGCCCGGACAGCCGACAAGAGGTACTCTCGGTAAGGTGTTCATCGTTGACCGACTTGGGTTCGTCCGAGTAGCCTTACAGAAGGTCCTCGGGCGTGTTTCTTTGCAGCGAGTTGGCCGCGGAGGTCCCGACTTGGAGGCCGAACGAGCTGGCGCCCCTGTCGAGGACGATGAAGTCGAGATGTACGACACGGCCCTGCCGTCCTCGGAAATGAGGGGGGAAGGCCCTTCTGCGGCCGAGGCGGGGACGGAGGCCTTCCCGACCAGTTCCCCCGCCAAGGACCCTCAATCGCAGGTTTGAACTTTCGCCCGACTATCCTGTTTCCAACTTCTTTCCCGGATGATAAGCATAGAGATGAATGTTGTCGGATAGCCCGGTGCGAGCGATCCCCTTCTCAAGGAGCCAACCCCTCCTCCTACGACCACTCTCGAGGAGACGGCAGACAAAGGAAAGGCGCCGCAGTCCTCCGGTAAGCGGGACTCGAGCGTCTTGGCCGGAACAACCCCTCCCGTGGGGAAGCGCCCGAGGTGAGTCTTCCTTTGCCGTCTTATTCTTTTAACTTCGTCATGTGGAGACTTGACTTGGTTGCTCTTGGCGACTAGGGTGTCGATTCGTTCCGCCAAGACCCCGACTGCCGCGGCACCCAAGCAGCAGCCCCCGACGCCGAAATCGGCACCGGTCTCTGCACCGGACTTGCCACAGGCCCCTGCACCGGACTTGCCGCAGGCTCCTGCGTCGAGGTCGCCGCCGGCCCCTACCGAGGAGTCGGAGCCCCCGGCACCGGAGTCGGAGCTGCCCCTCGTCGAGCAAGTCGCACCTTCGGGCCCTCCGGCGCCTGAAGGTCTTCGCCCTTCCGTGTTGCTGCAGGTAATCATAAAGGGAATCAGCGATAAGGTAATTTTACTCTGCTTGTACTAACCTGTTCTTTTTTCTAGCTCGCTATCTCCTAGATCGCCCCGCTCGAGAAGGCCCAAGAGGAGCTGGACTCGGTGCGCGACGAGCTGAAGAAATGTCTCGACGAGTCCGAGAGGCAGCGGGCGGAGAACAAGACGTTGCTGAAGCGCCTCGAGGACTCTGAGACGCAGCGAGCGGTGGAGAAGGAGGCGCTGCAGAAGAGCTTTGACGACTCCGAGAAGCGGCGCGCGGCGGTCGAGGCTGATCTGTCGTCCGCCAATGCACGCCTCTCCGACGTCGTGCCTTCCCTGCAGCAGAGCCGATCCTACGCGGGGAAGCTGGAGAAGGACCTCGAGCGGGCCTTGGGCGCTCTCGAGACGGCGTTGGGGGAAGTTGGTGTCGTCGTCGCCCCGAGTTCTTCTTCTGCTAACCGACTGGTTGAGCTGACGGCGTCTGTCTCCCAGCTGAAGCCTACTGTCGAAAAGCTTCTCGAGAGCGAGCTTCAGCAGGGGGTCCGCGACGCCCTGGCCTTCGCCTTGGCCCTTCTGAAGCACGAGCACCCGGACTTGTCCCTGGAGGCGCTTGCTGCTGACTTGCCGGAGGGTGAAGAAGAGAGCCTTGTCGACGCCGTGTAGAAAGCGGCAGACGCCTTTGGTGATCGAGTCCAGACATCTGGCTCGAAGTAGGCCTGTAATAGCAAACACTTACGTAGATACTGTGGTTAGTAACTATGCGATAACTCGTGTGTTTTGGTATTTTTCAAAACCTTGTCTAATCTGCTCATGTGAAACTCTGTCGGATGCAAGCGTAGACTTTAGTCGGAACCAATGTCCTTTGTCTTCCTCTAGCATAAGTATGCGAATAGTGCCGTAGGTCATTCCTTGCTGCGATCGACCGGTCCTTAGGTTTAGTCGGATGGAGGGCTTAGTGGCTCCTCATCATCAGTAAACGCGATAAGGGGTCTTTCCTACAGCTTGTCGTGGCCATGGCAGCACCTCCGTATTCCTTAGCTGAGGGGAGACTCCGGTTACTTGGCTAGGAAACTCTGTGTTTGCTCAATCAATGAGGTTTCACTCTACCCGAGGTATCTCCTGCTCCGAGTGGTCGGAGACTTAGATAAGCGTACAGGTTCCATTGATCTAGTTGTACCCGCACCTCCTTCCCTTCCTTTACTTGGGATTAAGGGACATTGCCACGGAACTGGGGAGCTTAGTCAACCAGGCCTTAGGTCTGGTCAGGTGGGGGGCTCAGTGGCTCCCCTGTCACCTGTAAACGCGTTAAGGGGTTTTCCTCGCATCCCTGGCAGTTGCAGCGCAGAACCCTTTTTCCTTTGCGCGGGTCAGAAAAATCGGTACTCGTACTCGTATTTCGACTTTCCCGTATTCTTATCCAGCCCCCGACTGACCGTTCGAGGGATATTTCGGATAGGCAGTCTGAATAGATAATGAGAAACTATTAAACTACGAATTTTGTATTATTTAAAAACTGTGTCTTTTACAGGCTACTGTAAGGAAAACAATTCTAGGGAAAAGCTAAGAAACAAAAATCAAGCCATCCCCTCCTCCTTTAGCTTGTCGTCGGTTGCGCCAAAGACTCCCGTCCTCTTGTCGCGACCCGCTGACCGAACTTTGTTGAGTGCGCGTGCTGGGCGGCGGCGCCCGGAGCGTCTTATCGACTTGTTCGTAGCTTGGCGACTCTTGAGGTTGGTGTTGGTGCAACTTCGGAATCCACCGATGAGGAGGCGGTGGTTGTACGATCTTACCGGAGGCGGTTGTACTAGACTTTCTAACGGACGCGACCCTTTTACCACTAATACGAGCGACATGGACCGGGTGGCTTCTCCCGAGGAACCGTTGTCCTGTTCGGGGAAGGCCCTGTTTTTCTCCCAGCTCCGATTTAATCGTGGAGCTTTTCCTCCAACTTGGAGGGGTTACTTTCCGGCGTCATTGCTTGTAGCCGTGGAGGCGGTCTTGACGACGTGGAGGCGGGAGCCTCGACGTCGGTGTCCCGGGTAGAGGGTAGTTGCTGCTCTGCGAGGTCAAGGCTGCGCTTGTCACAGAGGAGTGCTTCCCTGGGGGAGCTCCTTATCGTGAGGACACCCTTTGGGCCTGGCATCTTTATGCACTGGTAGGCGTAGTGCGTAGCTGCCATGAACTTGGCCAGGGTAGGCCGTTCCAAGATAGCATTGTAGGCTGTCTCGAAATTGACTACATCGAACAGGATTTTCTCTGTTCGGAAATTCTCCGGTGTACCGAAGGTGACCGGGAGCGTGACTTGTCCTATCAGCGTGGCCGATGAACCAGGGACGATACCATGGAAAGCGTGCGTCACCGTCTGAATAGATGACCGTGGCACTTGCATGGCATCGAGGGCGTTAGTGAATAGGATGTTGAGGGAGCTCCCTCCATCCATTAGCACGCGGCCCACTCGGTAGTTGTTGATCGTTGGCTCGACCATAATAGGGTATCGTCCTGGACGAGCACAATTCTCGGGGCAATCAGTCTGGTCGAAAGAGATCGTGACCTCGGATCACTTGACCGCTCGAGGAACTCGCGGTACACTCGCGAGAACTTCTCGGGCGATCGCCTTGTATTGCCTCTTGGACTCGTAAGAGGTGGAGCCCCCGAATATGTGCTCGATTGCTCTGACATGCCCCTGGAAAGGCTCAGGGGTGGAGTCACTGTCCTTGGAAGTTGTCTCCCGGCTGTTGTTAGCGACTTGAGGGTTTTCCTCACGGAACCTCTCTCTTTCTTCCCGAAGGTACTTCTTGAAGATGCGACACTGTCGCAGGTCATGCGAGTCCGTCTGGTGAAAGTCACACCAGGGTTTGGACGTCTTGTCGGAGGATGTTGTAGGTTTATCCTTGGGGCGTGGCTTCCAGGTACGTTTCTCGGAGACGTCGGCCATCACCTCATCGGTTCTGGTCCTCTTCTCCTTGTTCCCTCCAGAGGGCTTCTTCTTGCGCTTAGACTTGCGTGAATCGCTCCTCGACTGGAGGGGGAGCTGGTCGACTCACCCCACTGTTGCTTGAAATAACGCAGGGTTTCCTCCGCACAAGCAGCCTTTTCGGCCAGGTCCATGAGCTGCCTGGTGGTCTTCGGTGGCTGCATGATCAAATCGTGCGTGCACATCTCGTTCCTGCTGCCTCGAGTGAAGGCGCGGATGACGTCCGAGTCCGTTATCTCGGGTATAGTGTTGCGGACAGCACTAAACCTCTTCGTGAACTCACGGAATGTCTCATCTGGTCGTTGGACGACAAGGAATAGGTCGTCCACCCGGCCAGGCCTTGGGAAGGTACCCTGAAAGTTCCCGAGTAGCATGTCGCATAGCTGTCCCCAAGAACGGATCGTTCCTGGGGGTAGATTCATCAACCATGTCCTAGCAGCTCCTCTGAGAGCAGTAGGAAGATAGTTGGCCATTACCTTCTCGTCGCCGCCGGCCGCCTCAATCGCGGTGGTGTAGATCTGGAGGAACTCCACGGGATTCGTGGTTCCATCATATGATTCAAGCGAACCAGGCTTGAAACAAGAAGGCCAGCGTACCTGTCGGAGTTCCTGGGACAGCGCTTGACATCCGCTGAAGGATCCCCGATAAGGTACGTTCTCGCTGCTATTCGGGGTCGAGGAACGGCCCCGAGCATTGGCGTTGTGCACTTGGTCTCTCCGAGAAGGTTGCTGCTCGTGCTGACGCCTTTGGCGGCGGCGCCGCTCAAGCTGTTCTCGGAGGTCCACCGGCCGCTCCTCCTGAGGAGACCAGTTCCTGGGGTGTCGTCCCTCTTGATCTCGCTCTTCAAGCGGAGGAGGGGTGTCCACCCGAGTAGAGCTGCGGGCCACCGAGCGAGCTCGAGAAGACTCGGCCTGGTTCTGAGCCTCTTGGAGGTCAGCCCCCAGCCGCTGCAGCCACTGCACACCCGCGGGTGTCGATAGATCCGCTACGGGAGGCTGTGACAGCAGGTTGCGTACTTTCGCAAGTCTTCGAGCAGTTCGGGACACGTACTCCCTTGATCCCGGGGGGGATCTTCCCACAGCGGCAGGCAAATCTTCGTTCCGGCGGGGAGTTCTTTCCCCGTCGGTGGGTAAGCCCCCATTCATGTGGGAGGCGTCCACGTGCGAGCCCCCGGGCAGATTCTGGTCTCCGAGGTCTTCTCGACCATCGTTGATCGTGAGTACCATCCGAGGCTCCTGGTTGGACGATGTGTACTCGTATTCCATCGCGTTGTCCTCATCAGACGCGACGCGGGTAGAGTCTTGATCGTTCTCACGATCAGAATTAGCAGGAGAAATTCCAGCCATGGGGCTGGTCGTTCCTGCCGGGGAGTCGTCATTCAAGACTAACTTCCCGCTGAAGGCCCTGGCGCACTCGGTTCTGAAGTGGTCTGCTTCGCCATCCGAGTCCTCTCCAGGGGCGTATTCTCTGAAGTCAACTCGATCCGTCACGGGGTACGGGTCCATAGGGCCAAAGTTGTCGTAGAAGCCCCGGTCCGAGTACCCAGTGCGGGGCGAGATTGTGACCGGTTTTCCTGCCGTGCTCGCTACTTCCTCCTCGGTCGAAACCGGGGAGGGCTGTGCGAACGGCGCTGGGATCTGATCGCGCTCAGTTGCGCGTCCTGCCGACTTTGATCTTTCCTCGACGACTTGGTCCGGAGAGGTCCCCACGGTCGGCGCCATCTGTCGACGATTGATGAACCGGCGATCTTACGGTACTCGCGAGATGATGATTACTGGGGGGTAGGGACCTCTAGGGCCCAAGCGCCAAGAGATCTGACAACAGGGGACAGCCATTTTTATACAGGTTCGGGCCTCCCTCAGGATAATAACCCTACGTCCTGTTGCTATATATTGATCGGGAATACGCTTTACAATGGGGGTGTGTGTTAGTGGCTATCCTAGGCCTAATCGTAGACTAATCCTAGCTAATCCTCCGGGCTCGACTCCTTCGAGACTGCGGGTCTTCTAGAGCTTCGCCTGCTGGATCTGCGACTAGATTGACTTGTTAGACCTAGCTTGACCTAACTGGATCTGCTGCGATCTGTCCTCCCCTATGGGATTGCTGATTCTTATATAGGGGGTTCCCAGGGGTCGTACTGGACGTGGACTTACGCCCGAGTAGGACTCCGGCCTCCTTAGATGTCGGGATTGACTTCCTAATCTAAGGGGAGTCTTCCCTCCTCTAGAGGGGTTACCTTATCTCCCGAGGATCCTTAGCCGGATACGCTGTACCTTCCTAAACTCTCGGGGAACTGTACACGGATACCCCTAATACGCGGGATACCCTACTATTCATCATCAACTCTACTATTCTTATCACTTCAAGTGTTTCTCCTTATCCTATCAACATTTCTGAAAATATTAATGTCCTACTAATCTCAGCCTTGGATCAAAAATCTTGTAGATGGCTAACATCGAGAAATACGGTGAAACTTGTGCTGCAACCACACCTGGATTTCCTCAACTTCTCTGGGAAGCAGTCGAAAGATACAAATGCACCGTGAGACCTGAATACTTCATCTACAAGCAAAAGGTTAACGCATTTTTCGGGAGGAATTCTTTAGTTTCTTAAAAACAAGTTGACACACCAAAACATATGGAAATAGGTTAATATAAACACTAATTTGTCTAAAAGGATCATATTATCTTGCCTTTTACGAGATTCTTGAGGGTTAAATATCAGAAATACCATGCGTCAACAGTGGGTTGCGTGAAGCTCGCGGGTTTGACGGAGTTCGTGATTCTAGGGCATGGTCACATATGGCGCGAGCCAGGGGTGCCGTGCTTGCATCGGGGGAGGTTTGCGGTGTCCAACACGGTGAGGGCATGGATCGATTCATGCTTGTGTGCACATATCAGTTCGTGCTTATGTGCACACAAAGATGAGGAGGCCGAATCGAAGGGCGTAGGGTGGCGGGGATAACCACTAGGAGTTGTGTTGGAGGTGGAGTTGGAGTTTGTGGAGGGAGTCTACTCTGGATCAGGACGAACCATAATCCCGATTGGTTTGTAGTCAGCTTTCATTTTAGCAGTCGAATTGGATAAGAAGGCCTAAGCATGTCCAATGAAATGGGCAGAGGGAGAGGCTACGATGTAAAAGCATGGAGAATTGGAGCCTAGTTTAGCAAAGGTGAGAAGAACGTGATCCGGAGGAGAAGAGCGCTTAGTTATCTAGAGGTAAGGCTTGGAACTCGGCATCAATTGGAAAATTAGTGGAGAGAAGTAGTGGGGTTGAGGAGGCATGGGCTGGCTACCTAGCATACTTTGAGTAGGACTATGGAAGCTCGATGTTGGTGAAGGCATGAAGTCACGGGTGCACAAAAGTGCACATGCAGTCTGACCAGCCTATGAAAGCATGAACGGCCCTAAGGGCGGTTTGACCGGGGTTGACAAGATGTCATCTACATTTTTCGGATTCGAGGCAATGAAAACTTGATGGGTCAAGGGCCTTCGAGCTTTGGAAGACAATAGTTAGAGTTGAAGACTGAGGGATGTCAAGCTAGATAAGCGGGAAGCAAAGATTGGAAGAACTGAAGATCAAGACGGCCAGGACCATACGACTATGTATATCAGGAAACTACAAAATTTGACTCAGTGAGATGACTCAAGATATGGCTGTGACATTCCTTCAGTTTCAGATAGGCGGTCAACATGAGCAAGGATGTTGGGTTTAGATAACTATTTTATGTGGCACCTAACAGTGACTGGTTCACTTTCATCTAGGTCTAGCGAGAGGATATCAAAGTGATGACACGGTCCATAGTGTTGTTGGGATATGGTGGCTTCAAGATTGATGTATGATGGCGTTGAGAAAGAAAAGAAGAAAGTACAGTTATAGTTGGAGTCATGGAAGGGTCAGGAAGTAGGTTGGGATCTCATGAAGGCAAGAAGTCTGAGGCTAGTTTAGGTCATTGAGTTGTTGAAATCTCAAGTCCAAGGTATACAGAGGTTCAAGAAAGATGGCTTCAAGGAGTTTGTTGAGTTTGTGTCGAATATATTGACAAGTAGGTTATATGTTGGACTTAGGATGTTTCAGTATTGTAATAGTGTACTATAAGGTGTGTGGATAGGGTAGAAAGAGTTTTAGTCAACACTTGAATCCTAGGCCTCCTATATTAGGACCCCCACACAGTGTGAACGAGCCAAAATTTGACTTGAGGGGGAGGGAGGGAGGGGGTCTAAGGGGGCGGTCTGACCATCACCGTAGGACAGATCGACAGAAACCCCGAAATTGCCGAGGCCCAAGTCAGAGAGAGGAGGTGGTATAACTGGCTCTCAAGGGTGATCTGACCAGTGGTTGGGACCGGTATGATTGGCAGCCCTTGAGAACATTGGCAGAGGTTGTGCGTATTAATGTATGTGGGGCGGAGCACCCGGAGAAGGGCTCCTGGGAATGTAGGCTTCTTCTTGCATGCAACCTCGATAGGTCCTTCACTGGGCAACCTTGGTATTGTGACTAGTGGAACCAAGTGGACACAGTATTAGTCATGGAAGTTAACGGTGGCATGACATCATGGAGACTAATTTCACAAAAAGCAAAGAAAAGCAGTGGTGTGGATATGTAAAGGCTTCTTTGGTTGGATTGATCCCGGTGGGGATAGCAGACCAAACCACGTAGTTAATTCAACCCAGTTGTCAAAATCATCTCGATCCATTGGTCTTGGCACATGAAATGCAAGCTTATCATTCTCTTGTATTAGATTGGACGACTAGTACGTGTAACACTCCAACAAGATGGGAACAAAAAAAGTGCTATATATCACTGTCAAGTTCAAGGAAGAGGATTTTTTTCTACCAATCCCTCCATGACCTTTTTATGTAAACTTACAAGACTTTTTTGAGCTCATCAACCTTGACGTCCTCGAAATGTCACTTATGAGATGATGGACACTGTATGTGTCCTCCATCACAGTTTACTTTCATGTGGTACCGATATAGTATATACTTATTGTTTTTCCATATATAGATTCATGATCACTGAAGCAAGGGCAAAGGGAGAACCACTGGGTGTAACACCCCTAAAATTTTATATATGGAAATAACCAGATTAATAAAAGAGAGGCTGAAAATTCTATTTTTAAACCATAGCTCAGATGGATGATCGGAGACCATGGTTTCATTCTTCTTGTTGCATCAATCAAAATGGACTATAAATTTGTCCAATTGAAGCTCCGATGAATATTGGCGAGCCGGGTGAATATAGATTCATGATCATTGAAGCAAGGGCAAAGGAAGAACCACTTGGTGTAAAGCTTAGTCCACAAGATTCAAACCTAGGACTATAAATTTTTCCAATTGGAGCTCCGATGAATATTGGAGAGTCCGACGAATATAGATTCATGATCATTGAAGCAAGCCACTACAAGAAATTCGCCGATCTACGACGGTGTATTTTCGTCATAGAAAATCGATAAAATCGCCATTAAGTATTATCTGTGACGATCCTGTGACGAAAAAAGGATCGTCACCGATTGAGCGTAGCTGATTACATTCGGTGACGATGCAGAGATTTTCGTCATAAACTTCGTGACAAAATCTTTTTCGTCATAGATTTCGTGACGAAATCTTTTCGTCATAGATGGAGTAAAAATCGTCACTAGCTTACTGCTACGATGGCGCCACGTCATACTAAAATTGTCACAAGCCACGTCGACCATTACCAATTCATACATTTAAACAACAAAACAATTACCAGTTCAGAAAGGTCGCATATCTCATTTCTAACTCGATAGAGACATAGTTCACATCACAAGTCGGTAACATACCACACCACCAGAAAAACCAAAAGACCCCTTCCAGCTACTAAAGCCAACAGTTCACATCAACTCACACATTACAACGTGACGACTTTTTGCCCAACAAGGAAGTTATTAAAATACTTAGAATACATGAGAGATCGATTGACAAATTATTTATTTCTAATAGAAATCGGCGATGCATGAGGTCTAAAGATGCATGTGATTTTAATCTTTGAGCATATTTTAATGCAATGCATGAGATGATCCAATTAAGGTTAAAATTTTATTTTAGTCCATACATTATCACTTTAATGCATAATTTAGAGATGGATAAAGTGTTTATGACGATTCTGCTTTAGGTTCTTGTGACGTTTTTAATGTAAATCGTCACAAAACTGCACGGCTACAGCCAACCACCACTGCTCTATGACGATTTTGCTACATTCGTCATTAAAAGGTAAAAATCTATGACGAAATGTGGCATTGTCATAGAATTTTCGTCATGGATCAAAGAATTTCTTGTAGTGAGCGCGAAGGAAGAACCATTTGGTGTAAAACCTAGCCTGTAGGATTCAAACCTTGGACAACTTACTCCAAGGCCAAGTCCCTTGGCACTATGCTACACTGATGTTTGTTGTATAGCATGGTTCCAAACTACTTGAGGTATTCATGTGAAGGAAAGTAAAAAGAAAATAAAGGGGCAGCTAGGTTGCACCTTACCCCTGCCCCAATGCCCTAATCCTTTGTGCCATCAGCACCTAGGAGTGTTGCCACAAATCCTACCTCAAGTTCACCATCTTCATCTTGTGTTCATCATGGGTAACGCTTTCTTGTTGTCCCTTAACATGAATGGGTGATCGGAAGGTCGGAATTGTTGCTCCATATTGGATTAAGGGTTTTGATCATTATGCAACGAACTTATCAGTAACAACTATGATTTATTGGTTCATAATTTTGAAATTTTGCCAATACAAAAATTATAGAGTTCATCGTAAGATTTTCATTGGCATAGATTGTGCTCTATTAGGATTAACAAGTTGTGAGATATCACCAAAATAGTGCCGCTGGGCAGGGATTTTTAATTAGAGCAATTTTTTAGCACATTTTTCATTAATTTCGAGGCAGAATTAAATTATGATTACAACAGGGAAGGTGTAGAGGATTAAATTGTGGTATCATTTCCTATGTTTGGATAACTGGGATTGAAGATATGAAAATAACGTGGAGGAAATAAGAAGTTATGCAAAGTAAAAGTTGAGAAGCAAAGTTAGGATTTTGGGGAGTTTTCTTGTGAGGTTTATGGGCGATTGGTGTATATTATCATGCTTGCCATAGTATAGAATCTTAAGCAAGGTTTGACGACGGGATCCCACCGGGGTAGGCCCAAGACGAGGAGTCGGCCGTTGTGGCCGGAGGTGGCCCATACCGGGTCCATGAAGTCCACTCGGTTGGGCCATCCGCACGTCATCAGGATAAGCATTATCATGACGTGTTCAATGTACGACCCGTTCAACCAACGGCGCGTGATCAATGTGCCACTACCGGGAGCGACGTGCGCAGTCAATGTGTCGAGATGCCAGGAGCCACTCCGCACGACCAGCGCTGGCTAACCAACTCGGCGGTTGTAAACCCTAGCCTTGTCGGCTCTATATAAGGCGGGGCTAGGGCCCCTGGTCAAGGGGTGAGACGTTTTGGTTAGACAGTTAGCTGCTTACATAGGCATTCTCCCTTTCTTCCACCTCCGATCCTCATGATCATCATACTGTAAACTTCCTCATTCGAGTCGAGATCAAACATCCAGCAGGAGTAGGGTGTTACCTCTTCTACGGAGGGCCCGAACCTGGGTAATTCCCCTCGTGTGAACCTTGGCCAGATCTTCCACGCGCGTCCCTGAGAATCACAGATGTATATTGCCGTGGAATCACCATGACAGTTGCACGCCAGGTAGGGAGGCGCGTGCTGGAGCTATGATCCAGCCGAGATCTTCTCCAATCGGCGGTGGCGGACTTGCACCAGGCCAGATCCTCCGATTCGGCGCGCTGGACTTCGTCGCCGACGCGGCGGGGCGCCTCGCCTTGGCGGCGCTCCCTGAAGGTTTGGCTCTCTCCTTTGGGAGCCTGCATTTCCTCGCCGACGAATTTGGCCAGTTGCACCTCCAGGATCAGGTCCCTCGCCGCCCGGTGGAGCCGCCGCCCAGGCAGCTCTCAGGATCTTTGTCACCATCTCGTGATGGTGATGCTGCTTCCTAGCTCGTCACCGTGATCGACACCGAGTCTCTCCTGCCCCTCCTGGACTCCGAGTCCAACGGGTACGAGAGCTCCTACAGCTGCGCCCCCGCAGCAGAAGTGTTTATGGTCGCGCCCGGCGCGGTGGGCATGACAGGTGCAGACGGCGACTCGACAAGAGATGCCCTCTTGCGCACCCCCATTGTTGGCGATGGGGAAGCTGAGAAGGCCTTGGAGGCATCAAGGCAAGCCATCTTGGCCGAGCAAGCTCGTGTCACCTAGGAGAGGGTGGCTCTCGAGGTGCGAGAGCGTGAGTATGTCCAAACCAGGGACTACGGGTCACGTCGGTATCCGCGCCGGCCCACCGCATCGACCATCCAGAGAGGCCGCGAGGTCCACGACTCCATCCTGAGCCCTGATGTGGACAGCATCCCGGCCTACCGCACCCCCGCTCACAACCTGATCGCGGCGATTGAGCTGGCCGACTCGCTCCCGCCGCCTGTGGATGGCCCCGCGGCGGAGAACTTCCGCCGAGTCATCGCTTTGATGAAGACGGCGGTTGAGGAGCAGAACAAGATCGTCCTAGCTCGCGATCGACTGGCCTCCAGATCCGTTCGGAGTCAGCCGTTGGAGGCGCCGAGCCGCCTTGTCACCGCCGGCTCGACTCATCCGAGTCACGTGGCTGGCCGTAGCAGGCCAAACGGGCACCCCGATGCCCGCGAGGAGATCAACCGGATCCACACGGAGCGGGACCGGGCCAGCTCCTCCCGTGGCCAAGCCGGGAGGGACCGCAACGCGCGAGAGGTCATTGACGACCTCAGAGTGGCCAGGGCGTGAGCCCGGGGTCGGAACTACGAGGTCAATCAGCCTCGTGCCCCCTCGGCCTCTACCGGTCCGCTGTGCATCAGCGAGCGCATCCGCACCGAGCCTTTCCCGGAGCATTTCCAAAGTTTCCAAAATATAACAAGTTTTTTACAGCGCATTTCACTCGGCATACCGAGGATTCATATCAAACACTTATTCTTCTTCTTCTGGCACTGCCTCCACGCGCTCGTCCAGGTCGGCGAACCCGGTGAACCGACTGGCGGCTCGGCGAACTTGGGGAAGCAGCTCCACGGGATCGACCGGCTCGCCCTTCGTGTTAAGTGGGGCCCCAGCGGAGATCGCGTTGACATCAGCATCGGGATGGTGCGCCAGGACCATCGCCAGCACCATTCCGGCTCCCGAGCGCGCCGCCGACTCCTTCCACTCGTCCACTTCCGCTGAGCCTTGCATAAGCTTGTCGGCGAGGGCGAAGATGCTAGAACTCGGCTCCTCGTTGGGCCACAAGGTGGCGCAGAGCTCTTGCGATGCCGTCTTCATGTTCTGCACCAAGCTCTTAACTTGGAGCAGTCGGTCTTCAAGCGTGATGACGCAGGTGGACATCGCCTCGGGTGTCTAGAAGGCTTCGAGCGTTGCTTCTATCGGGTTGGCCAACCCTTGCAATCGGAGTGCAGCTTGCCTTGCCTGCTCCTCCAGCTCTGGGCAAGCATCTGGGCACGAATTATTACAAAGACACTGACAAGGAAGAAAAGACTGCAGAAGCCGACAAAGGACTCGGAAACTTATCGAGTAAGGACTCATTGGCGGTTTTGAGCTGTTCCATGAGCTCTTTCTTGTGCCTCTCGCACTCGGCGAGGGCTGCCTCATGCCGACTCTATGACTCGTTCATCTTCGCGTAGAAGGAGTCGACTTGCTTCTGCAGCTCGCGATTCATGGCGCTCAGTTGCTCGTACTGATCCGCCAGCTGTTGGTGTTCCGACTACAACAAGGCAGCGGTCTTCATGTTTTCGCGATCCTGCTGAAGCTCGTCGTGAAACTCGGCCTCCCGAGCGTCGAGCATTTCCCTCACCTTCTCCATCGAGATGGAGTTCTTCAATCATTCCCTCAGGCGAGCAGCTTCAGCCTCGGCGTCTACCGGCTCAAAAAGATTAGATCAGCGAAAGGAATTCTAAGACAAAGAAGGAACTGTGATTTGGACACTTACTCCCTGCAGCAGCCAACTTCTCCTCGAGCGACCGACTCCTGGCCCTCTCGTCGGCCAGCTCCTTCTTGAGGAAAGTATTCCTCTCCACGAGGACTTGGATGTTTCCGCCGAGTTGGGCCAATACCTGGGCAAAAGGAAGATCCGAGTCAGCAAAGTCTCAAGCCGACTCAAACAGTCAGCCAGAGACTCGGGGGCTACACCCACTGGGTGCACTAACCGTGCCCCTAGTGTCAAAAGCAAGGAAGGAACAAAATACGGTTGCAAAGACTTACCCCCAATGGAATTTTTGAGCGCGCTGGCCGAGTCCACCAGCGAGCTGGCCGCGCTTGCGAATTCCTTCAGCTTGACACTGAGGGCGGTGACGCGGTTTGCGGCGTCGTGTGCTACCGTGCACTCCCTCGTGTTGCCACTTGACGCCGCGAGCTGCGGGACGAGAGGGAGGCCACCCAGCTGGCCGAGTGACACCGCTCCCCCCACGGGCGGGGCAGCCAGCACGAGGCTCTGCTCCACCAGCGTGGAGTCGTGGTCGCCGCCTTGTCCGCCGCCTCGTCTCCGATGCAAGCAAGCTCGCCGCTAATGACGACATCGGCTGTGGACTCACCCCGTTCAGGCAAGTCGGCGGCTGCGGCTCCAACATCGGTGGCGGCGTTGTCATCGGTGGAGGCTTGGCCCTTGGCCTTGTCGGCTGGCGTGGTGGAGTCAGCATCCACCATACCCCTCAACACTGGAGATGGCTCCGGGTTCAGCTCGCTTGCTGGAGTTGGCGTGTCTCCGCCTCCAACATCGGCACTCGGCAGAGCCGCTCCCGCCGGAGCAGCGGCTGGGTCAGCTCCCATGTCCGGCTCCAGTGCCTCTTGTTGTGGGTGCGATAGGCGGTTGCCCGTGTGGAACCGCAACTGGGGCCACATGAGCTGGCTCCCGTGGCGGAGTGGGACTTGGCCCCGTGGATGTGCCGGGCTGGCGACCTCCTTTATCGGCCAACTTCTTCTGGACGCTGCAGTGGGCAAGTTCTGACTCCGACATCAGTGTGTGTTCCCACTTTAACCAAAAAGATGAAGGTTAGGCCGAAAGGCTGCGTACCTGGAAGTCGTGGGGATCGCCCTGGCCACCGTTTTCTTCTTAGGCCTCCCAACGGCGGTCGGTGCTCCGGAGAGAAGAAGCGGGGGCCGGCTAGGATCGCTTGGAAGCCGACTCCGGCTGCGCTGACCCCGCCGATGCCTTTGAAGGCCCGGAGCCGGGAACATCGTCCGTCCGCCTCCGCTTCTGGGCCATAGAAGTCACGGGCTCAGCTTCCTGGGTCTCGTCGCCCGAGTCCCCTGCCCTCGGTAGCTTTGTCGTCGACTTCCACGTCGTCCAACATCCCCGGAGCTGGGTTTTGCTCGGGAAGAGGTGGCATGGAACACAAGTTCAGTAAGGTCTGGGGCATAAGCAACTCAGATTCAGAAGAAATGACAGCACGTGATAAGATTGTAAAGAATTCGACTCAGAAGACGACTCACTGTGGGCGGAGGATTGTCGGCAGAAAAGGGCGGCACATGTGGCACCCTGTCGAGATCGGAGCGCTCTTTGGTTAAGCTCTTCAGTAGCTCCATGAAGTCTCGGTATGAAAGCTCCCTAGCCGACACCCTGGTCGAGTCGAAGTGCCCGAGTACTCCCACATCGGGTGCACCCTAGCTTGGAGTGGCTGAATCCGCCGACTCAGCCAGGTGACGATGAGGTCGACTCCGATGAGACCCTTGTCCTGGAGCCGCTGGATCCTCCTCATTAGGCACTCAACTTCGGGAGCCTCTGCACTCGACGGCTTGGCACCCCAGCGCTTTTGCCACTCGGGGGGCCCTCGGTGTACTTGGGGAGCCCTTCCTATGCAGTCGGCGTGTGTTCATCGGGGCAGTAGAACCAGCCGTCCTGCCACTTCCTCACGGTGTCGGGGAGCTGCAGCTTGAAGTACTTGGCGCCGGCTTTGACCTGGATGCCGGCTTCTCCGCAGATTGACAGGCGCTCGCCGGCCTTGATCGGCTGCGCCTTCACGAGGAAGATTTTTTTCCACAGCCCCCAGTGAGGCCGAGTCCCCAAGAAGCATTCGCACAGCGTGATAAAACACGCAATGTGCAGAATACCATCGGAGCTTAGATGATGGAGTTGGAGGCCATAGAAGAAGAGAAGCCCTCGCACGAAGTCGTGCAGGGGCAGCGACAAGCCCCGCTCAACGAAGGGGATGAGCATCACCCACTCGTGCTCGTGCGGGGAGGGCTTCTCCTCCCAGAACCGCGCCCTTCCAGTTGTAGAGAGCCCGAGGCGGAAGCAGGCCCTCGCCGGTGAGGCCCGCCAGGATCCGGTCGGTTACCACCGACGGCACCCAGTTGCCCTTCTCCCAACCATCGGGAAGGGCGGCGGTGGAGGACGAGCTCTTGCTCTTGCCGGCGCGAGATATCATCGGGGGCTGGCGGAAGAGCGTTTGGAGCGAGTGAAAGGAAAGACAGAAGAGCAACGCACGGCGGAGGGTTCCGGTGGCTGTGGCGGCGTGCGCGAGGAAAGTGAAGGAAGCAGATGGGAACCGCGCCGCTCCCCCTCCACGCCTGCCTTTACACGAGGAGGCGAACCGCTCTCCACCTGAAATTGCGCGCCATGTGGCCACAACCTGCTATGGTAACAGATGTCTCGCACGCCTCGCGCAGGATTCGAGGCGTCATCATGAACCAACGCGACGTCTCATGACGGCCCTTCCGTAACAAGCGTCTGTTTAGTCATTAAAGGCGCCCGTTGAAGTGACAGCACGCAAAAGATTCTGCGTGACATCATCAACCGTCGTGACGATTCTGCGCTTCCACGAGACGGTTTGACTGGGTTCGGCTGGACCGGGTGCTAACACGCGCGATCTCTGAACCAGCTCGGAGCCGGACTCGGTCCACGGCGTGCAACAAGGACCGATTGCTGGAGTCGGCCAACCGAGTACCGACCGCGCCGGCTCCGCCAAGCAGCCCACACGCATCCCGAGGTGCACTGGCTGCGCCCACTCGGAAGCAGGCCGGCTCTGAGTGGGTGTCGATGACCGGCTCAATAGGGTTCGCGCGTCACTCGGCGACACCCCGACCGAAGGATGGACCCAGCATCCCCAGTGGCACAAGTTGGTCTTTGACTTAGAGCCAAATGCCACAGTCCGTAGGCTCGGTTCTGAAGCTGAAGATCGAAGGCGTTCCCCTCCGGACACCAGCTGGCAACGGTCAATTCAGATAAGCCCAGACGCTGCCCGATTTTCACTCAGAATTCATGATACGCCTCCCAGCGGGTGTGACGTACCCGGTTTTAGGGTCGGATACGCCTCCCATGATTACTGTACTGGTCCCTGGATCAGTAGCCAGTACACACAAGAACTTGATAACATTCACATACGGTACCGGGTATATTACACAAATAGGCCCTTATGGTCATTATTCAACATCACAGCCGATTGGTTGAATAAAAGTAGCAGCAGAATAACAACAAAGCGTAGAGAATGACCCATCAATATGCCCAACCACAGGCAACTGACTGGGGAAGAATGCCCTAGCCCTCGTGGTCGCTGACATCGTCCTCAGAGCACCACTCTTCTTCTTCGTCTGGCCAAATCAACAAGCCAGGTGAGTACGTTGAATGTACTCGCAAGCATTTCCCATAGGAGAATTTTACAGCAACATTTCATGCAAGGTTTATAACAAAGAACAGCTCTATCCTATGTTGCAAATTATGCGGAAATGTAAGCTTTGATCTTAAATACATTATTAGATGTCAAAACTATTTTGAAAACAACACGACCCAAGGTTGCAATCGATGAACAAGGTAGTCTAAGATTTCCTTTGAAAAGATATTCCCCGGACTGTATAACCAATCCGAGGGTTTTGATCCCAACCCATCGTAACCGATAAAAAAAATTGGTTTTGACTATAGAAGGTCTAAGCTGGCTAAAGCCCATATTCCTATTTAGATTGTCGGTCGAACAATAGCCGGCTAAGTATTCCTAGGGCTACAAGGATCGGATCTCAACCCTACCTCACATGCATCTACTCGGCCTATCTATACTAACATAAATATCAGTGGTATTAACATAGCATGCAATATTTGCAAACAAGATAATTAGGTTTTGCAAATATGGGATTTCAACATGATCAAGGTGGAATGTTTGCCTGGCAGTTCTGGTTCCGGTTCTTGCTCTGGATGTGGAGGTGATTCTGGATTCTCCCGGGGTACGTACGGCACTCCGTTCACTACACGTTGAAAGAGATCGGCGAATAAGAAGCAAATCAACTCCAAAACCAACATGGATAACAAACACGGGTTAAAATGGTGAAGTGTAGGTGTCGTTGGTTCGTCGAGGTTTTATAGGGTACTAGGCCCAGGGTTACGAGAAGAAATTACGTGAACGAAAGATTTGCATAAAATAATGACATGATTAGTGAGGCTTGGATTTTCTTGAAGGCTTGGTTTTTAAAGAGAATCATATTCCCTATTGAGTTAGTTGAGTTCTACCCATTCATTGGTATACCGCTGAGTAAGGAAAATATTTTGGGTTGCACTTAAAATAATACCTATAGCGTATATATTACACTAAAGAAAAGAAAAGTAATACCTAAACCTGGCTTCTATTGCTACAGCTCTAAAATTATTTCAAACTTCAAAACTTGGTGAAGATAAAAGTTGGGATATTTTCTGTAGATCCCAGAACCGGTGAAAGAGTTTCAAAAAACCGGCCGAAATCCCCTTGAACCGGTTGAATCGGAGGAGCCCGGTTCTGAATAGATATAAAACAGAGAAAATTGGTTAGAATACATTTCCGACCACATTGAAGCGCCTCCACCTGGTCAGAAACGGAACTAGGCCGGCGTGCCATTAACTGGTCGGATGCGGACACACGAGGCGCTGCGCATTTATTCGCCGGAAGCGGGATTTGGTTAGGGCAGTTTTAATGCGCGTTAAGAGTAGGGAGGCGGGTACTCGATCGGGACACCATTCCTCATCCGCTCTACTGGTGGTCGGTCGCTTTGACAGCCGAACCAGAGTGGATGCTGGCGGGGAGACTAGGGCGGTCGGCGGCGGAGCTACAAATCGGAGAGGAAGGGAGGCTCAAGGGGAGAGGAGATTCCCCGGCCTGGGTCACTCGGCCAGGGAGCTTGGGATAGCTTAGATTGGAACCGAGGTGGAATTACGAGCTCGGTTGGAGGAGTGAAGCTTGGTGTGGCGACTTGAGCTTGGAGATTTGCCATTTGAGTGGCCAAAGCAGGAGCTTGGTGAGGGAGTGGGCTTGGTGCTAGGAGAGCTACTGGGTGAGTTGCTTGGGATGTGGGAGAGCTAGAGCTCGGCGCTATTTATAGCCATGGCGATGGCTTGCTGGACGGCGGCTGTTCTCGGGCGACGCGACGGCTCAAGAGGAAGTTACTGGCATGTGCTGAGCTGGTGATGGTAGGAACAGGCACGTGGACCAAGGTGGCGGGGTGGGCGACTGCTTCATCGGCGGCGGCGCGGTGGTCGCTATTCCTCTGCAAGGCCGGCAATGGGACTAGTCCGAGCGCTCGGGACAAGAAGATGGAAACGTGAGGTGACAAGGCGCTGCGGCGGGGAATAGGAGGGGCCATGGTGCACTGGGATGAGCTGGACGACGAGCTCCCGGTGTGCAGCGCGGAGGGGAGCGACGGCCCGTGTGTCGAGTCGGTGTTCGGTGCGGGTACAGCGGCGAGGGCATTTCCGAGGTCAGCAGGAGCGTCGGGCTGGACAGGGGGTGAGGCACGAGGCCCTGGCATGACGCGGCACATCGGTCGAAGTCCGAAGCGATGGGGGGCGTGGCACGCCTTGGAGACGCACGTGGTGGCATGCCAATGTCGGTCCAGGGCGCACCCAGAGCGGCATGGTGCTGTCCCAGGGTGTCCTGGTGATTTTTGTTTCGCACCACCTTGTCCCAATGGTTTGCGAGGACGTGTTCAAGGGTACAGTGGAGGTTGGCACTACTTTTGTGGAGTCAGGAGTGAGTCGGGTTGCTTGTCATGGACTGACTTGCCATGTTGAGCATTAGAGTTAAAGGTAAGAGACAAAGAAGAGCTGCTGGAGGACTCGAGCACGTTGGGAATATCAAGAGAAAGCTCTACTATCCTGTTGGCAGCATTTGTATGGAGGTTTCCTGTGATTTAATGTGACGGAGAGGTTTTACCCCAGATGTTCAATGCTATTTGTTCCAGATTTTTTTTTGTACATGACTTGCTTATGTTTATGTATATTTGGAGCCCTGGAGCTGAGAGGGTCATGGCGTACTTTTATCGGAATTTTCTGGAACTTATTTGTTGGGGTCGTAGTGCAACGTGCGTTCTTGCCCTAAAGTTTATTATTTCTGTTTAATAATATTTTTGAACTGGACATAACTATTTTATTTCACATTTGGGTTGTATATGATATTAGGTTGCTCCATGAATTTATTCGTAATTTCTAGAGAGGTCGAGGAGGGTTAGATCTCGCGATTAGGGTTTTGACGGAAATAGGAATTAAATTGGAAAGAACGGTCGGGTCGAGGGACTAGGGTTTTTCGGGTGTGGCAGGGTGGAGAGGGTCATGGGAATTCTCGTGGGCTCTCCCGCCTATGCCTGGGTATATTCGGTGGTGAGGTGCCGTAAACCTAGTGGCATATATGGTGCGTGTGTTAGGTCAGGGCGTATTCTGGCGTTAGGGTTTAGTCCGGAGGGGTGCGTGTGTGGCGGGGTTGTGTATATTGCATGCATGAAAAGTTTAAAACATGTCTAACACATATGTGGTTATGATGGCATGTGGGTTTATGAAAAATGAGGCGTGACAAACCTACCCCCTTAGGACGAATCTCGTCCCCGAGATTCCATAGATTGGAATAGGTAAGGGAATTTATCCATCAGATAATCCTCTCGTTCCAAGGTGGCTTCTTTTTCGGTGTGGTTATCCCATTGGATCTTGTGAAATTTGATAGTCTTATTTCTGGTCCGTCGCTCTGCACTTTCCAAGATCTTGACAGGTTGCTCCCTGTAAGTAAGGTCCTTATCGATACTTAAATCCTGATATTGGATCTGCTGCATGGGCTGCTTCAGGCATTTCCTTAATTGCGACACATGGAAAACATTATGGACTTCTGACAGTTCCGGGGGTAATTCTAATTGATACGCTACTTCACCTCTTCTCTCTTCAACTTTGAATGGTCCAACGTACCGTGGTGCTAACTTGCCTTTTACGTTGAATCTCTGGGTTCCCTTAAGTGGTGTCACTCGCAGGTATGCATAATCCCCTGGTTCAAATGTAACATTTCTCCGCTTAGGATCGGCATAGCTCTTCTATCGTGACTGAGCTGCTTTTAACCGTTCTTGTATAAACTTCACTAGTTCCTCAGCGTCTTGAAGAATGTCAGGACCAAAAATCTTTCCTTCTCCCATTTCAGACCAATTTAGGGGAGTCCTACATTTTTGTCCATATAATGCTTCAAACGGGGACATCTGCAGGCTGGTCTGATAACTATTGTTGTATGAGAATTCTGCGTAAGGCAGACTATCCTCCCAACTATCACCGTAGGTTAGTGCACATGCTCTCAGCATGTCTTCCAAGATTTGGTTCACTCGCTCCGTTTGTCCATCAGTCTGCGGATGATAGGCGGTGCTAAAGTTTAATTGGGTCCCCATGGCTTCATGCAATTGTTCCCAAAACCTGGAGGTGAATTGAGTGCCTCGATCCGATATAATCCGTTTGGGTACTCCGTGTAAGCTGACTATTCGGGCTAGGTATAGCTTGGCCAATTGGTCTCCTCTGAATGTGGTTTTTACCGGCAAGAAATGTGCCACCTTGGTCAATCTATCAATGATGACCCATATAGAATCATTCCCTTTTCTTGTTCTTGGAAGTCCCACAATGAAGTCCATACCGACCTTGTCCCATTTCCATTCGGGGACTTTGATGGGTTGTAATTGTCCTGCGGGTTTCTGATGTTCAGCCTTGACACGTTGGCATATGTCGCATCGGGCTATAAAACTTGCTATTTCCCGTCTCATTCCATGCCACCAAAAATTTTCCTTCAAATCCTGGCACATCTTCGTACCTCTGGGGTGGATGGAATATCTGGATTCATGGGCTTCCTTCAAAATCAGTTCCTTGAGTTTTCTCGCAATCGGGCACACACAATCTGTTTTCAAACCATAAGCTTCCTTCTTCATCTTCTCTAAACCCACTTGCGGTTCCTAGCTTCATCTTCTCCTTGATCCCTTCTATGCTCTTGTGTCCTTTTTGGGCATCCTTAATCTGTGCCGTGAGGGACGGGGTTACTTCCAAATTGGCTATATATCCAGCCTCGACTAAACCTAGGTTAAGCTTCTCAATCTCTTTGTGTAGCTTTGGTTGGGTTTCCCGTAATAAGGCATTCAAGGTGGCTGGTTTCCGGCTGAGGGCATCGGCCACTACGTTCGCTTTTCCGGGATGGTAGTGAACTCCGAGATCATAATCCTTGATTAATTCTAACCATCTCCTCTGCCTCATATTGAGGTCTGATTGGGTGAATATATATTTTAAACTTTTGTGGTCCGTATATATCTCACAGCGGTTACCGATGAGGTAATGCCGCCAGAGTTTCAGGGCATGTACCACTGCTGCTAGTTCTAGGTCATGAGTTGGGTAATTCATTTCGTGGGGTCGTAGCTGCCTGGAGGCATAAGCAACTACTTTCCCATCTTGCATGAGCACGCATCCAAGTCCATGCCAGGATGCATCGCAGTAGATGTCAAAATTCTTTTGGAGGTCGGGTAACGTTAACACAGGTGCTAAAGTCAACCACTTCTTCATTTCCTGGAAACTATCCTCGTATTTCTGCGTCCATTGAAACTTCTGATCTTTCTTTAGCAACTGTGTCATGGGTCTGGCCAGCTTCGAGAATCCTTCTATGAAGCGGCGGTAATACCCCGCTAAACCTAGGAAGCTCCAGATTTCGGTCACTGATTTGGGTGGCTTCCAGTCAAGAACGTCCTTAACTTTACTCGGGTCCACGGCTATACCACCTACAGACACTATATGTCCGAGGAATCCAACTTCTCTCAGCCAGAATTCACACTTGCTAAATTTGGCATACAGTTGATGTTCTCTTAGCTTATCCAAGACTATCCGCAAGTGTTGTCTGTGTTCTAAATCTGATTTGGAATAGATTAGGATATCGTCGATGAATACCACTACGAATTTGTCTAGGTACTCCATGAACACTTTGTTCATCAAGTTCATAAAATAGGCCGGGGCATTGGTCAAACCGAAGGGCATGACTGTATACTCATATAGCCCATATCGGGTGGTAAAAGTAGTCTTTGGTATATCTTGCTCCCGGATCTTTAATTGATGGTAGCCAGACCGTAAGTCTATTTTAGAGAATACTTGGGCTCCATTCAGTTGGTCGAATAGGTCATTGATTCGTGGGAGAGGATATTTGTTTTTAATAGTCACTTCATTCAAGGCTCTGTAATCTACGCACATGCGAAGAGTTTTGTCCTTCTTTTCCACAAACAACACGGGTGATCCCCATGGCGACGAACTCGGTCGAATAAATCCTTTACCTTCAAGCTCTTCCAACTGCTTCTTTAATTCATCCAAGTAGTTAGCAGACATCCGGTAAGGTCTCTTGGCTATTGGTGCCGTACCGGGTACCAACTCAATCACAAACTCCAACTCCCGGTCTGGGGGCATTCCAGGCAACTCTTCCAGAAATACATCAGGATATTCTCGCACTACTGGGACTTGATTTAATTCCGGTGTGGTCAAGTGGTTGAGGGTGCTGGGACCGTCCCGGGGTGGTTTAGGGGAGAAATTAACCGTCTTTCCTTGAGCGTTGGTGAGGGTGTCGGTCTTGGTTTCAAAATTAATATTACCCTTGAACTTGGGCAACCAGTTCACTCCTAGGATTACATCTATATCTTCTGATTCTAGGACAATCAGGTTAGCTAGAAACTCTACCCCCCTTATGAGGATGCTTACATCCTTACAACAATGCCTAGTCTTAACCACCGATCCTGGTGTTTGTACTTGCATGGGGTTTTTCATAAGATGAACTTCTAGTTGGTTCTTGTCAATGAATCGCCTTGAAATAAATGAATGTGATGCTCTTGAGTCAAATAATACGGTTGCAAGTACGGTATTAACAGGGAACGTACCCATTACCACGTCATTGGCGTCCTGGGCTTCCTCCGTGTGAACGTGGTTTACACGTCCCTTGCTAAAATTCTGGGTTCCCTTGGACCCTTGGCTTCTGGTTGGCATAGAAGGTCCCTGCGCCTTTTTTGGGCATTCACGGGCAAAATGTCCATGCTCACCACATGAGAAACAGTTACGGCTTTCCTGATTCTTGTTGGGACCATCCAAAGGATAACTGCTAACATTGCTCTTCTGAAAACTCTAAGGGTTGTGGACACTGAACTGGGGAATGGTTGTGGCGGCTCTATTTTGTGGGGGCGCCGAGAATCTTGGCCTGGGCTTCTTCTCATATCGGGGTTGTTGATGTGTTTTCCCCCGCGACGGGATGCCTGTCGCCCTTATGCTTACACGTGTCAATTAAACCACGGCGCGAGTGCAGTGTTCACCAGATCTTGCAAATCCGAGAACTTGAGAGGCGCCAACTGATATTTGTATATTTGCTGCAAACCATTTCTAAACTTCTCCATCTGTGCAGTCTCTGATTTTAGGTCCTCCTCTGCATATCGGGACAATTGTGTGAACTTGTGTAAATATTCCGTCACGGTCATGTCCCTTGCTTCAATGCATAGAATTCTTGCTTCTTGATTCCCATCAAACTGGCTGGGATGTGATGTTTACGGAACAGTTCTTTAAATATTCCCCAGGTAACCTCTGTCTGCTTTGGTTGCGTACTTCTGATCCTCTTCCACCAAGCTGCGGCAGGTCCTTGCAAGTACTGAGGAGCGAAAAGTACTTTTTCCCGGTCATCACATCTGGCTACCTCTAGCTTCTCTTCTATCACCAGCAACCAATCATCCGCGTCTAATGGTTCAGTTGAGTGGGTGAAGACAGGCGGCGAAGTTCTCTGAAATTCTGATAGTTTATTGGTTTTGTTGGGGGAACTGCCGCTTAACAATGCATGCTGCACCGCAGTTTGGGTGGCTTCGCAACTCCTCCCTATGGTCCTTAGTATCTCTATCACAGTTGGCTCCACCGGTGAGGGATTCAGAGGTGGGTGGACGGACTCGGCACAATGGGGTCCTTGGTCCTCTTTCCGGCTTAGGTTGGCTTGGGGTCCCTCTTTTCTCTTCGCTGAAGACTCTGCGTGGTGGCTAGCTTGAGGCTTCTTGGAGTTGGACACGGTTTTCTGGGAACCTGTGGATGTCTTGGAATGCGCTAGGCTGGCAGGTTTTGGGGTCTTAGCCTGAGCATCTGCCCCTAGTTTGAGGGCTTGGGAGTTGTTGGTGCGGTGGCTCATTGTTGACTTAAATCTGCATCAGTGCCGATAAATTGGTCAAGTGTTCTTGTAGCAGTAGATGAGAGGGAAAGAAGGGGTTCACAGTATAGCACAAAACTCAAGGTCAATTGCCTCGCAACAGATTAACAGCGGTTGGGAGTAAACCAACCAAGATGCAAATGGAACACTGGAAAAATACTTACAACATTACAAGAGGTGTGCCTAGTGGCACTTATACATTGCACCTAAGGGTGCGGGGCTAAGCCCTGTTACAAACAGTACAAAATAGGGGCCCAATTTATTTCCAAACGGGAGTGGCTACTCCACTTCCCAATCATCTAATCTACCGGTCTACGTCAGGGTGGGATGGCTGGGTTAGTGGTATCTCCCCGTGGATGTCCCCATTCTCATAGGGCACCGGGGTGTTTGCGGGAGTGGTGGTGTGTCTACGGCGATGTGCAGCTCGGGTAGTGGCTGCATATGTGGAGAACAGACTAAGGTAATTGGCGGACAAGGAGGGCGGAATGTTGCCTCCTACCATTACTGGTATACCCAGCAATGGGGGGTCTTCAGGTACTAATGCAGGAGCAGGTGTCGAGGTGGAGTCTCGGGAGCGGGGGCGAGGCTGTACAAAGGAGATGGCTCGCTGCGACTGGATTAAGGTGTCGACGAGCTGGGTGAACACGTCATTCTGGGCGACGAGATACTTGGTGAGGTGGACAATGGCTACGTCCTGCTCTGCTTAGGTGCTGGTGAAGGTGACGTCTTCTCCCAGTGTGCGGCTGGGGTAGAATCTGAAGGCTCGGCGGCGCATGCTGGGAACCATGTGGCGAAGTCGGGAAATGGCTTCCCATGCCGCCAACTGGATAGCTAGGTCGGGGTTGGGCATTGGTTGCCCGGCGATGTGAAAAGTGGCGACATCGTTGGCATCGGCTTGGTAGATGTGCACATCAGCCCAGTACACATTTGTGGGGTTGGAGGCTTCCTCTTGGTAGACGTCGTATTCGGGTCTTTGTGTGGCTCCTAAGGCTCTCTGGGCGATGGTCCACAGGATATCTACAAATCCTGCGAGTCTGGCTGCGGTGGTTTCATCATAAAGCACACCGCGGGGCATTGCATTTCTTTGGGGTATTGAGGGTGGAGGAATTGGGAAAGAGGCTAGGGTTCTTTGCTTCTAGTGAGAGTAGTGGGTTGAGAAGAAAAAGGCCTGGGGTATTTATAGGGTTAGGGAGCGGTGGCTTCGGTCGTAAGGAGAACAGGTTGTCCCCCCTGATGTGACAGCTGCCTACCTTCATAAATGCGAGTCAGCTGTGTTGTCACATCCTCACCCGGGAATCGCGGTTTGAATGATAGGTGAGAGGGATTCACGGGATAAGTGTAGAACAGAAAATATTTTTAGTACAACAAGCCAGGTAGGCCACTTTTATTTAAGGCCAAGTGTGGGCACGATACCACACCTACAGGTGCGTCATACCACACACGACATACATAACAGTTTTAGTACATCAAACAGGAACACACCACACGTCTATATAGTTGGGTACATAATACTAACTCATGATGTTAAGCCTACACGGGTCCTACAAGCCTAAGTCACGATCTGCACTTCGTCACCCTCTACAGGAATCACCTCCTCAGGGTCTTCTTCTTCCTCGGAGTCTATTTGAGCTGTCAGGCTAGAATATGGCGTGGGACCTGGTATTCCATACACAGCCTGGGAAGTACTCGCGGCGAATGGATTTTCACTAGTTCCGGGGTTTCCACAGTGGCGCTTTGGCGGGGGGCTGTGGTTCATCCACGATGGGAATATCGCGGGGCTCTTGAAGTGCTTCGCTTGTGTTTGTAGCTCTCTGCTGGCGAGTAGTGGCCAGTTTTAACAGTCCTCGCACACGTCGTAGTTCTTCACGCACTTGGTCCATCTCCATAAGGATGCAGTGCGTCAGAGAATCTTGGGCTCTCACATATTGTGCCATATTCACCACTGCAGGGTCATCTTCACCCTCTGGTTGGGTGTACCGGTGCATATCCGATTCGGGCGGGTGCTACGGAAAATATCTGGTTGCCCTAAAGCTTGCCAGTTCCGGGATCTCATAGCGGAGTTGGCCTAGTGCCTTGTAGGCGGCTAGATGGAGGGCTTGAGTGGAGAACCAGCTTCTTTCTCCCACAAAGTTGTACGAACAAGTATCCCCTTGTCTTGCTCCGAAAATGAAAACTCTTGCCCAATATTCGGTTATGGTTTCTGAGATCTTCTCCTGGAAGATATGGTATTCTGGGATGGCCATGACTCCACAGTGCACTAGTGCCTCCCTAAGGAGTCGAACATATCCACCAGTGTTAGCGGCACAGGTCTCACCATATTTCTCAACAGGTGCCATCTGCAATTTTAAAATCAGAACTGGGGTGAGTGTAGATGTTCAGAGACTTGTCAGGATAAGGTGAATTCTAGAAGGGATGAGAATACTAGAAATTATTTCCAAACATTTTATCTTGACTTAAGAAAATACTTTTCAGTCAGGTTCCTATCTAACGACTATGCTAGCTAGGGTTTCCTACAGTCAGTATGGCTCTGATACCAAGCTGTGACGTACCCGGTTTTAGGGCCGGATACGCCTCCCGTGATTACGGTACTGGTCCCTGGATCAGTAGCTAGTACACACAAGAACTTGATAACATTCACATACGGTACCGGGTATATTACACAAATAGACCCTTATGGTCATTATTCAACATCACAGCCGATTGGCTAAATAAAAGTAGCAGCAGAATAACAACAAAGCGTAGAGAATGACCCATCAATATGCCCAACCACAGGCAACTGACTGGGGAAGAACGCCCTAGCCCTCGTGGTCGCTGACATCGTCCTCAGAGCACCATTCTTCTTCTTCGTCTGGCCAAATCAACAAGCCAGGTGAGTACGTTGAATGTACTCGCAAGCATTTCCCACAGGAGAATTTTACAGCAACATTTCATGCAAGGTTTATAACAAAGAACAGCTCTATCCTATGTTGCAAATTATGCGGAAATGTAAGCTTTGATCTTAAATACATTATTAGATGTCAAAGCTATTTTGAAAACAACACGACCCAAGGTCACAATCGATGAACAAGGTAGTCTCTGCTACCTCCCTTATTCTTTTTCCTCAGCGTGATAGCTCAGCCTATCATGCCTACCCTTTTTGGCTCCCGTTTGCACTACCCCGGGCAGTGCAGCTAGCCTTTCCTTCAGCAATTCCTTGCTACCAACCGGGTAGCATAAATTGCACCCTATGGACACATCATGCCCACGTCCTTAATCCCATTTCCCAGCTTTCGCAACCAAAACTTAGTCTAACCAGTGTGTGGCCTTACCAGTTCATGTCCATGAGCGAGGACGCAGCTATTCGAATAGTTTTTAACACTCTGCAGAGGTTGTACGGCTTTACCCACAAGATGTAAGTCACCCTTATTGCCGAGTGCTAACGGGTACACCTCACGTGGTGTACTGGCAGGGTTATTACAATGAGACCCTTCGCCCGTGTTCACACTAGAGCCGGACCCGCTAGGTGGGTAACCCAACTTTCGCATCCCGGATGTCAAAAATGGGACTCTCCACCTTTGTGTCGAACCATAATTTCACGTACTCGTGTGACCCACCGAGGGCTTTACCCCCACGTAGTCCTGTGAAGATCCTCTAGGGATCCCGGATCCACCTAGCACATCACCCTAACTTCCCACGGTTCTGAGCTCCAGCATTAGACGAGGTACCGAGTCAAGTCCTTCCCATAAAGGACATGTGGACGTACAGTAGGGGAACTGATTCAGCGGCACTTAGGTTCGATCCTTAACTGATTCGAGCAGGACTCCATAACCAACCAACTCCTCAGGTAGCGACCGGCTACCCTACCATTCTTTTCCTCAAGTAGCAACCGGCTACTCTACCACCTCATAACACCCTTAGCATTCCTGCCCGAATCCAAATCCTCCAGCATTTCATGTGGGATTTTGACAAAGATTTCCTTTGAAAAGATATTCCCCGGACTGTATAACCAATCCAAGGGTTTTGATCCCAACCCACCGTAACCGATAAAAAAAATTGGTTTTGACTATAGCAGGTCTAAGCTGGCTAAAGCCCATATTCCTATTTAGATTGTCGGTCGAACAATAACCGGCTAAGTATTCCTAGGGCTACAAGGATCGGATCTCAACCCTACCTCACATGCATCTACTCGGCCTATCTATACTAACATAAATATCAGTGGTATTAACATAGCATGCAATATTTGCAAACAAGATAATTAGGTTTTGCAAATATGGGATTTCAACATGATCAAGGTGGAATGTTTGCCTGGCAGTTCTGGTTCCGGTTCTTGCTCTAGATGTGGAGGTGATTCTGGATTCTCCCGGGGTACGTACGGCACTCCGTTCACTACACGTTGAAAGAGATCGGCGAATAAGAAGCAAATCAACTCCAAAACCAACATGGATAACAAACACGGGTTAAAATGGTGAAGTGTAGGTGTCATTGGTTCGTTGAGGTTTTATAGGGTACTAGGCCCAGGGTTACGAGAAGAAATTACGTGAACGAAAGATTTGCATAAAATAATGACATGATTAGTGAGGCTTGGATTTTCTTGAAGGCTTGGTTTTTAAAAAGAATCATATTCCCTATTGAGTTAGTTGAGTTCTACCCATTCGTTGGTATACCGCTGAGTAAGGAAAATATTTTGGGTTGCACTTAAAATAATACCTATAGCGTATATATTACACTAAAGAAAAGAAAAGTAATACCTAAACCTAGCTTCTATTGCTACAGCTCTAAAATTATTTCAAACTTCAAAACTTGGTGAAGATAAAAGGTGGGATATTTTCTGTAGATCCCAGAACCGGTGAAAGAGTTTCAAAAACCGGCCGAAATCCCCTTGAACCGGTTGAATCGGAGGAGCCCGGTTCTGAATAGATATAAAATAGAGAAAATCTATTAGAATACGTTTCCGACCGCATTGAAGTGCCTCCACCTGGTCAGAAACGGAACTAGGCCGGCGTGCCATTAACCGGTCGGATGCGGACACCCGAGGCGCTGCGCATTTATTCGCCGGAGGCGGGATCTGGTTAGGGCAGTTTTAATGCGCGTTAAGAGCAGGGAGGCGGGTACTCGGTCAAGACACCGTTCCTCATCCACTTTACTGGTGGTTGGTCGCTCTGACAGCCGAACCAGAGTGGATGCTGGCAGGGAGATTAGGGCGGTCGGCGGTGGAGCTACAAATCGGAGAGGAGGGGTAGGCTCAAGGGGACAGGAGATACCTCCTAGGTCACTCGGCCAGGGAGCTTGCGATAGCTTATATTGGAACCGAGGTGGAATTACGAGCTCGGTTGGAGGAGTGAAGCCTGGTGTGGTGACCTGAGCTTGGAGATTTGCGATTTGAGTGTCCAAGGCAGGAGCTTGGTGAGGGAGTGGGCTTGGTGCTAGGAGAGCTACTGGGTGAGTTGCTTGGGATGTGGGAGAGCTGGAGCTCGGCGCTATTTATAGCCATGGCGATGGCTAGCTGAACGGCGGCTGTTCCCGGGCGACGCGACGGCTCAAGAGGAAGTTACTGGTGTGTGCTGATATGGTGATGGTAGGGATAGGTGTGTGCAGCAAGGTGGCGGGGTGGGCGACTGATTCATCATCGGTGGCGCGGTGGTCGCTATTCCTCTACAAGGCCGGCAATGGGACTAGTCCGAGCGCTCGGGACAAGAAGATGGAAACGTGAGGTGACAAGGCGCTGCGGCGGGGAATAGGAGGGGCCATGGTGCACTGGGATGAGCTGGACGACGAGCTCCCAGCGTGCGGCGCGGAGGGGAGCGACGGCCTGTGCGTCGAGTCGGCGTTCGGTGCGGGTATAGCAGCGAGGGCATTTCCGAGGTCAGCAGGAGCGTCGGGCTGGACAGGGGGTGAGGCACAAGGCCCTGGCATGACGCGGCACATCGGCCGGAGTCCCAGGCAACGGGCGGCGCGTCACGCCTTGGAGACGCACATGGTGGCATGCCAATGTCGGTCCAGGGCACGCCCAGAGCGGCATGGTGCTGTCCCAGGCTGTCCTGGTGATTTTTGTTTCGCACCACCTTGTCCCAATGGTTTGCGAGGACGTGTTCAAGGGTACAGTGGAGGTTGGCACTACTTTTGTGGAGTCAGGAGTGAGTCAGGTTGCTTGTCATGGACTGACTTGCCATGTCGAGCATTAGAGTTAAAGGTAAGAGACAAAGAAGAGCTGCTGGAGGACTCGAGCATGTTAGGAATATCAAGAGAAAGCTCTACTATCCTGTTGGCAGCATTTGGATGGAGGTTTCCTGTGATTTGATGTGACAGAGAGGTTTTACCCCAGATGTTCGATGCTATTTGTTCCAGATTTTTTTTTGTACATGACTTGCTTATGTTTATGTATATTTGGAGCCCTGGAGCTGAGAGGGTCATGGCGTACTTTTATCAGAATTTTCTGGAACTTATTTGTTGGGGTCGTAGTGCAACGTGCGTTCTTACCCTAAAGTTTATTATTTCTGTTTAATAATATTTTTGAACTGGACATAACTATTTTATTTCACATTTGGGTTGTATATGATATTAGGTTGCTCCATGAATTTGTTCGTAATTTCTAGAGAGGTCGAGGAGGGTTAGATCTCGCGATTAGGGTTTTGACGAAAATAGGAATTAAATTGGAAAGAACGGTCGGGTCAAGGGACTAGGGTTTTTCGGGTGTGGCAGGGTGGAGAGGGTCATGGGAATTCTCGTGGGCTCTCCCGCCTACGCCTGGGTATATTCGGGGGTGAGGTGCCGTAAACCTAGTGGCATATATGGTGCGTGTGTTAGGTCAGGGCGTATTCTGGTGTTAGGGTTTAGTCCAGAGGGGTGCGTGTGTGGCGGGGTTGTGTATATTGCATGCATGAAAAGTTTAAAACATGTCTAACACATATGTGGTTATGATGGCATGTGGGTTTACGAAAAAGAGGCGTGACAGCGGGCCGCTAGCCTTTCTCCCGAGCAGAGAAATTTGGGTATCACCGAGGCCTTTTGTTGCAATCAACACATACCTAACCTTTTCAGGAACTACTAGAGTCCATCAAGGTCTCTCTACAGGTGACTCGGTGGCACGGACAGCTCGTTCTCTAGACGGCGCCTGCGTCGAGACCCTAAAGGACTCAGGGGCTACTGACGGTGGGATCCTCCCGGGGTAGGCCCAAGATGAGGAGTCGGCCGGTGTGGCCGGAGGTGGCGCATATCGGGTCCATGAAGTCCACTCGGTTGGGCCGTCTACACGTCATCAGGATAAGCATTATCATGACGCGTTCAACGTACGACCCGTTCAACCAATGGCGCGCGATCAATGCGCCACTACCGGGAGCGACGTGCGCAGTCAACGTGCCGAGATGCCAGGAGCCACTCCGCACGACCAGCGTTGGCTAACCGACTCGACGGTTGTAAACCCTAGCCTCGTCGGCTCTATATAAGGCGGGGCTAGGGCCCCTGGTCAAGGGGTGAGACGTTTTGGTTAGATAGTTAGCTGCTTACATAGGCATTCTCCCTTTCTTCCACCTCCGATCCTCATGATCATCATACTATAAACTTTCTCATTCGAGGCGAGATCAAACATCCAACAGGAGTAGGGTGTTACCTCTTCTACGGAGGGCCCGAACCTGGGTAATTCCCCTCGTGTGAACCTTGGCCAGATCTTCCACGCGCGTCCCCGAGAATCACAGATGTATATTGCCGTGGAATCACCACGACAAGGTTTGTTCCACAGGTTTTGGAGCTGTCAGTGTCGAGGGTAATTCTTTGGGTTGATCATCGAACTTAAGGCAAGTGCCTACGATCCAGCTTGTTATACATTTGCTTTATTGGTTGTTTTTGTGTTCTTGGTTGGTGTCCTATTCAATACTCCTGCAATTGACTATTATGATTATTTAAGCCAGATGTGGAGATAACCACTCCGTGTCGACTAGTCCGGTGGGGTCGGTGAGAGACTATCATATGTGAGTTAATCTGTTTGTGCTTGAGCTAGGTCGGTGAGAACTGTCAGTGAT
Organism: Stipa capillata; assembly: GCA_019208055.1. Classification (NCBI taxonomy): domain Eukaryota; kingdom Viridiplantae; phylum Streptophyta; class Magnoliopsida; order Poales; family Poaceae; genus Stipa; species Stipa capillata. The sequence goes on from JAGXJF010000527.1 coordinate 157,645, forward strand.
GATTACTTTGTGGTGATCCCAAATTTCTTTGGTTTGGTATTCATTGACTTTGCAGGAAGATAGTGTTCAATTGGAATTTATTTGTAAAAAATGTGAGTGTTGTTCTTAAGGCTCTAAACTGTACTTAGCTAAGTATCCTTTAGACACTCTTGTTTTTCTTTGTTGGTTTTTATTTGGTTTTCATGTACAGAGTGTATAATTGGAAACAAACTGGCTTAGTTCGCTCATAGCAAATGTGATGTCAGGCCTCGTGGCACTAGCTAAATACATAAGCGAACCAATGAGTTGAGGTATCTCAGTTGATCCCTAACTATTCTTTGATTCTTTCGAAGCAAAATGCTAGGATCATAAGGCGTTGGAGAATGCTTGCAATCAATATAGTCAAAGTGACTCAAGACCTTTTCCACATAGTGAGATTGCAAAAGCGTGATCCTACCATCTTCACCTCTCAATAGCTTGATGTTCAAGATAACATTAGCTACTCCCAGATCCTTCATTTCAAAACTATGGGACAAGAAATTCTTGACCTCCTCAATGACATGAAGGTTGATTCCAAAGATCAGTATGTCATCAACATACAAGCACAAAATAACTCCCTCGACACCACCATGATGGTAATACACACATCTGTCAGCTTTATTCACAACAAAGCTTGCATATGTTAGAGTTCTATCGAACTTTTCATGACATTGCTTAGGTGCTTGTTTAAGGTCATACAAAGACTTTAGTAAATTACACACCTTTCCGCTTGACCATTTACTACAAATCCATCTAGCTGCTCCATATAATTTCCTCATCCAACTCTCCATTCAAGAAAGTTGTCTTAACTTCCATCTGAAGAACGAGAAGACCATGTGAGGCAACCAATGATTGTAGTACTTGAATAGTAGTCATTCAGGCAATTGGTGAGTAAGCATCAAAGAAGTCTTTGCCTTCTTTCTGGGTAAAACCCTTAGTCACAAGCCATGCCTTGTACTTTTCAATAGTACCATCAGACCTAAGCTTTTTTATGAACACCCACATACATCCTACAGGTTTGCAACCAAAAGGACATTCGGTGATCTCCCAAGTTCCGTTAGCGTTATTAAAATACATTTCGCTACAGACTGCTTCTTTCCAGTAGTCAACATCTAGAGATGTAAAAGCTTCTGAAATAGTCTTGGGAGTATCATCCACAAGATTCACAATGAAATTATCACCAAAAAGTTTGTAGTCCTTTATCTCTTGCTCCTCCTAGGAGCTTCATTGTGTTTCTCCTCAAGATTTTCCTCAAGTGTTTGTTCAAAATATTCCATAGGAATGGCAGGTTCAGGAGTTTGATCAGATTCCCGACTAAAACTGCTAGGCATGTCTTCCATAGGAAAAATATCTTCAAAGAATGTGGCATCTCTAGACTCCATGATTGTATCGATGTGCATGTCAGGTACTTTAGAATTCACCACAAAAAATCTATAACCAATGCTATGATGCGCATAGCCTAGAAAGACACAATCCATGGTTTTTGGTCCAAGCTTGCGTTTCTTTGGAATTGGCACATTGACTTTCACCAAGCAACCCCAAGTACTCAATCGTTTATTCCCAGATGCTTTGTCATTCCTTTTTTTTAATTCTATTTATTGCTATGCGAGGAATAGAATTCTTCGTGACATGACGAAATATTTCCCTTTTTCAATCCTTTTTTAGTATTAGTATCGGAAGGAAAAAGAAAGAAAAGATGGATTGGGTTAAACCTCAGAGTCATGAAAAATTTGGTAAATCCCATTTTGGAAAACAAAAATTCAATTAAAAGTGGTATACAAGCTAAATCAGGCCTTAGAAATCAGAGCATAGAAAAAGGCTGGACCGGCTACTTAAATGAAAGGATTTCGAAACAAAATCTTTGCTAATTCGACGAGGATTGTATTATTTAATTATTTCTCTATTTTTTATTACTTAATTTAAATTTAAGAATTTCAATTTTTTTATTCTAATGAATTTTATTCTTCTTCTTCGGATTCAAAATAGCATTAGGTAGGTTTTTGTTAGCCCAAGCCCGTATTTGTTGATGGGAAACGAGTCCAATTTGAAGTTGTTGATAATTTCCTCTTCAAGATTGCCACATCTCTTTTTGGGAGATGCTGGAATTTTCCCATCTTTTCTTCTGCTCTTAAGTCTCTAAATTGAGAAAGTCTAGTTTTCGTAATCGACCAATTCGTTAACATACCACTGAACCACTTTTTATTAACATAATGACAACAAGCCCTTATTGCAGCTGATGCTACTAAATCCGCTGTTTTTATTTGGTACCAACAATTAAGAAACTTTTTCCCTGACTTGCTGCATCAAAAACTAAATCACAAGCTTCTGATAAAAAATGAGCCATTCTAGCGAGATTTGTAATATTGATCTGTTTTACCGAGAAGGTCTACGGTTCGAATCTATATAGCCCTAATATGTCCTATTTTTTGATTTTAGGATAGATATCCTATGTTTCCTTTAGTATAGTTCTCATTTCCTCATTAGTACTTGTTTATAGACTGGATGGGCGCCTGCGACATAGAATAGAGATAAAAGCATTACCACAGGCACAGGCTCATTCATCGAAAATCATAGAGACAGGAAAAGAAAAATGAATTTCCATCAAATCAATAACTCTAGACACTTTTGAAATCAGGCCAAGCATCTTAATACATATGCAAAACAATTCATTATGGCCCACCATTGATTAGAAGATTTAGCTTCTATGAATCGCTATTGGTTTGATACGAATAATGGCAATCGTTTCAGTATGTTAAGGATACAGATGTATCCACAATTCATTTAGAGTTACTTAATAGCCTATATCCCCCTCCTTACGGTTAAGGGTAATGACTTCAAACATGGCCAGATCCTACAGAGTGACGGGCGGTGTGTACAAGGCCCGGGAATGGATTCACCGCCGTATGGCTGACCGGCGATTACTAGCAATTCCTGCTTCATGCAGGCGAGTTGCAGCCTGCAATCCGAACTGAGGACGGGTTTTTGGAGTTAGCTCACCCTCGCGAGATCGCGACCCTTTGTCCCGCCCATTGTAGCACGTGTGTTGCCCAGGGCATAAGGGGATCCAATTCTTTATCTGCATGGCCAAATCAATAATTTAAGTCACACACTCCCATAATCCGCCTTAGTTTCTTTCGTAAAATTAACTTCAACTATTTGTATTGTATCAAAATACTTCGGAGTTGAAGAGAAGTATCCAAATGACATGTGTTTTTTTTACAAAAATCCATGTTTGGAGCAATGAAATACCAGAACCTACCTGATATGATATATGAGAATTAGAATTCTCTATGATATGTCTTCCCTATAAAGGACCCAAAATACCTTGCTTACGTATCATTGGAAAGTGTATTAACATAAATACGGCAGTAAGCAGAGGCGGTACAAAGGTATGTAAACTATAAAAATGAGTCAAAGTGGATTGGCCATGCCTTTGATAGACCCACTGTATCTAACATGGCGTTAACCAAATCAATTAGAGTGTGGTTCTTCCTCTCGGCAACCCAATTTGACCGAGATGAATAGGGAGATGTCCTCTCATGGACGATACCATGTTCCTCGTAGAATAAAGTGAACTCATTAGAAAAGTACTCTCCACCATGATCTGCCCGAGCCCTTTTGATCTTTCTTTCAAGTTGGTTCTCAACTTCTGCCTTATAGATTTTAAAGTAGTGTAAAGACTCGTCCTTAGATTTCGACAAAACACATAGCAATATCTAGTAGAGTCATTAATCAGTGTCATGATTCTTTCCACCTTGTGTCAACACACCATTCATCTCATAAAGATCAAAATGTATGAGTCTAATGGTGCCAAGTTCCTTTCCTCCGCAGCCTTGTGAGGCTTACGAGGTTGCTTCGCTTGCACACAAGCTTGACACTTTGAGCCTTTGACTAAGGTGACTTTTGGGATTAAATTCAAACTGGCAAGCCGCGTCATGAAACCAAATTTAATATGACAAAGTCATGAATGCCAAACATTAGCTTCACTTCGATTAACTTCATCACAAACATGGTTTACAATTTTATTGCAAAAGTCTGAAAGAGACAGGCAAAACAAGCCTCAGCACTCATAGCCTTTTCCAATGAAAAGTCCACATTTGGACAACACTACTTTATTTGAATCAAGTACCAACTTAAACCCATCTCGACACAGAAGGGAGGTGCAAACAAGATTCTTGTTTATTGAAGAGACATGTTGCACGTTCTGTAGCTGCACAATCTTTCCCGAAGTAAACTTCACATCGACTGTGCCAACACCATGAACAGAAGCATGTGACCAATTCCCCACAGGACAGATGAATCTTGAGCAACCTGACAAGAAGAAAACACAGAAATATCAGCACACACATGAATATTAGCAACAATATCAATCCACCAATCGATAGACTGACAAACCGGTGGATGGATGTGGAGACCTGTGCGTGGTAGGAGAAGAGAGCAAAGGTGCCCTTTGCTCTATCCTGGGAAGGCTCTTATATAGGGTTGCGGTCTAGAAGCCAAAGCACTTCATCTCCCCACAGAGGTGGCGTCACCATTTCAATCGGGAGATGAAACGAACAGGCAATTCCTTAATTAAGTCTAGTAACGCGTCTTTTACTAAAATAAATCTCATCAGAAGTCCAAAAGACCCCAACCGCCAACCAGCCACATCACGTCTTGGCTCGGTCGGCTTGGCTTGGCTCGCTCTCGTGCACCAATCCACCAATATCCCGGTTTATTTTCAATCTGGGAGATGATCATTGGCATGCTCTTAAGAGAGTAATGAGCTATCTAAAAGGCACAAAGAGCTATGGCATTCATTATACTGGGTATCCAAGGGTACTGAAGGGTTATAACGATTCAAAGAAGTAGAGTTGAAACCAGATTCATATATATTTTTATAAAAAAGTTTATTTTAAATTTTGAACTATGGTGTTTGGTCTAGCTTGAACCCCTGAAGTATAAAATCGTATTAAATCTTGAACTTTGTAAGACCACTTAACTTGAACCCTAACTCGGTTTTGAATAGTATTTTTTGCATTTAGGGCTTCTAAAAAATATGAAAAAACTCCATGGCTTTAGAGAATGTATGAGATGATAACCTACAAAAACTTATATAAAAATATGACTATTTGTGCTTGTCCTTATTGTACAGAACACAAATGATCATAATATTTGATGAAATTTTGCCAGTTCTTATTACATACAATTTCCCACACCCATGATTATTTTTCAAAAAGTTTGGGAACCTTGGGAGACAAAACCACCCTTCAAACCTTAGCTCGGTTCTTTAGGATGGTTTTGCACCGTCGACGTTTTAGATAATTTCAAAAAAATTCATGAATGTAGTAAATGCTAAAGTATGAGAACCTGCACTGAGTGGTCCAAAAGTACGAAAATTATGCTCTTTACATAAAAAAGATAGGAGGAATCTATTTATCTCTTATCATTTTTGTGCAGGACACAACTTGTCATATTTTTTATGCATTTTTGCGGGTTATCATTTCATAGCATTTTATACATCCATGAATTTTTTTCACATTGTCTAGAAACCCAAAATGCGAAACAACAATTTAAAACCTAGCTATGGTTTAGCTTAAAAGATTTTAGAAAGTTCAGCTTCAATATAGATGGTTTTATAGTTTAGGGTTCATGTCGAACCAAGCGCTATAATTTATAGTTTATGATGAGTTTTTTTCTATTTTTATTTAACCACTGTAGTTAGTACACCCAAGCTGATGCATTGTGTTAAGAGTGGGTTATGTTGACCTGATTTAAGTTCTAAGTGGATAAGTTTATTTGAGGTTGACTTTCTTGTAGGTGTCGTAATCCAAAGACAGGGTAACCTTATACAACAATGGAAGCATTTAAAGTCATCTGGGAGAGGTACACTTTGTTGCTTTTCTTAGAATTGCAGCTCTTTTTGAGGTTCCTTTGAGCCACTGGCCACTTGCAGCATACCACTTGCCTGCTCCGGTGATTTCTCTGTTCCTTACGTAAAATAATGCTTAATTTCTGAATGTAGGCTTGAACCATGCTGACTATTTTTCGTGGTGATGCATGCATTCAGTTTCTGAAAGAGGAGGCTGATAAGAAGATGCCCATTCTGTAAACAAATGAGAGAGCTTTGAATCAATAACAGGCCAACATTTTGCGCCTAAGAAGTTGAGGTAAGATCACTTGGAAATGTTTAGATTTTTGTAAAATAGGAGAGCTCTTTGAATCAATACACGTACTTCAACTCTTGGAGAACACTTATGAAACATGATGGAGTGAAGTTTGGATTGTTGCCTTGCTACACACTCAATGCTCGTGATTTTGCATGAAATTTGCCATATGTAAGGAAACTGAGTTACACCTTCTCTTTGTCACGCCCACGATTTATTTGTTCGATTCACAAGTGCCAGGCCTGGGCACGATATTGGTTATTATATGGTGTAACTGTATCTAATCGCTGATTAGCTCCGTGCGTAAATAGATCTTTGAAATGTTTCAGTTTTTTTCACAGTGCAGATTTGGGAAAATATGTTTTATTTTGTAGTTTATATATGTTCCGCCAAATTTGTATGCTTGATATACAAAAATGGATGTCATCAAAAACTTAGACGTAGTTATCTGACACTTAGTTCTCCACGTCTTCTATTCGTATAGCTTAATGAAATCAAAATAATATAGCACATATGAACAAATACACGATACATTTGCTTCAGTTGGATAGAATTTTGTTTTGCCGATAGATGGGGTGTTGCTGATTGTGGCCTTAGCGGACAGATAGTCGGCCACTAAAGAAATTTTTGACTATGTAAAAGCATAAAACTATATAAACTGGTAGTTTTTACAAATATAAAAGCTGCTATAGTTGGAGAAGAGCCTACGTGCTCAAGATGGGGGTGAAAAAGTAGACACACAATATAGACGGAAGGGAGCCAGAGTGCACATGGTGGCTGCCGGAGAGGAAACAAAGGAAGACGCCAATATTTGTCATGATGTGACCAGAATCATAAGTGCTTCGCTCTCGCTACATGCACTCACTAAATAAAACAATCTATTTAATCAATTTCTCTATACCTACCTCTCTCTGTTATTCCTAGCACGTACTTACCTCTCTCTGTTATTCCTAGCACGGACGAGTACCCTACTCATCAATATAGATATAAAAATATAAACATACCAATTATTTATACATGTATCCTTGATTTATCACTATCCATACTCATTTGTTTTATGTATATATACCTTCAATAAAGCAGTGATCTTCATTTATATGTTTCATATCTCACAAGATATATCTTTTAGTTTACTAAACGGAGGCTCCTGCTAGCTCTCCCCTTTCCTGGCAGAGAATAGCTAAAAATTTCTACATTAATATTAGAAAATATAGTATTTAGAAATTTCAATGAAAATAAAAACATGTCAATATGTATTCTTTTTTATCATTCATCCATGCTCGACTTTTTATGGATACTAGTAAACATGCACGTGTACGTCTTGACTGATAAAATTAAACGTGCACGTGCAACACATGTCTCAACTGATAAATTTACGACTATAAAACATATAAATCATAATGCTAGTAGTATAATTTTACCCATTTTTAAAAAAATAATAATTAAGCACACATGGAACGTATATTTTCGCAAAATATTGCAAAGCACATATGCAACGTATATATTTCTTTTTTCTAGAAACACAGCACAAAATATTCAACATTTCTTCTCTGGAAAAAAACTGATGGTTCATTTTGTAAGTTAACCATACTCTATTTTAGGAAGAGTTTTCACTTTCCTTTAAAGAAAAAGAGAGAGTTTTTGCCTGACACATATTACAAAACTTCATTTTTCTTTGGACTACGTCCGACTCTGCTTTGTAATCAATCATGCACATGGAGTGATGGAGAATGAGCAAAACATTGAAGATTTATCGTGCACTGCTGCACCTACCAAAAGCCATCAAAGCGCACAATTACGCTTCTGTGCAAGGACCTGAGAAGATAAACGCACCGACGATTTCCCCACCAACAAATTCCACCAACCAGAAATCCCACCCAAAAACCACGAACCAGCAGCAGCTCCGCTCAATCCGATTCAACGACTTGCCACCTGTTTCCACCTCCGCATTCTTCTCTGGGGTTTTGCACACGTCACACGCCTTTTCCATTTCTCGCGTCTCCCTAGCCCCAAGCCACGACTAAAGGAAAAAGCCACCACCACACCGCCCCTCCCGATCCACCGATTTTTCCTTCCACGCCTCCACGGATCTGCTAGTTTTGGAAGGGTAGGAGGAGAGTTGGAGCCTGGAGGTGTCTCGGCGTGTAGGGTTGGGGTCTCGTGCTATTGGGGGCAGAGGGGGAGAGGAGCGGAGGGGCATGAGGATTCACGAGCTGGGGGAAGGTGATGGGAGGCTGGTAGAGGAGGAAGAGGAGGAGGAGGCTAGGGCCGACGGCGAGGCCATGCAGCTGAGGACGAAGCGCGTGCTCGTCAACACCGGCGCCAGGGTGCTGTTTTACTCGATGCTTCTCTACAACGTGCTGTGCAACCGATTCGAGGCGGAGTTCAAGTGGTGGGATCGCGTCGACCAGGTGGTGACCCTGCCTTGCCACAGCTCTACACGGATCTCGTGATTGTTTTGCTTGGGATTATAGGTTGTGCTTTAGTTTACCCATGATTGTCATAGTCTGCCTATTGACTTATTAATGTTCGATTAGTTCAATTGGGTGTTATTTTACAGGGGGGCTATTTTAACTGATTATAGTGTGATTTGAGCAACAATTTTACTTATGCCATTTCATATTCTTGCATCTTTTTTACCTGTGTAGTTGCCTTCTGGTCGTTCCTTTGGCATTTTGAAAACTTATCAAGAAGATAAAATACTGGACGATCGCCACATGCTAGTTTGTAGCGATAGGTACAAACATTTTACCACATTTGACTAATTGGAGTGATAGTACATGAAAGAGAAAACAAATCATAAAATGTTTTCAAATATAGTCTACATACACTAAGAGTGGTCCATCTGTTTTATAGTCTCCCTTTGAACCAGTTGTGAACTGACAGATTGCACAAAACTAAAAATCCTGGGAGCAATTAGCTAAAATTGGTTCTAGTGGCAGCTGGTGAAATAGTCCAGTGTTGAGTATTTCCTTAGCTGCTTGGTGCGGAAATATCTTTATTTCATCTGGTAAATGTAATCCCTATATGTATATATATAGCTTATCCTGCACCAAATATTTCATTACTAAACTAATACTTATGAATTTTACATCCCCAAATGTGACTATTTGCTATTGTGTTGCATTATTACATTCTTCAAGGTGTGACTGTTCTGTTGCTGCCTTTGATCATAAGTAGTTGCTAGGAGGAAACTGAAGGAAAGCATTAACAGACTCAAGTATATATATGTTCTTAGACCTACCGATGCCATTTCCGTTGTGACATTAGCTACTCAGACCACCCAATTAAAACATAGCAAACCAGCCTAACAGTTATTTCTTCTAATGCACAAGTGGAAATGCTAGAGAGGCAAAATAATGAGGTAATTGCTTGCCATTTTGGTGAAACTGCTTTTTCTCTTCGCAGATTCTACTTTTGTTTATTTACCTATTAAAGGAAAACAGAACCAAGGAATACCTTACGCACATTCTTTTTATTGTTTTACCTTTTTTAATAGAAATTTTTATTGTTTTACTGGTATCAAACTTGGTTTATACAAAAGGAAAATATATTTTAACAAAAGTATTCCTATAATATGGGGATGCCATTTCATGAAGTATCGATTGGCCATTTGACATCAATCTACAATGTCGAGTCGAAAGGAAAATGTAGTTTATGATTTCAGTACTTTATTCATCTGTTGATTGTAATGATGTACTGTAAGGTTAGCTAGTTTTGCACAGTTTTGTTCCAACCCTTACGGCTATTTAATGGTCGATTTGTTCATCTTAGCCTAAGAGAATATTGGGAAGGGGTAAAAAAAATTATACAATTGCAATTCTTACTCCCGAGATTAAACGTGTGTACAGTTAACTATATATGTTCCCATCTGATTGAAAATAGTCTGTTAAGTTTATTTCCCCAAATATAGTATCTTAAAGTTACCGTTCATCATTAATATTTATCGTGAGAGAGGACACTTCTTCATATAAGTTTGTGGCTAACCAAAAAAAAACTCCAGCTACATTCATCATGACTCCGAATAGGATTGGCAATCAACTGTCATTTTAGACCTTTCATTCCCAGATTGTCCAAATTTTCATTATTGAAAGTTTAGATACCTGCAGATTTCTCACTGAACTCTATGAAATTCACACATCATTATCTACATGACGTGAAATTTGTGGGTTATTTCATTTAGGACGCAGTCCTATTTTTGGTCTGGTCAGTTATTGTAAACTTTGCAAAGGAAAGGGTTATGGTCTCACCCATTTTTGGGTACCCTCGGGCTTTTAAAAGGAATGCTTAAGCACACAAAACATGTGGTGGTAAAATCAGATTTCAAGGCAGATCAATGTTTCCACATGAGGTGTCACTGATTTTACTTACTTCTATGCTGAAGTGACTTGGTTATATAGGATTTTATGCCACAAAAAAGATACAAAAGCATGTAAAAATAGAACTTGTTTTCACTAAAACTTCTCTAAAATGCAAAGAAAAAGAAAAAAAATTGTTCTGTAGTTTCCTCTTATGATGGATAGATATATAGAATAAAAGTGGCAGAATCACACCATGGTAGTATGGCACTTGAGCTCACTTGATTCCCTGTATTAGTTTGTTATTGACTATGTATAGTATAGTATCTCGTATATAAGGAAGTATCTGTATACGATTCCCTGGGTTACTGGAGTACAATACGTGTCTGGTAAGGAGCCCAGGAGATAAGGTAGCCCTCCGTAAGGAGGAAGGACATCCCTTAAACTAGGAAGTCAATCCCGACATTTAAGGAAGCCAGAGTTCTACTCGGGCTTAAGTCCAGATCCGGTACGACTCGGGGAGCCCTCTATAAAAGGATCAACAATCCTATGGAGGAGGAGAAAGTTAGGTCTAACAGGTCTTAGAAGGAAGAGAGATCCCAATGATTCCCATGAGAAGACCCGCCGCCTTGAAGGAGTCGAGACCAGCGAAACTAGTCGTCGTAGTCTCCGATTAGGCCTAGGCTAGCCACTGACATATACTTTCCTTGTAAAGACATTCTCTGATCAATATATACAAACAGGATGTAGGGTTATTATCCTGAGGGAGGCCCGAACCTGTATAAAAAGGACGTTTTCCTTGCCGTCGGATCTCTTGGCCTTGTGCCCTAAAGGTCCCTACCCCCCAAGTATCACCGTTCACGAATACCGTAAGATTGGCGGTTTACCGATCGTCGACAGATGGCGTCGACCGTGGGGACCTCTCCGGCTCAAGCCGTCAAGGAAGCATCAAAGTTGGCAAGATGTGCAACTAGGCGCAATCAGTCCTCATCGCCGACTGCACGTCCCTCCCCAGTTCGACCCGAGGAGGAAGAAGCAGGCTCGACAGGAGATATGATCGCCTTCACGCAACGCACCGGGTACTCGGACCAGGGCCTCTACGACAACTTCGGCCCGATGGAGCCTTACCCGGTGACTGACCGCGTAGATTGTGAAGTCGATCACTTCAGAACCGAGTGCGCCAGGGCCTTCGAGGGAACGTTGGTGCTACATGACGATTCCCAGGCAGGAGCGTCCAGCCCAAGACCTGGGCGGTCGCCCTCAACGTCTGATCGACCAATCGATCAAGATTCTAATCACAGCATCCCTCCCTACGGGGGGACACGATGGAGTGGGAATACACCCCATCCAATCTAGATCTTCGGATGGTTCTCGCGATCCAGGATGATTGGGAAGATCCTGAAGACCAAGATCAGGAAGGGGGCTCACAACGTCAGAGTCCGATGGCTACTCCCCTTGGGAACGAGAATAGGATTACTATAGCACACAAAACCCCTCAAGGGACGGGTGAGTACGTGTCCTGAACTGCTCGAAGAATCACCGAGGTCTGTTGTGACAACCACCAACAGAAGATCTGACGACACCCGATGGAGCACAATGGCTACGACGGCTGGGGGCTGAACTACAGCAGGCCCAAGACCAAGCCGAATCTTCTCGACTCCAATCGGGGACACATAGCTCCGTCCGAGAAAAAACCCCTCTCCGACCAAGGGAATTGGACAGAGGAGGACGACATCCCAGGAATCAGTCTCGCCGGGATAGACAGCACATCGGTATTCGTGACAGGATCAACGAGCGCCGATCCCAAAGGCATCAGCGAGAGCAGACTCCTCCACGGAGAGACTACCAGCACCGTGCTAATAACAGGGGATGATCCCCGACCCCAATTAGCAGCGAGAATTCGCCCTATCAGAGGACCATCAATGGATGCCAAGCGCTATCCCAAGAGCTCTGACATGTGCGCTGGCCGTCCCGCTTCAAGCCCGGGGCCCTAGAATCGTATGATGGCACCACAAATCCTATAGAATTCCTATAGATCTACACTACGACGATCGAGGCCGCAGGAGGAACGAGAAGGTCATGGCCAACTACCTCCTGACCGCCCTTAGAGGAGCGGCCAGGACCTGGTTGACGAACCTACCCCCAGGAACGATCCGCTCCTGGGGACAGCTTCGTGACATGCTCCTCGCCAACTTCCAAGGTACTTTCACATGTCCTGGTCAGGTCGACGACCTATTCCTAGTCGTCCAACGATCAGACGAGACCCTCCGAGAGTTCACCAAGCGGTTTAGTGCTGTTCGCAACACTATTCCCTAGGTAACAGACTTGGATGTTATTCACGCCTTCGTGCGAGGCAGCAGAAACGAGATGTGCACGCACAACCTAATCATGCACCCTCCCAAGACCATGCTGCAGCTAATGGATCTAGCCGAAAAGGCCGCCTGTGTGGAGGAAACCCTATAGTACATTAAGCAGCAGCAGGGCAGGGCGACCAGATCCCCCCTCCGGACCAGAGACGACTCATCGAAGATGAAACGGAGGAAGAAGTCCTCCGGAGGGAACCGGGAGAAGAAGGCTAAAGCCGACGAGGTATTAGCCGACCTTCCTGAGAAGCGTGCCTGGCGGCCACACACCAAGGACAAGCCGATGACTTCCTCCGACAAGGCAGGAAAGATCTGGTGCGACTTCCACCAGACCGGTTCACATGATCTCCGTCAGCGCCGCATCTTCAAGAAATACCTCAAGGAAGAAAGAGAGAAATTCCGCGAGGAAAACCAGCAGGTCGCAAACAACAGTCGGGACACTACATCCGACGATGATGACTCCTCCCCTGAGCCTTTCCAGGAGCATATCAGAGCAATCAAGCATATATTCAGGGGCTCGTCTTCTTACGAGTCGAAAAGGCAATAGAAGGCCATTGCCCGAGAGGTTCTCGTGAACATATCGCAAGTCCCTCGGACAATCAAATGGTCAGAGGTCACGATCACATTCGACCAAACCAATTGCCCCGAGAACTGTGTTCGACCAGGACGATACCCAATTGTTGTCGAACCAAAGATCAACAACTACCGATTGGCCCGGGTGCTAATAGACGAGGGGAGCTCCCTGAACATCCTATTCGCCAACACCGTCGATGCCGCAAGTACCACGGTCGTCCATCCAGACCGTAACACAGGCATTCCATGGTATCGTCCCAGGCTCGTCGGCTACGCCGATCGGGCAAGTCACCCTCCCGGTTACCTTTGGCACACCAGAGAACTTCCGAACAGAGAAGATCCTGTTCGACGTAGTCGACTTCGAGATGGCATATAATGCCATCCTGGGGCGCCCAACCCTGGCCAAATTCATGGCAGCAACACACTATGCATATTAGTATATGAAGATGCCTGGCCCAAAGGGCGTCCTCACAATAAAGAGCTCCCCCCAGGAAGCATTACTCTGCAACAAGCGCAGCCTCGACCTCACAGAAAAGCATCAACTCTTAAGCAGGGAAACAGACTCTGACGCCATTACGAGTGCACCCGCATCATCAAGACCTCCCCCGCAACTACGAGCGACAACATCAGATAAAACCCTCTCCAAGTCGGAGGACAAGTCCTACGACTAATTCAGGACCAGGGAAAAAAGGGCCTTCCCCTCAGCAGGACAACAGCTCCACAGGAGAAGTCGCCCAATCCAGGTCGCTCTAGTTAGTAGTAAAAAGATAATTGAGTCCCCGCAGAGAGTTCCGAGTCCAAGCACCTCCGGTAAGATCATATAAGTCATCACCCTTCTGATCGCCAGTCTATTCCAGGTTGCCCCAGCTCCATCCCCAAGTCGTCAGGCTACGAACAAACCGATGGTAAGACGCTCCGGGTGCCGCCGCCTAGCACGCGCACTCGACAAGCTTCTACAGCAGATTGTGACAAGGGTTCGGGAGCCCCTGGAGCGACCAACGACAACTCGAGAGGAAGGGATGATGTTCTTCCAAGTTTTTTCAAGCAGTTTTTTCTATAGTAGTTTGTAAAAGACACTCCAGTCAGTTCACAGTTTTATAAAGTGTTCCTAGTTCAATGATTATTTTTTAGACTGCCTATCCGAGAAACTTCTCAAATAAGACAGTCGAGGGCTGGATGAGTGGGTGGCACCAAAAACTGGCTTACTCATAAGCGTAACCAACAACTCGACCAGCACAAAAGGAAAGGGTTCCGCACTGCAACTGTCAGGGATGCAAGGAAGATCACTTAACGCGTCTGCAGGTGACAGGGGAAGCCATTGAGCCCCCCACCTGACCAGACCTAAGGCCTGGTCGACTAAGATCTCCAGTTTCGTGGCAAAGTTCCCCAACCACGAATAAAGGAAGAAGAAAAGGTGCGAGCATGATCGAGCCAACGGAACCTACCTGCTTATCCACATCCTCGACTACTTTGAACGGAAGGCATCGTGGATAGAGTGGAATGCTGTCACCAACAGGGCAAGCGTAGAACTTACTAACTCGCGCCCAATATCCTACCGACAAGGGAACGTGAGTTTGTTGCTATGGCTATGATAGACTGTACGAAGACCCCTTATCGAGTTTACTGATGACGAGGGGCCACTGAGCCCTCCATCCGACTAAACCTAAGGCCTAGTCAATCACAGTCAGCGGCGAACAGCACAACTCACGAAGACTAAGTCAGGGAAAGAGGGATGTAAAGTCTGACTAAGTCTACGGAAACCCTCGCGTCCAACAAGCATTCACAAAGCAGAATAGCCAGGTTTTTAGAAAACAAAAACACACAGTTTAAGTGCACAAGTTACTAATCACGGTTTGATTACATAAGTTATTCAGGCAGACCAGGTGCCTGAACCCTATCCATGAAGGCATCTGTAGCACCCTGCACAACACCGAAAATACTATCTATCTCGTCCTCTGGCAGGTCGGCCTCGAGGGCCGTCAAGGACAGCTCCGGGTGCCGGTGTTTAAGAAGGGCCAGGACAAAGGCCAAGGCGTCCTTCGTACCCTACTTGAGCCCGTCGTCAAGGAGCTTCTCGACGATAGGCTTTAGGCGGGAGACGGACGCCACCAGCTCCACCAGCCGGATAGCTCGTGGAGGGCGGGGGAAGACGGTGACCCCGACCTCTACGAGTGCTCTCTCGAGCGTGCAAAGGGCGTGGTCGAGGTCCTCATCCAGCTTCCCCACGTAAGCTTGGCTCCGACTCGGCCTCGGACTCCGCAAGGCCCTTCTTTAGCTCTTTGTTCTCCACCCGGTGTGCCTCCAACTCGGCCGTCGCCTTCTGGAGCGGAAGAAGCCGAGGAAGGATGTGCTGTCGAAATGACAAGGTTAGTACCGAGTACATTGACGTTCAATTACTAACTCCTAGAATTACCTGTAGTTTGGGCGTGGATGTCGTCCTCCTCCGGCGCCGACGCCTCTGGCGCGGGGAGATTAGTCCGTACGATCGAGGGCTGCGCCGACCTCACCGCCGGGGGCTGCGTATCTGCAGCGGCCCTAGTCGTGGCTCCAACTGGATGGATAGTCACCCTAATCGAAGAAAGCAGCCCATCAGCCTTCACGGAATAAAGGAAGGAATATTTTGAAACAAAAGACCGAGAAGAAGACTTACCACGGATGCTTCACCGGGGGAGAGGTTCCCTTCACCAACACCTCCGAGCTCCGCTTCTCGGCAGGTACCAGCGGCGATTTCCCCTTGTCCGCAGGAGGACCCACCACCGGTGCGACCTCCTCTACGCTAACGAGCGGGGCAGAAGACGCCAACTCCTCTGGGCGGAGATCGCACGTGTCCTACAGTCCGACAACTCACTCCCATCACCCTAAGATCACAAAGAACGTCAAAGGGAGGAAGCTAGTCGAGCATGCCTTCGCACCTGAGGCTGGGGGCTTGGCGGAGGAGAAGGGGCTTGAATAGGGGATTCCATTCGGGTAATCTCCGCTGCCGCCTCAGCCCTGGATGGATCCCCAGTCCTTGGGATCGAAGGGATCATCCCGAGGACCTCAACCTCTTCGTCCTGAACGGGGGCGCCAGCCCACTCCGCCTCCGAGTCGGGAGCCCCACGGCTTACTCGCTACATATAAGAAGCCTAGATAGCGTCAGACACAGCCCGGACGAACTACGACTAGACAAGGCAGAAATCATCAACTCACCAAGAAGATCTCCCTTTTCTTCTCGAGGCTCAGCTTCACGATCAGCAAGGGCACGTCCGTCCGCCCGCCCTGAGGAGATTGCTCGAATAGGTTGTTCAGCCTATTATGAAGTTCCTCGGGGGGGAGATCTACATAGCCAGTCGAGAACAAATTAGTGGGGAGATAAGAATTCTTCTAACCAAGAATGACATGGAAAGGTTCAGATACTCACCTGTATCAAAGTCCCTTGTCTGATCTTGGCCTTCTGGGACCACCCAGGCAGGCTGAATCCTCGACTGAAGAGGTTTGATTCTGTGCCGAAGGAAGTCCTCCGCGACGTCCCATGCCGACAATCCTCGTGCGGCAAAGGCGGCGATTTCGCTGACGAGGGCCTTAAGCGACTTGGTCTCCTTCGGAGCCTCCGCCCAGCACTTCGTCGGGAAGGGGGCCAAGCCTCGGTAGTGGATCCCGAAGGAAGGCGGGGGCTGGCAGTAGAACCACCTCGAGTGCCAACCCGACCACGACGATTTCTAGGAAGAGGAAATGTAGGCGTCCTTCTTCCCTTCCCGGAGTCGAAATCTAGCGCCGCCGACGACACCTCCGCCACCGGCCTTCATCCGGTGGAGGTTGTAGAAATACTTCCAGGGCTCCAGGCTCGGCCTGATGCCAAGGTATGCTTCGCACAGGTGTGCGAATACCGCCAGCATTAGGACCGAGTTCGGGTTGAGATGTAGCAACTCGATCCCGTAGAACTGGAACACCAGGAGGAAGAAATGAGGAGGTGGGAATTGGAATCCACACCTAAAGAAATCCGCGAAGACGACGGTCCAAGTCATGTCCAGACTTGGAACCATCTCCTTCGCAGCCTCCCGGTATGGTACGAACACCTTTGGGAGGATGACCTCCTCCGCCTCGAGCTTCTTGACGGCAGTGGAGTCCATCACCGAGGTCTCAAACTCAGGGATGGCGACGATCGGATCGCCCAAAGGATCCCCTGCCGACTTTTTATGATCGGGGGACTTCTTCGCTCCGCTTTTCTTCCCCATTGCCGCTGACGATGATCGGTGAAGGCAAGACGGATGATGAAAGCAGGGGCACAAGGAAACAGATTAGGATGCTGGGAGACAGGAAGCAATGTGGGCAAAACCCCAATTCCCGGTCTCTTAAAAGATTCAAGTTTCGCCTGACCGCAGCGCGGTTAACGGCACAATCTGTTCCATCGCATGTAATGCAGACAGTTGCTTTTCCTGCATGAGAGACGTTATGCACGAGAAAAAGAGGTCTGACAGACCCATGAATCCGACAAGCGCGTTGCGTTTCGGGTAACGTCAGCCAAACAGTAGCGTAGAAAAAAGGAAAGATTCTTCATCACCACGCGAAATTTCCGCCACGACAGTTTGGTCTCCCAGAAATTTACCAGGCGAACGCGTGTCCGTGATCGACGGATCAGACTAAGAAAAATGCTTTCTGGGTAAGTTAAAACCCAAAAAATTCCCTAGAGAACTCGGAGATTTACTCCGACCAGGATGGCACGAATACCTAGTAGAGATTAGTTCCTACTCAGGAATGTTGTTGATAAAGTACTCGGTTTCGCCTACTCGGAGATGTTTCCCAACAAGGGCAGATTTCTTACAGAACAGTCATGACTTCACTTCACGTACTGATGGGGGGCTTGACGATGCATAGTACAGTATCTCGTATATAAGGAAGTATCTGTATACGATTCCCTGGGTTACCGGAGTACAATACGTGTCTGGTAAGGATCTCAGGAGATAAGGTAGCCCTCCATAAGGAGGAAGGACATCCCTTAAACTACGAAGTCAATCCCAACATTTAAGGAAGCCAGAGTTCTACTCGGGCATAAGTCCAGGTCCAGTACGACTTGGGGAGCCCCTATAAAAGGATCAGCAATCCTATGGAGGAGGAGAAAGTTAGGTCTAACAAGTCTTAGAAGGAAGAGAGATCCTAGCGATTCCCACTAGAAGACCCGCCGCCTCGAAGGAGTCGAGACTAGCGGAACTAGTCGTCGTAGTCTCCAATTAGGCCTAGGATAGCCACTGACATATACATCCCTTGTAAAGACATTCTCTTATCAATATATACGAACAGGACGTAGGGTTATTATCCTGAGGGAGGCTCGAACCTTTATAAGCCGTCAGATCTCTTGGCCTTGTGCCCTAGAGGTCCCTACCCCCAAGTATCACCGTTCCACGAATACCGTAAGATCGGCGGTTTACCGATCGTCGACAGTTACTTAAGGCGATGTTCTATAATCTGATATATAAACCTATCAACTCATCTGAATTACTTCATCTGTGATCCATTGAAAATAAACATCACATTCAAGTGTGAGTCCAAAAAATGCAGCTATTAATTAGCACCTTATCGTATATATATAGATAGAAATAAGCTCACATGCATTTATCTCTTTGACAACTATCTATTTGTTGATGCGCCTAAGAAACTCTTGTACAACAGGAGGGATGTTCTCTCTAGACTCGTTCCCGTCATACATCAATAGGTGTACCAAAAACTGCTTCCTCAGTTCATAAACATCATGCATGTGCACTACATATCATTATCATGAAGAGCTCATATGCTAAGAGTATAGTAATATGTGTTTGACAATACTCACTTTGCAAACAGATGGTCCTAGTGATTCACCATTCCACGAACACATGAAATAGAAAACGAAATAACCAGACACACCACTATACATGAATGGATCGTGAGTTTGGGTGTTCAAAGCATAAAATTAAAAAAAATGGTTGTAGTGCGGTTCAAAACAACTAACTTGTCTGGGTTTGTCGGAATGTCGAATGGTATTATACGACACCATAGAAAAGTATCATCATGCCAGCTAGGGTTTGCTACTTCCAGGGCACGCTTAAGATTATTACCAATCTTTTGAATTTTAAAAATATATGTCATGATCGGATCATCTTTAAACCGCGCCGGTATAGGAAGAGAGTCCAATATAGAGACAGTTCTAGCATCCTGGTCGAAGACGAAAAGCATGAAGTGCCCGAGGAAAACATGTGGCAAAAGAATCTGCAAACGGTAGGCGTTAGGAATAAGTAAATCACAACATCGACTGAGAGAAGGGAACAAATCTTACCAGCTTGCAAGATGAGATATTGTAGTCTATCCCAGGCCAGCTATCAAACAATTTTGCCAATCACTGAACGTCAAGCCTTATACGGTGCCTCGGCTCTCGTTCAAAATCAGACATCCTCTGAGATAAAACAAAGTCTTAAAAACATGATCCAAATAGTGGCTATGATATTGTAATAACTTACACAAAATGTTAGATCCATGTAGTGAACTTGGTTCTCTCTCAACATCTGGAGCTCGTCACATGCGAGGATCTGTTCGCCCATGTTGAAACAATCGTTGTCCATAGGGTGGTCCATCTTTAGTGTGTCCTGTAACTTTTTGAGACTTAACCCAATAGGGTAAGGCTTGGAGCTTAGCACCCACTGTTTCCTATCAAACAACCAGTTGCGTCATGAATAATGACACAAGAATAAGGTATATTAACACTACACATTTAATAAAAGTTGCTTACTCAAAACACTCAGCATGATCAAGAGACATTATATACTAGCAAAGTGCTTCTACTAATTCATGTGTGTTCTGCGGCATCATGCTAGTGGGAATGACACATTCTGATGACCGGTATTCAATTTCATTACCCAATTTTGATCGTTTGCTTTGCTTGGTAGAACTTTCTAAGTCTATAACAACTTCAGAGATTTTTTCCTTTTCCATTGGTTTGGTTATACTATAGATTCCCTTTGGCCTTGTTTAGTTCCGGGTGGACCAAAATGACAGCCAACTTCTGCCTCCAATTTGTCATATCCTCCTGCAAAGCAATAATCATAATTAAGATTTATAAAAATGTGTTAACATGTGTCGGAGTATTATTCCGGCAATACTACTTATGGGGCGGCGTGAGCACAGCAAATCTGGATGGGTGCACACGGGACACAAGATTTAGACAGGTTCAGGCCCTCTCGGAGAGGTAATACCCTACGTCCTGTGTTTGGTGGCTGGTATTGCGTGTATCCCGAGTGCCGCAAGCCCTGGAGAATCGATCTCGAGGGGCTTGAGCTAAGGTGAGATAGATTGCTTATCAGATACCGATCGGAGGTCCCCTACCGGGCCTTATATAGCCGACCGGGGTAGGGTTACAAGAGTCCAGATCGGTTAACAGATGTGTTTCCTAATCGGTTACAACAGATTCCGGGTATGCCGGATTGGTAATAGTCCTTGTCTTGTACTCCACGCTGATGAGGCGCCCCGTGTTGTAGTCGGACTCCGAGTAGTCGGCCCGGTCCATCCCGTGGCCGGAAGGCCAGATTCGTCCTCCTTGATGATACCCAGGTGCCATGTCACCGTCAGTAGCCCCCGAGTCCTTCACGATCTCACCGCGGCCGGTCTTTGCCTCTGGGTGATCTTCCCGACTGACTTCGGCTGACTGGGAGATTGTGAAGGGCTAATAGAACTCCTGCAAACAAGACAATTAGAGCCAAATAACACTCACCCGTAAGGCAGGAATGTTAAGGCGATTGAGCTTCTAACGGGTAGTCTCTGGTGGCATTCGGTCCACCCCTGGAGGCAGGGACCGACTGATAACCCGGTGTGGGGCTTGCCATAAATCCCGACTGAATTCCCGAGTAGCACCCGGCCTTCCCGAGAGGGTTAAAGCCGGCTAGCGTCCCCTGAAGGAATGCCTTTGAAATCCTTGTCCGAACCAAAAAAACTAGCCATGGCGTATAGGTTCCCGAGTTTCGAAGTCTTACACCGGGTCATTCCACTGAAACCGGGGATCCCAGTTACCAGGGCCTTCGAGATTTAAGCGCTTGTCAGGTCTGGGTGGAGAATCCAGTAGCTCCGAGTTGCTCAGCGTCCAACTTGTGGCCCTCAGAGGGCACGCCATCACTGTCCCTCACTCGGGTGTACTCAGATGACTGTGTTCCTGCTTGAGGCCAGCCTCTGATACCCTTCGCAGCCAAAGCGCCCGGCGTCGACTCCCTCCGGCAGCCGGCTAGCGATTTACGGGAAATACGCTTTAACTGCAGTGTAGCGGAGACGCATTCCATCGGGTTTTCAGCCTAAAAGGCCAACCGTCGGATCTCCTTTAATAAGCTGCACGAATCACGGTGCCACCAGGTCGTGGGCGCGGAATAAGCGTGACGTGGCCCGCGGGATGCGCGTGGGAATCCGTAGAGACGCGGAGTGGGGCGCGGCAGATCCGGACACGTGCCGACGTGGGGAAGCCGAACCGTCCGCCCGCCCCTTTATATTCCAAAAGAGGCCGCGGGTCTGGCCCACACACCCATTCGCTCTCTTCTTCTTCCTTGCGCCTGAACGCTTCGCCTTCCTCCCCCAAATCCGCTTGCGCGCCCAGCTCCGCTCGAAACCCTAACCGCCGCCTCAGCCACCTCGGATGCAATCCCCGGATTGGGAAGCCGACCCAACGGAAGCCGAGGAGGACGCTCTGGTCTGGAAGCTGCTGGGTGAGAAGGAGTCGCCTGCTGACCCGATGTCTCCGTGGGTGAAGTCGACGGCGACGGACCTTCGGCTGACAATCCTGGAGCGGCTCGGGCATCTGCCGCCAAAGGAGTTGGTCGAATGGCGCTCCGCCGAGGGGGAGACCATTCCTACCCCAAACACCGGCGAGCTGGTCGTTCACGAACTCTTCTTCGAGCGGGGGTTCTCTGTGCCAGCGCACCCGTTCTTGCGGGGGTTGCTGTACTATTACGGGTTGGAGCTCCACAATCTCAACCCTAATAGCATTCTCCATGTCTCCTGCTTCATCACCCTCTACGAGTGCTTCCTTGGCATCCAGCCGCACTTCGCCCTGTGGAAGCACCTCTTCATGGTGAAGCCGCAGCCGAGCAGGGACCACCCGGCTGTGGTGGGCGGCGCCGGGTTCCAGCTGAGGTCGGGAACCACAAAGAGCTACCCGGCCCCGCCAATGCAGACGTCCAACAAGGGTTGGCACGCCTTCTGGTTTTACTGCGCCAACCCGGCACCGTCGCTGCCGGCCTTCTCGAGTCAACCGTCGGAGATCAAACCAAGCTGGTCGGACCCGCCACTCGAGAGGGAGCAAGACAGCGTCGCGGTGGTGATGGCGCAGCTTGCAGCGGCGATGGAGGCCGGGGTCACCGGAGCGGTCGTCGCCGCGACCTTTGTCCGCTGGCGGGTGCAGCCGGCTAAGTTGCGGGCGCACCCAATGTACGAGTACGCCGGCGAAGGCAACCCGACTCGGGAGTCCGCAGAGGAGCTCACCGAGGGCGAGATCCAGAGCCAGCTCGAGAGGCTCTTGGAGAAAGGGACGAGCCTGGTCTTCCCCGAGCGGCCGGCTCCCTTCTGTCGGGCGAATCCCCCGAGCGACGTAAGTACCCGGGTTCTTCCCCTTCGGTTACTTCGCCATTTCTTGACCAATTCTTACTCGGGATTTGCTTCCGTGCTTCTGCAGGTGTTGTTTGGCTTGTACTCCAAGGCTCCCCTCCCGAAGGATGAGATTTGGAATCAGCCGCAATACGCCGACGTCCCGAGCGGCGGGGCGCCACCGCCAGGAGCAGTCGGGGCTCCTTCTTCCGGCGTCGGGCACTCGGGAGGCGCCGGGTCTTCCGCTTCCGGCGCCCGCCTTCCAACGGGCACCGGGTCTTTCACCTCCGGCGCCCGTCCTTCAAGGGGCGCCGGGTCTTCCGTTTCCGACGCCACCCGCTCGAAGAGCGTCGGGTCTTCCAAGGGCGCCGGGTCCTCCAAAGGCGCCGGGTCCTCGAAGGCCGCCGGGCTTTCCAAGGGCGCCGGGTCCGCGAAGGGCGCCGGGTCGTCCAAGGGCGCCGGGTCCTCGAGGGCCCCACCGGTCGCTCCACCTTGTCCTCCTCCGCCGAGCACGCCCGCCCAGGAGGAAGATGATGAAGACTCGGATGACATCGGCGCCTACCTGGTGAGGAGGCGCAGGCAGCGCAGGCAGCCGGCGAGCACCACCCAGAGGGGGGCCCAACCATTGTCGTAAGGGGCACCGCCTCGCCTGACTGGGATGGTTCTGCTTCCCCTGCCAGCCCGACGGCTCCGTCGGGGAGCACACCGACGGGGCAGGAGGACGCCGCCGCTGACGCCGACCCAGTGGCGCCGACCGTTACCGAGCCCCCTGCGGTGGCGCAGGAGGGTTCCACCGTGGGCGCTAGCCTGGTGGCGCCGGCCGCCGCGAGGGCCGCGCAGGCGGGGGAGGGGGACCCCGCTGCCAGCACCGATCCCGCGGCTCCGGCCGCCACGGAGTTTGCATCGGCGGAGCAGGAGAGCTCCGCCGCTGGCGCCGATCCCGAAGCACCGGCCGCCTCGGGAGCTACGCCGGCAGAGCAGGAGGACTCCGCCGCAGGCACTGGTCCACGGCGCCAACTGCCGCCCCGATTGAGGACTCTCGGGCGGCCGAGGACAACGCTCCCCCCAGTCGGGGGAGAAAAGAGATGCCGACACCGCCTTTGGGGCGCAGAGTGGGCCGGGAGGCTCGGCGACCCCGATTGCTGCTGCACCCGGAGGGCAAGGCGCGGGGGCTAAGAGGCGGCTCCAGGTTCCCCGATCCTCCAAGTAAGTAGCCTCGGCGGTTGTCTTCTGGTCTTTATTTCTTTGCATGCTGACATGGTTGAATTCGCTTCTGCAGGACTCGGAAGGTGGGGGACATCCCCAAAGCGCCCCCGAGTGACCCGGGGTCAAGCCAGAGCTCGGGTCTCCCGGCGTCGGACACCCGGGCCCCGTCACCTCCGGCTGCCGTGACTTCTCTGTCCCGCCGGTTGCCGTCGCCTCCGCCTGCGAGCACTCCCCCGCCTTCCTCCGGACAGCCCGGCGTGCAGCCCACCTCGCCAGTCGCCCCCCAGGAGGAAACCTCCCCGGGAGCTTTGGTGCCGGTGGGGTCTGCGAGCGTCAGCCGGGACACAGAGATGGCGGAAGGGGAGCCCGGCGTGCCCTCGCCGATGCAGGAGTTCAGCGCGACCCTGCCCACGAAGCCATGCTCCCTTTATAGGAGTATGTCCATAGGGAGTAGCCCCCGGGCCTCTGCCCGACTAGGCCAGTCGGGCGGAGGGCCCTTTGCTTTTTCTTTGTAGTATTCACTCTGGGTGCACGAACAGTGCACCCAGAGGGTGTAGCCCCCGAGCCTGCGGTCAACTAGGAGTAGTCGGGCGGAGGGTGTAGTTGTTCTTTTTGTTTTCAGTCTGACTCTGGGTGCACGAACAGTGCACCCAGAGGGTGTAGCCCCCGAGCCTCCGCTGGGTCCTTGGGACCGAGTGGACGGTTACAACAATCTTCCCGGGTGACTTTAATGTATGCTCATTCCCTTTTGCAGAATCTGAACAAGCGGTCGCAGGACAAGACCGCCTTCCTCCAAGACCGGTTGCCGGTGATCGAGCGGCTGGAGCCGCGGAAGTCTGAATGGGACAAGCTGACCGCGGACCGGCAGTCGGCGGAGGACGTGGCCCGCAAGCGCGGGGTGGAAATCAACGGCCTGCAGGCGGGGCTGTCGCAGGAGATGGCCAAGTCCCGGGGTGAGTAAGCCGAGTTGTCCATTGCTTCTCCCCTGTCGTCTCTATGCTTCTGTTGTTGCTGACATGATGCCACCTGCAGCCGCCGAAGAAGAAGTTGCCCGGCTTAGGGCGGAGCTTGATACGATGAGGGCCCGCGCCCGGGATCTCGACGCCGGCAAGGAGCAGGCCCGGCAGCTTGAAGATGCGCTCACGGCGGAAAAGGCCCGTGCGGAGCAGCTCGGACGCGAGGCCGAGTTGGCGCAGGCCCGTGCCCGGGACCTTGATGACGCCGAAGAGCGGGCCCGGAAGCTTGAGGAGGCACTCACGGTGGAGAAGGCCCGGGCGGACTTGGCGGAGAAGATGGAGGCGCAACTCGGGCGCGATGCCGAGTCGGCGGCCAAGAGGGCCACTGACGCGAAGGCGGCCGCCGAAGCCGTGAAGAAGGCTGCCACAGCGGCGGAGTCCGGTGAGTGCCCCTGCTGACTCGGTTTTGCCCTGGCCTGTTCGTCGTCTTCGCTCATGCTTTGCCTTTTGCTGCAGAGTCGAAGGCGAATCTCGAGAAGTCCCGGGGGATGATCGAGTCGCTGCTGAAGGCCGGGCAAGTGGCGTGTAATGCCGTCTGGCCGGGCGACACGGCGCCAGACTCCGTCGCGGCGGTCGCCGAGCATTTGCGCTAGGTTCCCGACCAGGTGGCGAACATCGAGGCGGAGGGCGCTCGGACGGGGGCCGGCCTAGTCTTGGCGGTGGCGCGGTCCCATTACCCCTTGCTGGACTTGGAGGCAATCGGGGAGGGGTACGCCGCCGACTGTCCGGACGAAGA
This sequence comes from Stipa capillata, assembly GCA_019208055.1. NCBI lineage: Eukaryota > Viridiplantae > Streptophyta > Magnoliopsida > Poales > Poaceae > Stipa > Stipa capillata. The sequence goes on from JAGXJF010000527.1 coordinate 183,568, forward strand.
GATCCCGGAGATGATGCGGATCGTCGAGCCCACCGTCGAGATCCTGCTGAAGCGCTCCGGCCTGTAGACAAGTAGGAGTAGCTGTAAACTGCTCGGGCTAGCCGAGTAAAGCTTTGTAACGGACTCAGGACTGCTGAGTGCATTTTGTAAAGAACTCGGGGATGCCGAGTAAATTATGTACTTGTTGTTTTTAACAAGTAAATTTTGTTCTGCTCGGGGAAGAACTTGCATTTCTGTGTATGTTAGTTTGTTCGTTTGTGCTCTTCGCCAATCCGTTGTAGCCTCCTTGGCGTAGGGATTAGCCAGTGGCGTGTGTCCCGTGTAGCGCAAGGGTGTGGCGTAAACCGGCGACTGGAGTCGAAGAGTTAAGTTGGACGTTATACACAGTACTTAAGCATCCCGCGAGGACAGATTCGAATGTGTGCCGAGTGCCTGCTACGGGCTGGCGTAGCAGGTCAGTCGGGAGAAAGGAAAGACTTGCTTTTGGGTGGAATAAAAAGGAAAACTCTTTATTCATGTATTCAAGTTCATAAAACACTTAAGCATAGAAGCGACGTAGCTGTTCGATGTTCCATGCGTTGGTGAAGATGTTGCCGTCGCCGTCCTTCAGTCGGTAAGCCCCCGGGCGTAGTACCTCGGCGACTATGTACGGACCCTCCCATGGCGGCGAGAGCTTGTGTTGTTCCCTGCTTGATTGGACTCGGCGGAGAACCAGTTCGCCGACATTGAAGGAGCGGCCGCGTACATGTCTGCTGTGGTATCGCCGTAGGCTTTGCTAGTACTTGGCAGAACGAAGGAGCGCCACTTCGCGGGCTTCCTCGAGCTGGTCGAGAGCGTCCTGTCTGGCCTCCTCCGACTCGGCCTCGCTGAAGGCACGGACGCGGGGGGACCCATACTCCAGGTCGGTCGGGAGGATTGCCTCAGCACCGAAGACCATGAAGAAGGGTGTGTAACCGGTGGACCGGTTGGGCGTGGTCCGAAGGCTCCAGAGTACGGATGGCAACTCGGCTGCCCACTTGCCTGCGAACTTGTTCAGTCGTTGGAAGATTCGGGGCTTGAGGCCTTGCAGTATCAAGCTGTTGGACCGTTCGACTTGCCCGTTGGTGCGTGGATGTGCCACGGCGGTGAAGTCGAGGCTGATATTGTAGTCGTCGCAGAACTCGAGGAAGGCTCGGCTGGTGAACTGGGTGCCGTTGTTTGTGATAATGCTGTTGGGTATGCCGAAACGGAAGATGATGTCCCGGACAAACTCGACGGCCTTTTCAGCGGTTATCGTGGCGACCAGCTTGGCTTCGATCCACTTGGTGAACTTGTCGACCGCGACGAAGAGGTGTGTGTAGCCCCCGGGAGCCTTCTTGTGAGGGCCGATCATGTCCAGACCCCAGACCGCGAAGGGCCAGGTGATCGGGATGGTCTGGAGAGCCTGAGCCGGCAAGTGTGTCTGCCGGGCGAAGTGTTGGCATCCCTCACAAGTGCGGATGATGTGTTCCGCGTCGGACACAGCAGTCGGCCAGTAGAAACCCTGTCGGAAGGCTTTCCCGACTAGTGACCCGGGTGCCGTGTGGTGTCCACATACTCCCGAGTAAATATCATGTAGGAGCTGCTTTCCCTGGTCTTGGGGTATGCATCGTTGGAGGATCCCGGAGGTGCTCCTCTTGTATAGCTCGCCATCAACGACGACGAAGGCTTTGGCGCGTCGCGTGATGCGGCGTGCCTCGGTTCGGTCTGACGGGAGGGTGTCCCGCAGGAGGTAGTCTAGGAAAGGCATGGTCCAGTCGGGAGTGACGGTGAGGACTGCTGTCGAAGGCTGCTGAGCGGCGTCGCTCTCCGGGACTTGCTGTTCTTCGGCCTCGGGTGCTGTGTCTGCCTTGATAGAAGGGGCATGCAACTCCTGGAGGAAAACTCCAGTCGGAACCACGTCCCGACTGGACCCCAGTTAGGCGAGTGCATCCGCGACTTCGTTGTCTCGGCGCAAGACATGGGTGATCTCGAGACCGTCGAACTTAGCTTCGAGCTTGCGGACCTCTTGGCAGTAGGCTTCCATGGAGGGATCTCGGCACGACCAGTCCTTCATGACCTGCCGGACGACCAGTTCCGAGTCGCCGCGCGCGAGGAGGCGGCGGATCCCGAGTGAAGCCGCAAGACGAAGACCGTGGAGCAGAGCTTCGTACTCGGCAACGTTGTTGGATGCCGGGAAGTGGAGCTGCAACACGTACTTGAAGCGTTCGCCCTTGGGAGAGATGAGCACAACGCCAGCCCCCGCACCCTGGAGCATCAGAGAGCCGTCGAAGTAGAGTGTCCAGTGCTCGAGGTCGATGACGGAGGGCGGGGACTGGACTTCTGTCCACTCGGCCGTGAAGTCGGCGAGAGCCTGGGACTTGATGGCCGTGCGGGTGGCGTAGACTATGCTGAAAGCCATTAGTTCCTTTGCCCACTTGGCAATCCGACCCGTGGCATCGCGATTGTTGATGACGTCTGCGATCGGGAAGGAGCTAACCACCGTGATGGGGTGTCCCTGGAAGTAGTGGACTAGCTTCCGTGACGTTATGAACACCGCATAGATGATCTTTTTTATCTGAGGGTACCGCGCCTTGGACTCGGAGAGGACTTCACTGATGAAGTAGACCGGGCGCTGGACTTTCTGAATGTGGCCGGGCTCGGAGCGTTCCACCACCAAGACCGTGTTGACTACCTGAGTAGTCGCTGCGACATAGAGAAGCAGTGGTTCATTGGGCATGGGAGACGCGAGCACCGGGGGGGGGTAGTTAAGAACTTCTTCAAGCCGTCGAGGGCATCCTGGGCCTCGGAGGTCCAGGTGAAGGTCTCCGACTTCTTCATGAGCTTGTATAGGGGCATGGCTTTCTCGCCGAGTCGGGAGATGAACCGGCTGAGGGCTGCCATGCACCCGGTAAGCCGCTGGACGTCTTTGAGGTTCTTCGGTGGGCCCATCTTGGCAATGGCATCGATCTTCTCCGGGTTGACTTCGATTCCTCGTTCGAAAACGATGAAACCGAGTAGCTTACCCGAAGGGACCCCGAAGACACACTTCTCGGGGTTGAGCTTCATGCTGAATCCTCGAAGGTTGGAGAAGGTCTCTCCCAAGTCGCTCAGGAGATCTTCTCTCTTTTGGGACTTGATCACCACATCGTCGACGTACGCTTGTACGTTCCGACCGATCTGTGACTGATGGCAGCGCTGTATGCACCGTTGGTACGTAGCGTCTGCGTTCTTGAGGCCGAAAGGCATGGAGACGTAGCAGAAGACGCCAAACGGAGTGATGAAAGATGTCTTGATCTCGTCATCCTCCTTCATCTTGATCTGGTGATAGCCCGAGTAGGCGTCGAGAAAGCATAAAATCTCGCACCCGGCCGTGGAATCGACCACTTGGTCAATGCGAAGCAGGGTGAAAGGGTCTTTGGGACATGCCTTGTTAAGGCTAGTATAATCAACACACATCCTCCATTTTCCATTCTTTTTGCGAACAAGAACTGGGTTCGCTAACTAGTCGGGATGATACACTTCTTTAATGAAGCCGGCTGCTAAAAGCTTGGCTATTTCTTCTCCTATAGCCTGACGTCTATCCTCAGCGAATCGGCGCAAGCGCTGTTTGACCGGCTTGGCATCCGGCCGAACATTCAGGGAGTGCTCGGCAGCCTCCCGTGGAACTCCGGGCATGTCGGAAGATGTCCATGCGAAGATATCCCGGTTGTCCCGGAGGAAGCTGACGAGCGCGCTTTCCTATTTGTCGCTGAGCGCAGTCCCGATCTGCATCGTCTTCGAGGGGTCTTCAGGGTCGAGCTGAATGGCCTTGGTGTCCCGTGCCGACTGGAAAGATGTCGATGTCGAAGCCTTCTTGGTCGGGGGTGCTTCCTCGACCACGGCCGACTTGAGGTCAGCAAGCGTGGCCTCGGCGATCTGGGCCGCGGCAAGGTTGCAGTTTTCCAGGTCACACGTGTACGCGTGCTGGAAGCTGCTCTGCACCGTGATTACCCCATGGGGGCCCGGCATCTTGAGCTTCAGGTAGACATAGCTGGGGACGGCCATGAACTTGGCGTAGCAGGGACGCCCCAGGATGGCATGATACGATCCTGGGAAGTCTACAACCTCGAAGGTGAGAGTCTCGGTCCGGAAGTTGTTGGGAGTGCCAAAAGTGACGGGCAGGCTGACCTGCCGGAGTGGACTCGCCATCTTGCCGGGTACCACCCTGTGGAAGGGGGCACCAGTCGGCTTGATCTCAGAACGAGAAATCCTCATGTCGTCAAGGGTCTTGACGTAGAGGATGTTGAGACCACTCCCGCCGTCCATGAGGACCTTGGTGAGGTGGACGCCGCAAACGATCGGGTCCACCACCAAGGGGAATCGTCCCGGCTGGGGGATGTAGTCAGGGTGATCCGCGCGTCCGAATGAAATTACGGACTCAGACCATCGCAGGTACTTAGGCACGGCCGGTTCCACTGCGTTGACCTCTTGATCAATAATCTTCTGGCAACGCTTGGAGTCGTAGCCGTTCGGGCCGCCGAAGATCATCAGGCAAGCGGTCTCTTTGGGGAATTCGTCTCCCTCGTCCTGAGGGGGCTCCTTTTTTCCCTTGTTGTTGTTGTAAGGCTTGTTTAAATTCTTCAAGAGGTTGCAGTCGCGCGTCAGATGATCGGACTTAGGCCCATGAAAGTGACACGGCTGACTCATCATCTCTTCAAAGGTCGCGTTGGTGCGCTGAGGTCGCCGCGGCGGGGCGCGCTCAGCGGCAGCAACGAGATCTCCACCTTTATGCTTCCGGTGCTTCTTCCAGGATGACTCGGGTTGAGCGTCCCGACTGGGTGAGTCGGACCCTTTGCCCTTGTTTCTTCCCTTATCGTCCCGAGTAGCACTGCGGACAGCCTCTTCACCAGTGGCGAAGTTATTGGCTATGTCGAAGAGCTCGCGCGTGGTCTGAGGATTCTTGCACGCTATCTTGTGAATGAGTCGGTGCTTCGAACTCCCTTGGAGAAGGCAGTGATGACGTCGCCCTCTCGAACCTCGGGCAAGGAGTTCTTCTTCTTGGAGAAGCGCTGGATGTACTCACGGAGAGTCTCATCCAACTTTTGTGTACAACTGTGGAGGTCCCACGCGTTCCCGGGCCGATTGTACGTGCCCTGGAAGTTGTTCACAAAAAGGGTCTCGAGGTCGCTCCATGTCTGGATGCAACCCGGAGGTAGGCTGGTGAGCCAGGCTCGGGCCGAGTCAGCCAGGAACAGCGGCAAGTAGTGGATTGCGACGTAGTCGTTCCCACCATTGGTCCTGCACGCCGTGTGGTAGTTGGCCAGCCAGATGTTCGGCCGAGTCTCTCCGGTGTATTTGTCGATGCCGGTGACTCGGAATCGCGACGGGAAGATGACACTGCGGATACGGGGGCCGAACGCCTTCGGACCCGAGTATCCCATGCCGGAGGAAGTTGGAGAACGTCCCGACTGGTGGCGCCGCTGTCGTTGCGGTGGCCGCCACGATCGTCTCTCCTGGACCCAGGATGAGTGCTTCCTTCAGCACCTGCAGGGTCCCTTGGTCCGAGTCGATCGCGGACCGGTGCAGCTTGGCGGGCGTTTGCAGAAAGTCGTAGGTTCGACCCCTACCTGGTGCGCCAACTGTCAGAGTATTATTCTGGCAATACTACTTATGGGGCGGCGTGAGCACAGCAAATCTGGATGGGTGCACACGGGACACAAGATTTAGACAGGTTCAGGCCCTCTCGGAGAGGTAATACCCTACGTCCTGTGTTTGGTGGCTGGTATTGCGTGTATCCCGAGTGCCGCAAGCCCTGGAGAATCGATCTCGAGGGGCTTGAGCTAAGGTGAGATAGATTGCTTATCAGATACCGATCGGAGGTCCCCTACCGGGCCTTATATAGCCGACCGGGGTAGGGTTACAGGAGTCCAGATCAGTTAACAGATGTGTTTCCTAATCGGTTACAACAGATTCCGGGTATGCCGGATTGGTAATAGTCCTTGTCTTGTACTCCACGCTGATGAGGCGCCCCCGTGTTGTAGTCGGACTCCGAGTAGTCGGCCCGGCCCATCCTGTGGCCAGGAGGCCGGATTCGTCCTCCTTGATGATACCCGGGTGCCATGTCACCGTCAACATGGACGCAAAAAAATTTGTGATCTTGAAAAAATTACCTGTGTAACATGATTAGATAACATATCGTCTATCCAGTATTCCATGTATTTTAGCATGAATAACTCACAAGATGATCTAAAAGTTTAAAAAATCTTGTTGAAGATATTTTCTTTGATGTAATCAACGAAAGAAAGCAATTTTAATAAGCAATGTTCAATGTACCTATATGTCTGAATTGGCTCCAGTAACTGTTCTATGACTTGCCATGTTGTAACGTGGATGTCCTGCCACTTTTGGCATTTAAAATCTTCCCGTTGTGACACAATATTGAGGTGATTCTCTAGTCCTTGTAGCCGTTAAATTAAAAAAAAGGTTGCATAGATAGATAAAACAAGGAAAACTCTTAATCGAAGTGTACTCAAAGAGTAAGTTCTCACCGTAGTAGTGAGGTCGTTGCAGGCCAATGTAATACCAAATGAGTCAAGGACCTGGATTTCACGTTTTTTGGCGTTGACAACTGTTAGGTACCAATGAAAATCTTTAATGTTAACTGGAAGGAAGACCTGAAGCAAACAGAAAGTTAGTTGTAGCCCCCCCCTCGCCAACACACACACACACATATATATATGTAAATCTAAAGAATTTAAAGGTATGGAGTTAAGTATAACCATGTCATGGTCCAAGTAATTATACACCCTTTTTATGATGCTGGCATGTTCATGCTGATCTGTGGAGCTTATCTGAATAGTTCCATCTCGTTTTATTATGCTAGAGATGATTGAATTCTCTAGGTATACCTTTCACCTGTTCTATACCCTAGATGCTCTTGAGCCCTTACACAATAGATGTATGCACATATATCCTACATTTGAAGTAAAAATTATAGTTAGATTAAACGCTCATGTTTAAATATATGTTATCATGTATAAGACATTGTAAATCTCCGGCAGTTAAAAAGGCATCATCGATGTCCACCAATATTTTTTTCTGGTGACCTTATGATATATTCATTGACTTTCGGTGTTTGCACCTTGTCTATCTCATCCTCGGGGATTATGTCGGTGTAACATTCCTGAACCTCGAAAGAATCCATCTATGTCATACATATAGTAAGCAAAATTGAAACACATATTGAAGTAGGTATAATTATGATTCTCTACAATGGGATCTGTACATGATATATTTTGCATGGTATTTATCTAGCAAACACATAATGAATTAACATATTCAAGGTTCTATGCATTTTCTTACAAGTTTATCATTAGGGTCTGATTTGTTATTTCATATTCAAACCATGCAACACCAAGATTTGGTGAAAACAAGGTGAAACAATGTGTTGATCCAAGATTGAATGGAGAGTACCCTCTAAAAGGAGTTGCTAAGGTATATCTTCCTCCCTCATCTCTCAAGAACCCTCTAGAACATAGCTATAGGATAATAAACTTCTGAAATTTTAGTTGCACCAATATGCATCATTGTTCAGATAGCATATCTAACAAGCTATATATGCAGTGGGAAAACAACAGAGTAGTATAATAGAAGCAAAATAGGTCTGTTTTTTCTAATGAACTACTATGTTCAGAGCACGACAACTCACATGAAAGTATGTGAATGTCTGAATTATGTTGCATTTCCACCTGCAGGAGAAAGGACATGGCATCTCATGTAAGTTCAGATACAAAGACCTTGTCTAAATAGTTCACTAAGAGGTGAATGCACATACGAGAAAAACAAAAGCAACCACAAACATCTTGTTAATCATAGATCTTATTTTTATACTCTTGCCTGTTAGTTGCTTTGTATTATGCTATCACTGTTCCTGAACTGATTTCTAGTGGGGAACAACAGGAGAATCTTCATTTGACCTATTGCCAGAAACACTTAAGAACTTGGCAGATATGAGATGATGACTTTTCTTTCCAGAAGTAGGTACATTTTTCTATTTAACTACACATGCATTTCTATCTTATATGCTTACTTGCCTTCCCACATGTAATATTCTACAGATTCAATCAATATGTGATGAAAATGAGTGGATTCTCCCTATTTTAGAAAAGCACATTGTTGGTGCCAGTTATAAATTTTTCTTCAGAGATATTATGTGCATTGTCACATGTTGCAAATGATGGGTGGATACTACATTATAGGCAATGTATTGGTGCTTTTATTTTGGTGATTGATTTTTTTATTGATTCTTGCTCTTTTACAGAAGTGGGCAAAAAGAATAGAACAATTTTTTTTGTTTAGCTAAACAACCAAAGGCTAAAAGACACTGTAGCGACCAAATTTTAAGACAAGAGATCGGCAAGGATTGTCATGCATAAATTGGTTTCTTCTCATCTTATGCATGCATTTAGACTGTTAAGATACAACTCCGATTAAAAACCCTAACGTATGACCCTAAACCTTAAGGCACGCGATCAGAAATGATCGTCGTGGCTAATTTGGAGTTCCTCTACTGCATGCATGCATCTAGGTCATTGGAATTCGTGGCTCGGATCAAAAACCACTTCAACAGAGTATGTGAAACCGAATTTGTTAAAAACCTTCTTCGAATTACTCTCTTGGGTCCTAAATACCATTGGGAAATAATGTACAAATTCTTCCGTGAATCGAATCGGGTTCCCATATTTTGGTAAATGTTTTTCGAATCTCCTCTCCTCTGAATAAAACAGGAATACGTCAACAACAAGATGAACCTTCTACCTCTTACGAAGTTCCACATTCAAGTTCTTCCCATGTCGTTTCCATGTCGTTAAACAAAAACTTAAACCTCTTTTGTCCAAAATTGGCCCTATACAAAATATAGATAAATTAGATCAGTAAATAAGAGAGAAACAAAATAAACAAGAAATTCCCTCACCTCCCTTACCTGCAGTGGGACCCGACGGCAGCTTCTTTTCCCTACCTGGCCCCTTTTCTTCTCCACGACACACAGCAGTGAGCTATTCATTTTCTCCTTTCGTTGCTCCACTGTGTTCTTCAAAGCTTTCCCCTTTCTTCTTCTCAAACACCAACCAAACCAGCCCCTTCTCTCTTACAAATCCCATCCAAAATCTAGGAATGAAGCCCTGCATGTTATACCACCAAATTCCCTGCCTCCTAATCTTTCAATCCATCCAAGAATTTCTTACATGCATGAGCATTTGAATGTTTTGCCCCATCTTCTTCAACCCCTGGCCGGAATTCTTCCCTTGCCCTGCGTCGCCGGTTGGTGCGCCGCTCCTCTCCCCTGGACTCCGCCCCCATCTCCGGTCGCCAGCCCGTCGCCCTCTGCTCTCCGCCGCGCCGCCGGCCTGCGCCACCCTGGAGCCCGCCGTCGCCCGGCTCCTCGCCCCGTCGGCTCGCCGCACCTGCCGCGCCGCCTCGCCCTTTGCCGCTCGCCCCCGCCTTCCAGCCGCCGGCGAGCCGTTTCCCCCTGCTCGCCCTCTACCCCGTGGCTCCGGCCGAGCTCCACCCGAGCATGCCCCAGCTGCCCCGAGGGCCGCCGCCGTCGGGCCCGCCCCCGGAGCCCCGCCTCTTGCCGCCCTCCGCCTCTCCACGCATCCCGCCGCCTGCGGTGCCCCGGCCAACCGGCCCCTCCACCACTGCCTCCGGCGCTCCCCCTTCCTCCTCCACCAGTGACGCCGCCGGCTTTGACCTCGGTCTCCCCGCCCACGCTGCCAACTCCACTGCCTCCTCCAGTTTTCTTCCCCGAGCTCAAGCCGCCGGGTCGACCTCCTCCAGGGAAGCCCCGTACCAGCTCCGGCGGTCCGATCGATGGGCATCAGTCGTCTCGCCGTTAACGATTAGGGGAGGTTAGTGCTAGTTCGATGCAGTCTTGGTTACGGTAATAAAGGCACTGACTGCTTCATAACTATGGTCAGTTAACCTGTTAATAGTCAGCGGTTAGATGTTAGTTGAAGTGGAGTAGTTAGTGGTTAGTAATGAGGTTCGTCGCTGGCAGTTAGGTTATCGGTTGATAGTTACATTGGTTGATAGCAGTTAAGTAGTCGATCAGGAATATTTGTGCTCAAGACAAATTAAAACAGGATAATGATTCCAAATACATGCTAGGGTGATGAATATAATTGATACTCTATACTGGCTACCGACTAACTACGTCAAGCCGGTTAATGGTTTGATGACTGACACAGCCGATAACTAGAAAGCTGTAATGGTCGAATGATTAACCTACTGATTAATGGAGTTGTTGGTTAATTGTACGAGTGAGCAACGATTGTGCGTAACATACCTCATGAATTTTGATCATTCCCTAGCAGCGCTACTGAAATTAATTAAGTAGTTAATTAACTACCGTACTAATACCTGCTAGGACCAACTCACTAATATCATTTTTGTCAAATATTGGCCACGGATAGTTGCTGACCAATACGCTAGTGCCTCTGATACCTGTCTAATAACTAGCTATTGCAATCACTCTTTACGCCAGGAAAAGAAATCAACATGTTTATTAGTTAGCGATAAAAGTTTGGACATGCTCTATGCGTTGAGCAATGGCAATAATCAATCAATTAACAACTCAGGTGTTCCTGTATGATTTGTGATCATCAGCTAGATTCATAACAGCCAACACGTGTTGATAAAGCGCTAGTTGGACCGGCAGACGCTTTGCTGCAACGATTAGCTCGATGGTCGTCAAACCTAGTTAATGTAAGGAAAAACTCGGTAGTGCGCTATTAGGAATGACCATGGTGAGTGAGCCAATCTAGTGAGATGCTGTTTAGTTGATGCATTGATGAAAGTCAGTTAGAATCAATATACTTAACTACTTCAGGCAATTAAGCAATGTTGAGCACATAGCTGATGCTCCGTCTGATCCAGTTGACCACCAGACCCTTGATCCCACTTAGTTGTAATTTCATACTTAACTTCCCCTGATAATCACACTTGACTCTATTGCTATACACCGGTTAAGATGTAACCCATGTGCTAATGTTAGCTTCACCAGTCAAGCGTATGTCTGGCTGAGCACAATTTTAGTCAATAACTAGTTTCATTAATAAAATAAGGGTTACTGGTTCAATTCATGAGCGCGACCGTTAGTCATAAGTAAGGTTTAGACATATCGATTCAACGATGGCTCTAGTAACTATTAATTGTACTCATAACCGTTAGTCCTTCATCAACTGCTATAGGAATGACCATTTAAACTTACATGCTAAGTTTGTAGTTAAGCACTAATGCTTATCATACTAATTACCGCGTACATCTGTCATCTTCCATAAATTGATTCCAGCTGGTTATGAGGGTGTCTGACATACTATTTCCTTACTGAGAAGAAGACAGGAAATGCTAAGTTAGATTAACTTGTAGAACCCGTAGGAAATGTAAACGACTTCCAAATACATGTATCTTAGAGAATCTAGCTTAACAGCCGAACCAAAATGCTCAGTATCATAACTCACCTAGAGTCAGCGCGAAAACCTAGCATTTCATGCATGCATCCATGTAGTTTGTTCATCCACCATTAAAGCTACATCACAACTAAAACTAAACCAGAGTTTGGAATGAACGCCAACCCATTTATGTACCTGTGTACTTTATCGTAATCCACCGTAGTTGCATCCATGTCCAACTGCGTCCATGCATCTGCGTCAGTTTCAAATTAGCTTCTTAGACTTGTTTTTTCCCTTTTTAGAGGTCGCTTGCTTCTTACCGGTGTTTCGAGTATTCTGAAGTTCTCCCGCATGCTCCCCCGTACTTCCCCGGCTCCCAGGCAAGCAGAGCTTGTTGCATTTTTATTACTGTTATCGTAGGTGTATTTGCTCGTACTTAATTGTGAGCTGTAATTTATGTATCATGATTATCGTTTGTACAACTAGCATGCTAGGGTTCACGATGTGCTCTCGTCAGAAGTGTTGGATTTGGATTGGGACATGATGTGGTCAGTTATGGTTATAAATCGACCTCGTACCCTAACAACTTAAACTAATAAGGTGAGTTGTGAGTGCCGAGGGCGTGCACAAAGGGTACGGTTGATGTTAATAGCAGTCGAGACGGCGACCCAGGGATGTGTGAAGGTTTTTGTCGCCACATCAACCATACGCCAGAGTGTTATTGTCCCTGTAACACGTGAACGTTAGGCGGAGATCTTCCCTGCGGCATAGTTGGGGTAAGCCTCCCTGCTTTTGGGGGCTCGCTACCCCCAAATGATTATGCACCCAATATGGGCGCAGGTGGTCGTATCTTCCGGTAACGCTTCGAGAGATTAATGCTAATGTGTTTTCCCATGGATTGGTGGGATTTGAGAAACTTGAGTTATCTTGATGGCTGAAAACTTGGTAATTGGAATTGACTTTGAATTGGATTTTTCCTATTGGATTGTGATCAGGGGGTGAATTCGATTATGAACTAGACATCGTATTGGATTGTGATCAGGATGGGAGTCGATTATGAACTGGATAATGGATTTGGATTGTCTGATATGATCTCGAGGTGAAATAGTTGTGATAGGTTGTACCCTGAATTAATTTGTTACTTAGTCACTCTTTACTTCACCTTCTTAATGTTATATTCTTAATTTGTATATTGTTACTCTGAGAAGCATTCATGTTTAATTGTGGTTGTACTAGTATGAGTAGGACATTTAATCAAGCACGGATAAGTCTTGCGAGTACATTCGTACTCACCCAGGTTATCCCTGGAGCTTGCAGGTGAGCCGGTGGTCGAAGATTACTTTGACGATGCTTAAACTTGGTTTCCTCGGTAGTGTTCGGACAATGGGATAGTTGGTGTTTTGTTCAGCGGTCACTGTGCCGCTGTGGGACTCACTTATTTTGCTTCCGCTGTTGTTAAGTTTCTCCGTACTCGGATATGTTTCCGGTGATAACCGACGGATGTAATATGTTGTCCCATCGTGGACTGTTTTTAAGTAATATCGTATTGTAGAGCTTTGTGATGATATCCGAGTTGTTAATCCAGGCTGCCCCTGCACAATGCGTGAATGATATGAAGTGTATGGGTATGCCGTGAAGGATCGAGGCCGTACCATTTTCTACTAAGTCGAGCAGGTGTTGGTTGAGTGACCCGCTGGCTGAGATGCAGTGCCGGCCAGGCAGGGTGTGGGCGTTCTACCGGGCTTTCGAGCGACCCACTAGCTTCCGAGCTAGGTTAGGGTGTGGGTAGAATCGCCGGGCTCCTCCGACCTTGCTTGTCGTGGTAGGATTCGGGAACGACTCTGACTCTTCACCGGATTACGGAATCGTATGTGGTCTTGGGAAGAGTGGTCGCTTCCGGCCGGCTCGCACGTGGCGGGTGTCGGATCGCTCTACCTTGGTGCGTACGGCGCAGGTACCGTGCCACCGGGTTGGCGAGTCCTTCGGTCCTTGGCGACTTCGCGTTCCCCTAATCATATGCTATTCCGGGTCCGTGACAGCTTGGTATCAGAGCCGAGCTGACCGTAGGAAGCCAATTGCAGGTGGTCGTTAGATAGGAGCTTCCGCTGCGCCTCGTCGACAGGCCAGCAAAACTATTTGCAAAATTAAACCATATGTTTAAATTTAATAAGTAGATTGCTTTTTATTCCTTAACCTCATCGCTCTTAGTTCTAAATGTTCTTCTCTATTGCGTTTGTTTTCCTTTGTGTGGCTAACCCTATTCTCTCTAACCCTAAAATTGTATAGGACTGATGGATCATGACAAATTTCAGTGGATAATTAGAAAGTAGATGATCCTTGGTCAAAGCAAAATTGGAATGGATGGAATTGAGTAAGAATTCAGAAATAAAATAGAAATCTGAATGTCTATGTGAGCCTTTGATGGTATGATCGGAGATGGAAGATGGTATGATGCCTTGGCTAGTAATCAAGATACTAAGGTTTGTTTAAGGAGATTAATTACAGTGATTAGACTATAGAGTTCTAGAAATCTCAAGAAATATAAAGTTTTATTGGATTCCTCTTAGGAAAATGACTCTATTGTCGGTGGATGATGTTTTCGAGGTCAGAGTCATGCTGAAAATAAAAATTTGAGAAGGAGTAGATGATTAATGAGTTTATTTGGATTACAGGGCCATGTAAATCTTGGATTTTGATTGAATTATAGGAAATTGTTGGACTAATTCCTAGGTCAAAAGTCATAGTATTACCTAAATGAGTTGGATTAATAGGAGATGCAATGGAGTGCGAAGAATTAATTGATTTAGTAAAGTAATTAATTATTGCTAGTAGATAATTTCCTTGACATTGATTCTGAATGAAAAAAGTGATGGACAGAAGTAGAGATTGGTTACCAGACCCATTGATTATGATTATGACTTAGCATCAAAGACGAATGGATCCTTGGCGGTTCATGATATAAGCATTATTGGAGGATCTAATGTATTCATAGGTCTCTAGTGATAAGGACCTTAGGTTGCTGTTGGTGCCAATAATTGTAATAGATTCGAAGATTGGTTTAGTCATTGGATATTGGTGAAATTAGAAGTATTGCCGTTGGGCTTGGATAATTATGAGTTGGCAGGTGATACGATAGAAGGCGTATAGATGGCAACACTACTATTGGATTTGGAAAGAATCAGGAGTAATAGATGAAGGGACTTAGATAAATTGTTGGATCGGTGGAATATGAGTAATAATGAAGATTTTGAATACTAGTGGATGAAGATTGATTTAAGCACCATGGCATTTCTCCCTGCGACTACGAGCATATCCCTCTTAATCCAATCTTGCGTTCTAAGGCATTTTGATAGCTTGACTATCGTACCCGAGTCAAGTGAGTGATAATCAACAGTTCCCTCCTTCCATACTTAGGTAGCATCCCAAATAAACAACAGTTCTTTCGTCCATTTCGGTGTAAGTGAACGGTAAGATCAGCCCACCAATTGTTCAGGTTCTAACTCCTTCCTGTTCTTGGTCGTGGTTATCCACCTTCCCCCTCCCAAGAAACTTTCTTACGGACTCTCTTTAGTTGCCTATAAATTCATCTAAAGAAGTTGGTAAGTCCTCACCTCTCGTGGTTATGTTGGAGGATCAACTTGTTTTGTAACACCCAATTTGAACGATTAGGGTTTTGATCGGCATTCATGCATACATGGCATCGTCATCACCACACCTTGTTTAAACCTAGCTGTATATCGATTTAACTTTATAGAATATGTTAATATTTCATCCTCGGAGGAAATTATGCAAACACCAATCAATTTATTTGAAGTATTCAAAATAACAAAGTCATTAATAAGGGTAGAGGAAGTCATCGAACACTTCGGTGAATCCCCGTCCCTAACCCAGAAACCCTAAGGAGCTGGAAATTAGGGTTAGGTGGCAGGGCAGATTCTAGTAGATAAAAAGGTTCCAAGATTTCATACATAGCTCCCAGGGTAGAAACCCTAAACCCTCGCCAAACTTCAGAAAATTTGGAAGCATTAAAAACCTAATTGAGGGATAAACCCTAAGTCGGAATTTGAATGGAGACATGAGTCAAACATTGCCCAAAGCAGTTCAAACCCTTACAGTAGGTCCCATAAATCACCTTGAAATCCCTGCCAAAATTTCATAATTTTGGAGCTATTTTGACACATAAAATACCACAAATACAAATCCCAAATCAAGCCCTAATTTGAAATGGAATACAAACCTAGGCCAAACTTTGTCCAAATTGGTTCAAATCCTTCCAGCAGGTTCTAAATAATATGGTGAACCTCCTGTAAAAATTTCATAAATTTTGGAGCAATATTCGTACGTAAAATATCGTGGGGAATGATTCTGGAATATATAAAAAGGAAAAATAAAAGGAAAAACCCTAACTCCCCCTGGGCCGAAACCGCTCGGCCGGCCCATTCCCCTCGGCCCGCTCATCCCGCGCGCGCCTCTCTCCCCTTTCCTCTCACTACCACGCGGGCTAATCTCTTGAATCTCTGACGACTCAACCGTTGGTCTTATCCCCCCCCCTGACTTAAATCAGAAGAATACCTATTGCCATACTCCTCAACCAAAATTTGCGCTCCATAAGGAGTTGCACCTCTGATCCCAAGAGATTCTTCCGCCTTCCTTCAAGTGGGCCAATTCTTTTCTTTACCTCTTTGTGGGAAAATGGTATATGGTCCAAGACTGCTTGTCTCACATATCTAATCTCGGTCTTCTTTTACTTCCTTGACTGAATGAGGATGGATCTAAGCTTTGGGTCAGCCCTTTTCCCTTCCCCCTCCTTGGCAGGATTGAAGGAAGTTCAAGACCAATCTCATAATATCTTGCTTTACCTCAAGGATGTGAATCTGTACATGATAGATTATTCAGAATTGATGCCATGCATTCGGTATTCCCGAACGTTTTTGTGCCCATGTTAGCACGTCAATAGGGAGCCTGATCACCTCCTCGTTGATGGCGCTAAGTGCGGTACGGAACTGTTCTTCAATCCCGACAATTTTAAACTATCGTCTGTACAGCGTGATACATCCAAACCATTTTCATCCAATAAACCTTGCTAGCAAGATTGAACGAAACCTCCGACCAATCTTAAAGATGTTCCACTCTACCTTAACCATTTAAGTTTCTAAAATGTTGGATGATCTGGAATTGCCCTCATACGTGCCATATATACCTGCTCTGGGAATAATTCGGTATATACGAGAATGTACTCGGTACCCCAGAGTGCCTTTGTGCTCCCCTAGAACACCAATAGGGAGTCTGGTCAACTCCTCGTTGATGGTGCTATGCGTAATACGAGACTATTCTTCGATTCCGACAGTTCCCAGATCAATCCCTCTCTGAACGGTATCTTCAACTATTTAATTCATACCACCTTGTTTCTTCTTTACCTAATGGAAGCATAACTATCCAGATATAGCACCTAATTTATCCTCACGTAAAGGACATCTCCAACTCCTCCGTCCTCAAGCAAGGGACATCCCAGTTAATCCCTTACAAGGAATACCTTTTGAGCTAATGAAGAAAAATCACCAGGATCTGTTACCAATTCCTACATTCATTATCCTTTCCTTCTAATCTGAATTAATCGTGACCATGTACTTCGGAATCATATTTCCACCCTCTCCTCAACTCCACACTTGAGCTAAGATCATTTGTTCATAACATTCTCTCTCACTCAAACCAACAATCTTGAATTCTGAATTTGCAAGACCGGTGATCACCCCTCAGTGGCTACTGCTCTTCCCACCTTCGTCTCTCCTCCTAATTGGGGGTAGAACCTATTAAAGCTGAAACACCGTAGAAGGAGTCCTTTCCAAGTAAATAATAATCTGACCTGGTTTTCTCTTTCCAGAACTAGCGTAAAAGTCGATAAGTGATTCTGTTTTCTCGCTACCGACCGCTTGGTATCTCACCAAAGTCTTGCTCCAAGTTGAATACCTCGTCTTCTCTTCTCTACCGTTGGGAATCTCGGGACGAGATTCTTTTAAGGGGGGTAGGTTTTGTAGCGACCAAATTTTAAGACAAGAGATCGGCAAGGATTGTCATGCATAAATTGGTTTCTTCTCATCTTATGCATGCATTTAGACTGTTAAGATACAACTCCGATTAAAAACCCTAACGTATGACCCTAAACCTTAAGGCACGCGATCAGAAATGATCGTCGTGGCTAATTTGGAGTTCCTCTACTGCATGCATGCATCTAGGTCATTGGAATTCGTGGCTCGGATCAAAAACCACTTCAACAGAGTATGTGAAACCGAATTTGTTAAAAACCTTCTTCGAATTACTCTCTTGGGTCCTAAATACCATTGGGAAATAATGTACAAATTCTTCCGTGAATCGAATCGGGTTCCCATATTTTGGTAAATGTTTTTCGAATCTCCTCTCCTCCGAATAAAACAGGAATACGTCAACAACAAGATGAACCTTCTACCTCTTACGAAGTTCCACATTCAAGTTCTTCCCATGTCGTTTCCATGTCGTTAAACAAAAACTTAAACCTCTTTTGTCCAAAATTGGCCCTATACAAAATATAGATAAATTAGATCAGTAAATAAGAGAGAAACAAAATAAACAAGAAATTCCCTTACCTCCCTTACCTGCAGTGGGACCCGACGGCAGCTTCTTTTCCCTACCTGGCCCCTTTTCTTCTCCACGACACACAGCAGTGAGCCATTCATTTTCTCCTTTCGTTGCTCCACTGTGTTCTTCAAAGCTTTCCCCTTTCTTCTTCTCAAACACCAACCAAACCAGCCCCTTCTCTCTTACAAATCCCATCCAAAATCTGGGAATGAAGCCCTGCATGTTATACCACCAAATTCCCTGCCTCCTAATCTTTCAATCCATCCAAGAATTTCTTACATGCATGAGCATTTGAATGTTTTGCCCCATCTTCTTCAACCCCTGGCCGGAATTCTTCCCTTGCCCTGCGTCGCCGGTTGGTGCGCCGCTCCTCTCCCCTGGACTCCGCCCCCATCTCCGGTCGCCAGCCCGTCGCCCTCTGCTCTCCGCCGCGCCGCCGGCCTGCGCCACCCTGGAGCCCGCCGTCGCCCGGCTCCTCGCCCCGTCGGCTCGCCGCACCTGCCGCGCCGCCTCGCCCTCTGCCGCTCGCCCCCGCCTTCCAGCCGCCGGCGAGCCGTTTCCCCCTGCTCGCCCTCTACCCCGTGGCTCCGGCCGAGCTCCACCCGAGCATGCCCCAGCTGCCCCGAGGGCCGCCGCCGTCGGGCCCGCCCCCGGAGCCCCGCCTCTTGCCGCCCTCCGCCTCTCCACGCATCCCGCCGCCTGCGGTGCCCCGGCCAACCGGCCCCTCCACCACTGCCTCCGGCGCTCCCCCTTCCTCCTCCACCAGTGACGCCGCCGGCTTTGACCTCGGTCTCCCCGCCCACGCTGCCAACTCCACTGCCTCCTCCAGTTTTCTTCCCCGAGCTCAAGCCGCCGGGTCGACCTCCTCCAGGGAAGCCCTGTACCAGCTCCGGCGGTCCGATCGATGGGCATCAGTCGTCTCGCCGTTAACGATTAGGGGAGGTTAGTGCTAGTTCGATGCAGTCTTGGTTACGGTAATAAAGGCACTGACTGCTTCATAACTATGGTCAGTTAACCTGTTAATAGTCAGCGGTTAGATGTTAGTTGAAGTGGAGTAGTTAGTGGTTAGTAATGAGGTTCGTCGCTGGCAGTTAGGTTATCGGTTGATAGTTACATTGGTTGATAGCAGTTAAGTAGTCGATTAGGAATATTTGTGCTCAAGACAAATTAAAACAGGATAATGATTCCAAATACATGCTAGGGTGATGAATATAATTGATACTCTATACTGGCTACCGACTAACTACGTCAAGCCGGTTAATGGTTTGATGACTGACATAGCCGATAACTAGAAAGCTGTAATGGTCGAATGATTAACCTACTGATTAATGGAGTTGTTGGTTAATTGTACGAGTGAGCAACGATTGTGCGTAACATACCTCATGAATTTTGATCATTCCCTAGCAGCGCTACTGAAATTAATTAAGTAGTTTATTAACTACCGTACTAATACCTGCTAGGACCAACTCACTAATATCATTTTTGTCAAATATTGGCCACGGATAGTTGCTGACCAATACGCTAGTGCCTCTGATACCTGTCTAATAACTAGCTATTGCAATCACTCTTTACGCCAGGAAAAGAAATCAACATGTTTATTAGTTAGCGATAAAAGTTTGGACATGCTCTATGCGTTGAGCAATGGCAATAATCAATCAATTAACAACTCAGGTGTTCCTGTATGATTTGTGATCATCAGCTAGATTCATGACAGCCAACACGTGTTGATAAAGCGCTAGTTGGACCGGCAGACGCTTTGCTGCAACGATTAGCTCGATGGTCGTCAAACCTAGTTAATGTAAGGAAAAACTCGGTAGTGCGCTATTAGGAATGACCATGGTGAGTGAGCCAATCTAGTGAGATGCTGTTTAGTTGATGCATTGATGAAAGTCAGTTAGAATCAATATACTTAACTACTTCAGGCAATTAAGCAATGTTGAGCACATAGCTGATGCTCCATCTGATCCAGTTGACCACCAGACCCTTGATCCCACTTAGTTGTAATTTCATACTTAACTTCCCCTGATAATCACACTTGACTCTATTGCTATACACCGGTTAAGATGTAACCCATGTGCTAATGTTAG
The DNA here is from genome assembly GCA_019208055.1 of Stipa capillata. Lineage (NCBI taxonomy): Eukaryota > Viridiplantae > Streptophyta > Magnoliopsida > Poales > Poaceae > Stipa > Stipa capillata. Next base: position 203,696 of record JAGXJF010000527.1, read on the forward strand.
CTTCACCAGTCAAGCGTATGTCTGGCTGAGCACAATTTTAGTCAATAACTAGTTTCATTAATAAAATAAGGGTTACTGGTTCAATTCATGAGCGCGACCGTTAGTCATAAGTAAGGTTTAGACATATCGATTCAACGATGGCTCTAGTAACTATTAATTGTACTCATAACCGTTAGTCCTTCATCAACTGCTATAGGAATGACCATTTAAACTTACATGCTAAGTTTGTAGTTAAGCACTAATGCTTATCATACTAATTACCGCGTACATCTGTCATCTTCCATAAATTGATTCCAGCTGGTTATGAGGGTGTCTGACATACTATTTCCTTACTGAGAAGAAGACAGGAAATGCTAAGTTAGATTAACTTGTAGAACCCGTAGGAAATGTAACGACTTCCAAATACATGTATCTTAGAGAATCTAGCTTAACAGCCGAACCAAAATGCTCAGTATCATAACTCACCTAGAGTCAGCGCGAAAACCTAGCATTTCATGCATGCATCCATGTAGTTGTTCATCCACCATTAAAGCTACATCACAACTAAAACTAAACCCAGAGTTTGGAATGAACGCCAACCCATTTATGTACCTGTGTACTTTATCGTAATCCACCGTAGTTGCATCCATGTCCCAACTGCGTCCATGCATCTGCGTCAGTTTCAAATTAGCTTCTTAGACTTGTTTTTCCCTTTTTAGAGGTCGCTTGCTTCTTACCGGTGTTTCGAGTATTCTGAAGTTCTCCCGCATGCTCCCCCGTACTTCCCCGGCTCCCAGGCAAGCAGAGCTTGTTGCATTTTTATTACTGTTATCGTAGGTGTATTTGCTCGTACTTAATTGTGAGCTGTAATTTATGTATCATGATTATCGTTTGTACAACTAGCATGCTAGGGTTCACGATGTGCTCTCGTCAGAAGTGTTGGATTTGGATTGGGACATGATGTGGTCAGTTATGGTTATAAATCGACCTCGTACCCTAACAACTTAAACTAATAAGGTGAGTTGTGAGTGCCGAGGGCGTGCACAAAGGGTACGGTTGATGTTAATAGCAGTCGAGACGGCGACCCAGGGATGTGTGAAGGTTTTTGTCGCCACATCAACCATACGCCAGAGTGTTATTGTCCCTGTAACACGTGAACGTTAGGCGGAGATCTTCCCTGCGGCATAGTTGGGGTAAGCCTCCCTGCTTTTGGGGGCTCGCTACCCCCAAATGATTATGCACCCAATATGGGCGCAGGTGGTCGTATCTTCCGGTAACGCTTCGAGAGATTAAATGCTAATGTGTTTTCCCATGGATTGGTGGGATTTGAGAAACTTGAGTTATCTTGATGGCTGAAAACTTGGTAATTGGAATTGACTTTGAATTGGATTTTTCCTATTGGATTGTGATCAGGGGGTGAATTCGATTATGAACTAGACATCGTATTGGATTGTGATCAGGATGGGAGTCGATTATGAACTGGATAATGGATTTGGATTGTCTGATATGATCTCGAGGTGAAATAGTTGTGATAGGTTGTACCCTGAATTAATTTGTTACTTAGTCACTCTTTACTTCACCTTCTTAATGTTATATTCTTAATTTGTATATTGTTACTCTGAGAAGCATTCATGTTTAATTGTGGTTGTACTAGTATGAGTAGGACATTTAATCAAGCACGGATAAGTCTTGCGAGTACATTCGTACTCACCCAGGTTATCCCTGGAGCTTGCAGGTGAGCCGGTGGTCGAAGATTACTTTGACGATGCTTAAACTTGGTTTCCTCGGTAGTGTTCGGACAATGGGATAGTTGGTGTTTTGTTCAGCGGTCACTGTGCCGCTGTGGGACTCACTTATTTTGCTTCCGCTGTTGTTAAGTTTCTCCGTACTCGGATATGTTTCCGGTGATAACCGACGGATGTAATATGTTGTCCCATCGTGGACTGTTTTAAGTAATATCGTATTGTAGAGCTTTGTGATGATATCCGAGTTGTTAATCCAGGCTGCCCCTGCACAATGCGTGAATGATATGAAGTGTATGGGTATGCCGTGAAGGATCGAGGCCGTACCATTTTCTACTAAGTCGAGCAGGTGTTGGTTGAGTGACCCGCTGGCTGAGATGCAGTGCCGGCCAGGCAGGGTGTGGGCGTTCTACCGGGCTTTCGAGCGACCCACTAGCTTCCGAGCTAGGTTAGGGTGTGGGTAGAATCGCCGGGCTCCTCCGACCTTGCTTGTCGTGGTAGGATTCGGGAACGACTCTGACTCTTCACCGGATTACGGAATCGTATGTGGTCTTGGGAAGAGTGGTCGCTTCCGGCCGGCTCGCACGTGGCGGGTGTCGGATCGCTCTACCTTGGTGCGTACGGCGCAGGTACCGTGCCACCGGGTTGGCGAGTCCTTCGGTCCTTGGCGACTTCGCGTTCCCCTAATCATATGCTATTCCGGGTCCGTGACAGACACTTTGATTCTGTCACAGGCACTGATGCCCAAGTGTCTTAAGCATTTCATTACGAGAGAAATTGCATCCAGAGAAATTCAAGAATCAGTTGTCTAATTAGGTTAACTAAGCTTTTGTGTATTTCTCTTATTTAATTTAATGTATTGATTGCTTGTAGTTTCTCTCCTAAAATGTGTATAGAAACCAATCTCTTTTTGATCTTTAGTGCCGAAAACATATTTGAAGCTAGCAAGCACAGAAGAATGGTTTTGTGCCTCTTTAATTCATCCAATGTCACAATAACTCCTTTAATGGCATTAACTTGGGTATGGAGCCAAAAAGTATATTAGTCACAAACTAATTATTAGTTCTGTACATTTCGAAAATAGTCAAGATTTGTTAATAACATTGTATTCGGCTCACATCAATCTTGGCATGCCTTACACTAGACAACAAGAATATTGCTACCTTGCAAAAGTGAAGATAATGAAGAAATCTGGCAAATGGGAAACTTGGAAACTCCAGAGAGGTAATTCTATTGTGCTTCCCCTCCTTTCGATATCGGAACTGGCTGCATATATTAGAGTTTGGGAGATTATGTGCTCATCTTTGAGCACTGATGGAATTTTGAAGTTTCAGTTATAGCATAAGCAATGGTACAATTTTGGGGGCTTATTCAGCTTAACTTAAACTGGCTTATGACACTCATAAGCTTAAAGTCAGGAGGGTTCCACTAATAAGGTCTATATATCTTATGGATGGATCTAACTCATAAACCTCATAAAATCCTCCCATAATTTATTACTTTTAAGTTGATTACTCTTGGTGATATATGATTTCAGATCGCTTCTTCAAAATTTGACACTAATCAGTAATGTTCTTGTCGGGACCCAAAATCCATAACAGAGAGCTTTAGGTGGAATCACCCGTTAAGTCGAAACGTCAATCCCGACCTCAACCCTTGGGTATCAACTCCAAGAGGAGTGGAGTGATATAGCTTCGAATAGCCCGAGACGTCAACCCCGAACTTGCTCTGGCAACTGAATGCACAGATTAAGTAGGGTGATATGGTCTCCTCACTCTTTTCTCACTGAGCCGGAACATCAATCCCAACTCGTCCCAGCAAATTAATGCTCGGCTGGAGTAGGATGATATAGCTCCCAAGCTCTCAGTAGAAGAGTCACTTCACATGGGTGATTAAACCTAACAACTCTATGATATAGACTCTGAAACCCTACCCGCACCATGTGCTTCAACAACATACACGCAAGGCACATGAGGCAGGTGAGAACAAGCACATGAGGCAGGTGAGAACAAACCGGTATCATAACAGCAACTCTACGACTGAAGATGTGATATTATAAGTTCTTGAAACTTAACAACATAGTATTCACACACGAGAATTGCTTACACAGCGGAAGGGTAAGGATGGCTGAGAAGCCAAAAAGGTCAGGCCAAAAGTGGCAGCAGAACAAAACGAGCTGCCAACCCTGGGCAAGATCACTGCCTGGGATTTCCAGTGACTAGTCGTCGTTGGCGTCGATCTCTAAGTAGAAACCACCCTCGGAGGGGATAGTTTCCTCTGCAAGAAAAATGTCAACGATAGCAGGGTGAGTACAAAAATTGTACTCAGCAAGACTTACAAGGGGAAATTAGTAATAGATGCAACAGGTATCAAGAACATGGTAACAGTGGACTTTTTGCCGAAAGTCGATTTTACTTTGTCAATATTTTGTAAGTAGATGAAAATCGACTACTGGAATACTTTTTAAAGGGGGTGAGTCAAACACTTCATGATCGTTCCTTACTGCAGATCACCACACCTTAGATTCCCCGACTCTTCCTCAACCACCCTGGGAGGAAGCAGTCGCTAACACCTCAGCCTTAGAGTTGGCAAGTTTTAGAGTTTGTTATAGTTGTCTAATTCCATGCAAAATCTAACCAAGCTATCCATAACCGTGGACACGGCTATTCAAACAGTTCAAACCCTGCAGGGGTGTACATCTTTACCTACACGTATCAATCGACTCCTAATGCCATCGCGATTGACACACTTTCACGAGGTGTGCTGGCGAAGGGTGATCGAACATGACCGTTACAATGCTTTCGACCTATGTATGAGCCACCCTTACGGGCTAGTCCATGTACATCAGTCCGGCCACAACTACGACATGGTCCCATAAGTTGTGAATCGAGGTACATCCCCGGTCTCCCAGACCGTGTGTCCACCCACCCTTATATTGAGATACCACACCACATCCCCTTTTTCACGCACCCGGCAAATGGAAATGGCAAACTAATTTAGCTCATACACTAAGTCTAGGCAAATTATTTAGTCGTGGGTGGCCCCATAATCCACTCGTGTAGAAGTACGCAAATCTCGGTTCGAAGGGACACCGGTAACCGGTCCTTGTGGGAAGACGAGACAACCCACCATGCTCCTAGCCACGGCCTCTCATCTAAGCCCAATTATGATTAAGCAAGTTCATTAGTTAACCCCGGGTGAACACCCACCTACCACGTAACCCATCCAATGGTGTTGATTCGTCTGCCATCCAAGGAATTACGACTTTTACAAGTCTAAGCATGTCTAAGCATATACAACATAGTAAGCAAGGTCAAAGCACACACTACACTACTCTAGATAGGTTGGGGTAAAGGTGGAGTCGATTGAGCGACAAAGTAAGTTTTATGCACAGGAATAGGGTTAATACTTAGCGAAAAGTAGAATTTGAACGCATGCGATAACGAATTTGAAAAGAACTAATATTTTGCAAATAGTAGGTGTTTGCAATATGTTCAAAGGGGCTGCTTGCCTTGTTGCTCTGCAATTAAACTCTGCTCGTGATGGGATCGTAAGCTTCCGGATCCTCCGGCTCTAACGGAGAAGAACGAACACTACTGCAGATAGACCCTCTCCTGAACCCCCTCCACTGACGGGCACAAAAAAGGTCCGTCGCTGGAGGGGAACTCCATCGACGGACGCAAAATAGCCCGTCAGCGGAGAACGCAGCAAAGAAGAAGGTGAGGAACACCACTGACGGGCTCCCAAAACAGCCCGTCAGTGGAGATGAGCATGAGGTGGGATAGATGACGCGTCATTTTCACTGACGGTCCCTTGTTAAGAGCCCGTCAGTGGAGATGTCATCTCCACTGACGGGCAACGATTTGGCCCGTCAGTGAAAGGGTGAACATATGACGTGCCAGTGCACTGACGGGCTCTTATATTCTGCCCGTCAGTGGATATGTTGTCTTCACTGACGGCGGTCTTTCCCGTCCGTCAGCGATATTTGTTGCTTACGTTGCTGATGAATCACTGACGGCGACCTTTTAAGGGCCCGTCAGTGGTGCTCCTTACTATAAAAACAGAGCACGGCCTCGCTGCTGGCCAGTGCTCGCGCGCCAACCGGCCAGCAGCGAGCGCCGCCGTCCCACAAGCTGCTGCCGCCGCCGCCGCCGCCGCCCCCCTTCCCCCTCCCAACCCACAACCATTTCTTCCCTCTCCCCAACCCTCATCCTAAGCTCTAGAGGGACTAGATCTAGATCTAGATCTAGATCTAGATTTTGCTCCTCCTCTCACTCTCTCCCTCCTCCTCATCTTCTCACTCTCCCCCTCCTCCTCATCCTCTCACTCTCTCCCTCCTCATCCTCTCACTCTCTCCCACCCTCCTCATCCTCTCACTCTCTCCCTCCTCCTCATCCTCTCACTCTCTCCCACCCTCCTCCTCATCCATATTTCTAGCTCTCTCTCATTCTCTCTCTCCTCCTCTCACTCCCACTCTCTCCATTATCATTTCTCACCAAAAAGATCGCTAGCGCTCGGTAATAATGCTCGCCAGTGTTCTTTTCATGTCGTATAAGTATTTGATGTGATTTTCGGTTATCGAACTGATTAGTTTCGTGTCGTAGGTGTTGATCGATGGATCGCAGTTGGATGTACGACAACCGGGCGACAGAGAGTTGGGCTATGGCTTTGAACGAGTTTCTTGATGTCGCCGAACGAGATATGAGGGCAAAAGGTGGCACGAAGATTTGCTGTCCATGTCGCGATTGCAAAAATTTGGTAATGTTCGATACGAGAGGGAGGGTGACGGTACACCTGGCGCTTAAGGGTTTCATGTCAGGCTATACACGTTGGACATGTCACGGCGAGGAGGAGGAAGATCAGGTGTTACAGCAAGCTGCCGAACACGGAGATGACGAAGAAGACGAGGGGAGCATCGAACCTGACGCCGAAGGAGAAACGGGAAACAATTTGGCCGATATGGTGCAGGACGTTCACATGGTGGAGCAGGTGGTGATAGATCCCGAGGATGAAAGAGAGGCTGCTAAGTTCTCGAGACTAGTTGAAGACTCACAAATCCCGTTGTATACCGGTTCGATCCAGAGCACACGCGTCTGTCGGTCACGCTGGAACTTCTAAGGATCAAGGCAGCCCACAACTGTCCGGACGAAGGCTTCGATGAGACACTGGCTTTTCTTGCAAAAGTTTTTCCGAAAAACAACTTGCTGCCTACGAGCACCGAAGAAGCCAAGAAGGTTGTCTGCCCTCTTGGGTTAGAGGTGCAGAGGTTCCATGCGTGTCCGAATGACTGCTTTATTTACCGCAAGGAGCACGAGAAGCTGTACAAGTGTCCCACGTGCAACACGTCCAGATTCAAGAGGGGTAGAAAGCAAGCCGATGATGAGGACCCAGTGAAGAGTGGCGCTCCAGCAAAGGTTGTATGGTATCTTCCGGTCCTTCCCCGTTTGAATCGTTTATTCGCTAACAAGAAGGAGGCAAAGCTGCTACGTTGGCACGCCGAGGGGCGGAAAACTGATGATGGAGTGATGAGACACCCTGCCGATGCTTCGCAGTGGAGGGCAATCGACGCCCAATACGATGATTTCGGAAAAGATCCGAGGAATATCAGGTTCGGTATGAGTACGGACGGGATCAATCCATTCGGCAACATGAGCAGCAGACACAGCACTTGGCCCGTGGTTCTATGGATGTACAACCTTCCTCCATGGCTGTGCATGAAACGAAAGTACATACACCTCTGTATTCTCATACAAGGGCCGAAGCAACCTGGGAACGATCTAAACATGTATCAACAATTATTGTTCGAAGAACTAGCTACACTGTGGGAACCAGGGGCCCAGGTCTGGGACGCATACGAAGAAGAGTACTTCAATCTGAAAGCGCTGTTGTTCACGACGGTCCAAGACTACCCCGCGTACGGATATCAGTCCTGCCAGTGTGTTCATGGGTACAAAGGATGTGTGAAGTGTTTGGAGTCTACTACAAGTTTACACCTAAAGGGATCCAAAAAAATCGTGTTCATGGGCCACCGAAGGTGGCTGAAACAGAACGACCCATGGAGGCAAGAGAAGGAATTGTTTGACAATACTGTTGAGGTCCGTTCGGCGCCTCGGGAGAAGACCAGGGTGGAAATCTATGACATCGTGAACACAATGCCACCTGTTACGCCCGGTAAGACACAACCGTCTGTTCCCATGCAGGACGGCGTTTGGAAAAAGGAAATCCGTATTCTGGGATTTGCCTTACTGGAGATTCCTAAGCACACGTCACAGCATAGACGTCATGCATGTTGAAAAAAATGTGTGCGAGAGCTTGCTTGGTATCCTGCTCAACATTTCAGAAAAGACAAAAGATGGACCGAAGGCACGAGCTGACATGGAATTCTTGGGTATAAGAAAGAAGCTGTGGGCTACGAAGCGAACGACCAAGTTGGGGACGGGTGCAGTCAGAATCAAGACGGACTGTCCCGCTGCTTGTTACACTCTCAGCAAAAAAGAGATCGTTAGCTTTTTGGAGTGCCTCCAAGGTGTCAAAGTTTCTTCCGGTTACTCGGCAAACATCGGGAGAATAGTTGACATGAAGAGTCACCGAGTAATTGGTATGAAGTCTCATGACTGCCACGTGATGATTACGCAGATACTTCCTGTTGCAATCAGAGGTCTCATGGAGCCGGAGGTCCGCAAGACAATCTTGAATCTTTGTAACTTCTTCAACACGATATCTCAGAAGTCGATCTCCGTTACGCGTTGCCACAAGCTGCAGGAGGAGATCATTGTCATACTGTGCGAACTTGAGATGTACTTCCCTCCAGCATTCTTCGATATCATGGTACATCTCATGATCCATATCGTCCCGGAGATACTGGACCTAGGTCCCGTGTTCCTACACAACATGTACCCGTTGGAAAGGTACAATGGGGTTGTGAAGCGCTACGTTCGTAACAGGTCACAACCAGAAGGTAGCATCATCCAAGGCTATGTTGCCGAAGAGTGTGTCGAGTTCTGCACTGATTACTTGGCTGATCAAAAGTCCATAGGTGTTCCTGTTTCACGGCACACGGGAAGGCTCGATGGTGAAGGCCATGCACGCGGACAAAGGGCTTTACATGTCTACAATTCAGTACCCAGTAGGTCAGATGACTATGACAGAGCACATCTGGTGGACTTGCAACACCTGACGGTGGTGCATCCCTATCTTTGGATGCACATGGTAAAGCTTAAAAAAGAAAACCCGAAGAAAGGAGAAGCGTGGCTCTCGAAAGAGCACAATGGAAAGTTCGCAACATGGCTAAAGAACTACTGGTATGAAAGGCCTCCGACAAATTTCGAAGAAGAGACGGTCAAAATGCTGTCACAAGAACCTGCGAGCAAGGTCCTGACATTTCAAGCATACGATATCAACGGATACACATTCTATACGGAGGCTCAAGACAGGAAAAGCACGTATCAGAACAGTGGGGTGACGATGGAGGCTAAAACCGGTAACCGTAAGGACATATTCTACGGTGTTATCGAAGAAATTTGGGAACTGGACTACACCATCACAAAGATCCCCATGTTTCGTGTCAGATGGGCGAAAAATATCCATATCGATGATGACAAACTCACTACCGTGACTCTACCTCCCCCGACATCTATTGACTCAACACAGGTCAAAGCAATCAGTGCGAAAGATGAGCCATGGGTTCTAGCTAAACAAACCTCACAAGTCTTCTACATAAAAGACCCAAAGGCACAGAAGCGCCATGTCGTCAGAAAAGGGAAGAGGAGTATTGTCGGAGTCGATGGTGTTGTTGACGAAGAGGACTACGACCAATTCGACGACCCGGACTCCGAGCCAGAAGCCGTTGATAAACGCCCCATAAAAAGGGAGAAAAGCTAGCAAGGATGCTGAGCCCTACGTCAGACGCAGTCACGCCGAAGGACTAACGTATACCACCAAGAAAATCACAATTCATGAGAAGATTTCCGAAGACGACGAAACCTAGTTATTTGTATGTGTGTACTCCTGTATGTGTAAATTGTGGATGAATTTGAAGTACTTACATACCAATGTACAATCCAACTTCAATGAAATTGTCTGAAATTTTAAGTATAGCCTCACGAGGTCATATAATTACCCCATGCCAATTTTCAAATTTTTTTGACCACATTTACATTTAATAAAAAATTAACAACCAAAAAGACGCAAGCAAACATTTGAATTTCGACAAGCAAACGTTTGAATTATTGATATATTTTCTACATACGAGCTAAACCGATACATACATACGTAGATATGAATTTTCCTTCCATTTATATGCCTTCTTTATGATAGTTGTAATTCAAATCTGAAATATATCTAGTAAATAACTAGATATTCATTTAATGCGTAAAAATAGCAAATGATTTCAGAAAAATGCCTAACTTTGTCACGAACAATGTAATGTAGTACGTTACATGTACAAAAAGTTTGGAGCATACCTAAGCATGTTTTTTGAAAGGTTTTACACATGGTACCTCAAATTGGTAATTCAAAAAATAGAAAATTCGAATTATTACATAACAAGACGGAACATGATGAATTATTAACGTATAATATTGTAATATGAAGTTATAGTCCAAATCTCAAGTTCAAATGATGAAGAATTTATGACGTGTACTTCAATCTTCATATCTCCCCTTCAAATGCTATGAAGTTTTCTCACAGATAGTTCAGTTACAAAGCAATGTATAATCGAACTTCCGCGAAATTGTCCGAAATTTTAAACATAAACTCAGAAGGTCATATAATTACCCCATGCCAATTTTCAACTTTTTTTGACCAAATTAAGATTTTATAAAAAATAAAAAACAAGAAAGGCGCAAGCTAACGTTTGAATTTCTCGAAGCAAACGTTTGAATTTTTGATATATTTTCTAGATACGAGCTAAAATGATAGATAGGTACGTAGATATGAATTTTTCTTCAATTTAGAGGCCTTCTGTAAGATAGTTGTAGCTCAAATCCGAAATATACCGAGTAAATAACTAGATATTAATTTAATGCCTGAAAAATAGCAAATCATTTCAGAAAAATGCCGAACTTTGACACTAACCCAAAAAAGGTAAAAGCCCTAAACCAAAAATACAAAAACACCCATAGCATATAGAAATAACCCTAAGATCACACTAAAAGGAAAACATTCAGCAAAAACCAGAAACAAAAAACCACATACACTGACGGGCATATCTCAGATACCCGTCGGTGTAAAGGACACCACTGACGGGCATGTGTAAGATGCCTGTCAGTGGTAAGGCACCAGCACTGACGGGCATGTGTAAGGCGCCCGTCAGTGGTAAGGCACCAGCACTGACGGGCAGTCAAGACGTGCCCGTCAGTGGAAACACCCAGCGCTGGTTCCGCACACATTTAGTCCCACCTCGCCGAGCGAGGAGCGTGCGCACCAGCTTAAAAGGGGAGCTCCGAGCGGGGCTTTCGAATTCCTTACTACTTCTACTGGTACTCGGGGCCTCCGCTGGTCCCTTGCATGGCTTGGGCTCGTGGGCCTGGGCGCTATGCTCGGGATAGGCCTATGGCCGGTCCCCTGCGCGGCCTGGGCTCATGGGCCTTTGAGCTGTGCTCGGGATAGGCTGGGTATGCCAATATTTTTTTTGTCATAAGTAAAATATCAAAAACGAAACTACAAGGGCACATAGAGGGGACACCAGGGCACCGAAATTTCACTAAGTCGTAGGCTGACAGCAGCTCTGCTGACGGGCGCGCCAAGGTTGCCCGTCAGCAGTGGTGTAACCCTAACCGTCCCATCCCGTGTACCACTGACGGGCACTCAAGTGTTGCCCGTCAGTGGAGATAGCACAGTGCTGTCAGCGATGTATCTACTGACGGGCTCCAGCTAAGTGCCCGTCAGTGGTAACCAGTACCCTTTAAAAGGCACGCGCGGGACTTGGCGAAAATTTCGCCAAGTCCCGCGCGTTCACTTGAACCAGCAGCGAGACCGTTCGCATCCCGCGACGCCGCCAGGCTGCCCCGCCGCCCGACGAGCCCGCCGCCCCCTCCGGCCTCCGCCGCCCGAAGACCCGACGCCGCCGCCTCCTCCGGCCTCTGCCGCCCGAAGACCCGACGAGCCCGCCACCTCCTCCTCCGGCCTCCGCCGCCCGAAGACCCGACGCCGCCGTCCCCTCCGGCCTCCGCCCCCGAAGCACCCGAAGCCCCCTCCTCCGGCCCCCGAAGACCCGACGCCGCCGCCCCCTCCGGCCTCCGCCCCCGAAGCACCCGAAGCCCCCTCCTCCGGCCCCCGACGCCGCCGCGCCCCTCCGCACCAACACCACCACCGAAGCCTCCAACGGCACCACCGTCGACCTCACCGCCGACTCGAACTCCCGCTGCCCATTTTTTGTGCTTCGTCGGGGTGAGGCCCTAGTCTTATGTTTTATATGCTAATTTGTAGGTATTGATCTTAGGCAAATTGATGGAACGAACAGTGGTTAAATTTTAATTTCGAAGATCTTATCCTATTCTACGCAGATTAATTAATGGATGCCATCCAAGTTGCGTGGAGTTTATGCTTTGATTCCGTTTCAACTTAGAGTTTAGAATCTGGACATCCCACCAATTTAAATATCTAAGCACTCTGTCATATTTCAAATAGGGTGAAGGGCATCGATCCAGTAGTTTATCAGATTCCAACAAGTGTGTTCGGGACCTGTATCACCCTAGCATGCATGTATTTATTGCGAGACGCTGGTTCTGGACATGCTAAAAGCATCCACAATGTTGTTCTAAGAGTGGGGTCCAATAAAATCTTTTGTATAGCAACGGTCCTAGACATTGAAAAGAGAGTGCGACCGAATAAAATAAATCTTGAAACTCTTAACTACGGATCTATCTTTTATATGAAACTTGTCATTGATTTAGCATTTCTTGATGCAGAATTTTCAATTAAGTCTCCATAAATAATCTTCTCGAAAACATCTCCAACGTACTGCTACTGTCCAGATTCCGTTAAGTTACAATATGCATCTTCAGTTAATCGAAATAACCATGTTAGTGCACGAATTAAATCAAGTATATATATATATGTTAGGCAAGTATATTGGTGTCTGAATAAGGTTGTTATATGATGATTCTAAGTACGAAGGCGTGAGAATCCGTAGGAGTGATATTTATTTGAAGAGCGCATATGATCAGAAGCTCTTCTTTTGTATGTATCTGTTTACTTTATTTGTAAGTATATATATATATATGTTTATGCCTTTCGCTTTGCTTTTCATTGTTCTTCATAGCTTGGTTCTGAGTCTTCATGTAGTTTTACTTTGGCTATAATCCTCTCGTGGCACAAGAAGCGAAGGTCTTAAGAATTTTTCTCTCCATTGTTGACTTATTGTTTTCTTTTTCTGCGTCATTCCTGCTTCTGGTTCAAGGATATCACCACATTGACTATTAGCAAAAATGGCCGCCAGTAGTACTCCCGCTGGGTCCCCGACCCGAGCAGTAGAGCCTGTTGAGGACAGCACGGCCCCCCTCGGCGTGGCCGCACCGATCGATGCACCGACCCTGGAGGCACCCAAGCAATTTGCCTCCGATGCGGCCAAGGAACCTGCCCTCGAGCTTACCGAGGATCAACCTGTTGTAGCCACTGTCACAGCTGGACAAGAGCAATCTGCCTCGGAGTCCAGCTCTGGCTCTGCCTCCGGGTCAAGTTCCGAAGAGGACGAGGCGCGTGAGGAGGAGGTACCGACTCCAGCCCCGACCAGGTCTCTGAATAGGAGGAAAGGCAACCAGTTGCCGGACAAGACGTATGTCATCACCCGTGTCGACGACGTCAAAGACATCCCGGCGAGTCCACATAAGGCCGCTAAGACCTTTAGCAACGCCTGCGGGTGCTTAGTGCGCGAACAAGTGAAGATTACCTGCAAAGAGTTCGGCCAGTTGACGCAGTCCACGAAAGATACTCTCTTGAGGAAACTGTGGGACAAGTACCAGATTCCTGCAGCCGACAAGGAACGAGTCGAAGCGCAAGCCCTCAAAATCATGGCTAGGGCTCTGAAGACTTGGCGATATGACGCACAGAAAGTCGTAGATGAGGATTGGGACACCAAGATTAGTAAAAGATGGTCCAAGGTACAGAAGGAAGACTGGGACGAATTCGTTGCTCAAATAAGGAGCCCAGAATTCCAGGAGAAGAGCCGGTGGGGGGAAAGAGCTTCGCAAAAAGAACACCTTAGACCACAAGCTCGGCAGCCGTGGATACCTGGGGAAGAGACCGAAGTGGGCCAAAGAGGACAAAAAATTAGCCGCGGCTGGGAAAGCACCTCCTTTCGCGCATCTCAGGGAGCCGCGCGCTAGGGAGTACATGAGGGCGTACACAAGGTCTGACCCTGTGACGGGGTCACCAATTTATGAGTCCGAGGAACTGCAAGTGGTGGCCGACCGGCTGGTAACGACTCAACCCAGTCTCTTTTCGTACTTCATTACGTTGCATCCAAATACGCTGTCTTCTCATCATGTAATTTAACTTGCAGGCCGAACTGAGCCAGCAGCCTGGAAGCTCGCAGGACTCCGTCACGAGCTTCCCAAGATGGAACGACGATCTGGCGAAGGCCCGACAGAAACCGGAGCATCGGGGCCGTGTAGTAGGCGTCGGGGATGGCGTTAAATGGGATAAGGTATTTCCCCGAAACCCCGAGGGGAGCCGCCGCCCCCGGAGAGACAGCCAGGAGTTCATGGACAATCTGCGGGAGCAAATGCGCGAGATTGCCGAGCAGACGTGGCTACGTATGCAGGTGGCCGCAGCGCAAGGCCAGCAGAGCGTGGCTCCCGCTAACCAGCCTCTAGGATGGAGCAGCTGCGCATCCACCTCGGACGGCGGCCCCTACTCGGTTAATCCCGTCGACAGCATCACCGTAAGTCTCGTCCGCTAAACGTGTCGTTATAGTACGAGCTGTTCTCATTGTCCTGACTCCAGTGCGGACGGCACGTCTATCATCTGTTTCGCAGGAAGCCGCTAGATGCACACTCACGGTGCAGATTCTTGGCATGAAGGTCCCGGTGGCGCACGGTCAGGTTTTCCCAACGCCGGAGGGGGCAGTCCTGCACTGTGTTCCTATGCGGGAGCACCATGCGAAGGTGCAGGTCGACCTCGTCCTCAACGACTACAGTGAGGTGTTAGTCCCTGTCCCCCCCCCGAAGAGGAGCTGACGAAGCTAGGGCAGTGCAGAAACTGCTTCATCCAGTGGCCCAAGAGCCAGATCACTATAACCGCGGCGGCCTCTCCTCGCACGGGCCCCTCGTCCAACAACCCCTCTCCATCAATCGGACGATCTCCGTTGGGGCTCAGCCAATCACCCCCGTCCTTTAGAGACCTGGAGGACCATCTTGTCGGGGACCAGCACATGTCACCGATTTTGCGGTCCCCGGGAGTGTCGGAAAGGCCCTCTGAGGTTCAAGGCGACCCCCTGGATCAACCGAGGGGGAAGATTTTCTCTCCCGCCACGCTAGCTGGGACGCTGGAAGCAGCGTTGGCGGCAGGCAAGAGCCCGGAGCCGGTACACCAGAGGAGGAAAAGCAAAAAGAGACGGGCCGGCACCGGCGAGAAGGAAAGAAAGGAGCAGAGGCAGAAAACCTTATCCTTCTCAACATCGTCAGTAGAATTATCTATACGGAGCAAGGGCCTCTGGCGGTATGTTTACGAACCAGGTCAGGACTTGCTCCCACAGGATGAGCTGGACAATCTGTCGGATGACATGAAGACGCTGCATGAAGATTACCTGAAGATGTCCAGAGATCCTGGTACATTCTGCCAATATTGGAAGGTGAAGGTGCCAAAGGAATATAATTTTTTCATGCAACATGACCAAGACACCTTCGACATCAACTTTGAAGACCTTTTCAACTTGTACAACCTCTATAGGCTCGACACCACGCTGGTCAGGCTATGGGCTCTGTACCAAGCCCAAGAGTGCAGACGTCTTCGGGACAGTTATATTGGCATAGTCGATCCGATATGCATGAACGAAGGCTATGCCGGGACCCCAGACGGTCGAGGATTTCTTGAAGAATACCTGTCGCATGCATTCCTGGTTCATAAGGACAAGGACTGCATACTAGCCCCCTATAACCCTCCGTAAGTCCTACACTTAGCACCGTGGAGTTTATTTTTGTTTTTTACGTACATATCTCCGCCTGCTTACGTTCAGTTGTTCACATTTACGCAGCGACCACTGGGTCCTAATTGCGATCGTTCCAAGCTGGGCCAAGGCTTTTTACTTTGACTCCTCGTCGAAAAAGACAGCGGACTTCACAAATATAGCTAAGATTCTGGATGCAGCTTTCTTCAGAGCCAAGTTCTCGGGGCATACAAAAATACCTGTAAAAGCGACAAAACTGGTACACCATTACAAGTTCCCTTGCAGAGTTCAGCCGAAAAATAGCGTGACATGTGGGTACTACACCTGCGCCCATATGGACCTCTTTGTCCGGTACAAGAACAAGCATTGGAAAGATATGAAAGAACTGAAGGCTTGGAGCGAGCTGGGAAGTCATATGTACGACTGGCGACAGGACTTTGCTCGCATCCAAAAAGTCTTCGCCAGACTCATCAACCTTGAAGTCATCAATCCGATGGGTGAATTCTACGCCGGCCCCCAATTTCCGAAGCCCAAACTTAAGCGGGAATCAATAGAATCGTTGTTTCTGTAATTCAATAAACAATTGTTTCATACTTGTGATCGTCGTTCGAGTGTACATACTATATATGTGATTATAAATGTTATGCGATTAAGACATTTGACTCTGTGAATGAATACTTCGTATAGTCTGTGATTAGGAATAATGTAATACTATAGTCTATTATTATGAATAATCTAAGTGTGATTATGAGCTAACACAAATCAATTTCGGTTAGCAGGAATACATACCGCTACTGACGGGCACTTACTGACAGCCCGTCAGTGAAGGTATACCTCTACTAACGGGCTTTTATTACGCGCCCGTCAGTACTGATACAGCTAGGTGCCCGTCGACATATCTCTACTGACGGGCACTTACGGACAGCCCGTCAGTGAAGGTATACCTCTACTGACGGGCGTTTATTACGCGACCGTCAGTACTGATACAACCAGGTGCCCGTCGGCTAGCAGGAATACATATCTCCTCTGACGGTCCCGGTGTGCCCGTCAGTAGAAATAAACAGTACTGACGGACCCTATGCCCGTCAGTGGCGTGACCCCCTCCACTGACATTTCCAGGGTGACGGGCCCCCTGTCCGTCAGTAGAGGGGGTTTGGCGACCGTCAGTACTGACCTGTTCTGCAGTAGTGAGCTAGAGCACGAGCAAAGGTTCCTCCAAGAGATTGCTGCTGCATCATCTGTTACTCTTGGAGTTTGTCTACTCCTAGACGGGTGTAGGAGTTGCTGGTATCACCCAAGCTTGTGTGGGCTGAACCAGTAGTTTGTGAAGGTGTTCTGAGGTTTACCTGTTGCAAGGCAAAAGGATCTCCACAAGCAAAAGGAAGAGTCCTGAAGGATCAGGTACTCAGAGAAGAAGCACGTTTTAGTGCTGGCCAGCTCTTAGGAGTGGTCTCTCCAACGGAGACGTACCTTCTCTGCAAAGAGTTGGGAACTTGGGTGAAAAACCCCTGAGTCTCCTTTACTTCCTAGTATTGCATGCATATCTGTTTATCCTTGCTTGCTTGTGTCTCTTAGACTTGATCTGCTAAGTTTACCTTTTCACCTGTGCTAGATTACCTTTATACCTGTGTGTGATCATCTGTTTCACAGTTGCTTCATTCACTTGTATTCACCTGTGTCAGCACCTGTGTCACAAGCAGTCTAAGTAGAGCACCTGTGTTAGGTTAACTCTTCACCGGTGTCTTCCACCTGTGTGACAGCTGTGTGTTAATTTACACATAGTTTTCACCCGTGTCACTCACCTGTGTCACAGCTGTCCACTATTAACTTGTGAAGTTAATCTGACAACTTAAACAAAAGATTAAAAGAGGAAAATTTTATAAGCCAACTATTCACCCCCCTCTAGTCGGCATCTCGGTCCTTTCAATGACCGACTAGTATCGCCAAGTAGTCGGTCCCGAGTAGGACGGTTGAACTTTTGCGTCGGCCGACTAGTATTGCCACCTAGTCGGCCCCGAGTAGTATGAGTGAGCCTCTCGTGTATGGGCCTTCTCAATGCCGTCCACCCTGGATGAAAGGCATAAGGAACCATTGGGTGCTGCCCCCACCTTCCGTTGAAGTCATTCATGTAAGGCATGGACGGAGGTGGTACCATCCATGGAGTCGGCATCCATGGCCCATGTGGTCCGACTTGATGCTGAAATCCTGGTCTTAGGGGCGATCTTGGGCGCTTTAAGCGTGATGGCCGGTTAGGGATAGTACCGGCCACTTGATTAGCATATTTGGAAAGCAACATATTGAAAGTCGGCTTCACTTGTTTACGTTGTACTTCAGCTTCATTCGTCTTCCACTTGCCGACTTCCGGACTCTTCGGTTTGATGAATTTGGTCCGGGTACTCTCTGGCGTCTGTGGTTGCCCCCCGAGTACACTGGCATGGGTGTCCTCTTGTACTCGGGATTGCCCCCACGAGGGCATGATTTCTAATAGTGATTTTCAACGTCTCTTTGCCATCGGGTTGTTTCTCGAGTACGACTTCTCTTCCCGGGACCTTGTCGACTCCCTTCTTCCTGGGTTCACCAATGACCACATTATCTTTGTTAGCTGATTTCGGCTATATCGGGCCGAATTAATACCTTCTTCCCTTCCAAACCCATCACGTTCATCGGGAAGGGCTGCTTGTCGACTTGCATTTCGGCAAAATTCAATCGTCCATCATTAATAGCCGATTGTATCTGTCACCGAAAAACATTACAGTCATTAGTCGCATGAGAGAAAGAGTTGTGATACTTGCAATAAGCTCACCGTTTTAGCTCCTCAAACGGCGGTAAGGAATGAGATATTCTGATGACCCTGTCTTGCAGCAACGAATCAAATATCTTATCACACTTAGCTATGTCAAAGGTGAATTTCATCTCCTCTTCACGACTCTTGCGAGTCGGCTTGAGAGCATCACAAGTATATGGTTTGGCTTTGGAGGACCAAACGAACTCGGTAGTGTATACATTACCTTCATCGCCCGAACTATTACTATCATATTCAACCATGTGCATCTTGGGATGATCAGGTTTGGATCTGTGGACTTCCTTGAACTCTATGCTTCGGCTTTCCTGAGCCAAAGCTTTTTGCAAAACTTGGTTGACACTCAAGAGTTCATAACCTTCTATTCGCTCTCTGATGTGAGTTCTTAAGCCGGCAAGCACCGAGTCGGCTAAGTCTCTTTCGGTTATCACCAAGCTATAACATCGGTTTTTTACGTCCCTGAACCTCTTGACATAATCGGTGACCGATTCGTCATGTTTTTGTCTAACCGATGTAAGATGTGATAACTTGAGCTCATTGTCGCGCTATAAAAATGATCATGGAATTTCTGTTCTAATTGTGACCATAAAAGTATAGAGCCAGGCGGTAAAGCAGAAAACCATGAGAATGCGGTGCCAGTTAAAGATAAGGGAAATAAACGTACCTTCAACTCGTTTATAGAGTTTCACTTCACCTAACTGTGCTAGGTACTGACTGACATGCTCCCATGTAGTCTTTGTTCCCTCACCGCTAAACTTAGCGAAGTCGGGAACCTTGTAACCCGGAGGGTATATGATTGCATCAAAGTAGTCGGGATATGGTTTTTGGTACAGCCGACTTCTAAACTTCGGCTCAAGTCCGAAGGACTCTGAGAACATCTTCTTTACATCCTCCTTGAGTTTGGCTAAGATTTCGTCCGAGGCGGACGAAGTCGGCGTGGGAGCGACATGATGGCTGGTCATGGGTGCGACTTGTGATGTATTCGCCGAGTCGTGACTCGGCATTGACTTAATCATGTTTGTGCTTATAGGTGGTGCAATCAGGCTTTGGTTCGGCTCTATCGCCGAACCGGGTATGCTCATAATCGGACTAGGGCTTGCGGGTAAGGCTACGAGTTGGTTGGTTTGGCTAGGGCGTAGACTCAATGGCACGGGAAGGCGTCGATGAATCTACTACCGAAGTTGGATTGGGGTTTACCATACTTGCAGCCGCACCAGCGATACCACTATATGATGGACACGCATTACCCTTAGCTTTTGAGTTCTCCATGAACGAGTTGTAAACAAGGATATTGCTCTCCGAAATATAACTCTGTATTTCGGCTATCTGTTCTGGAGAAAACGTGCTACTTACCGGGGTCTGAGCCTTCTTGCCGTGTAGAGGAGGGAAGCTTGATTTCTCCAACTGGAGTAATGTTTCCTTGACGATCCTTCTTGAAGTTCGCGAGGAACGTCTGTAGATCCTCCTCCTCCCGCTTCTTCTTGTATGCTTCAAAAGCTTGGCGATGTTCCTCCGATAACTCATCGTAGCCTGGCTTGATGATGTTATCGGTGCTGATCTCGCCGAGTTGTGGAATCTGATTGTTAGACATGATGATTTCGTCCCTAGCGGAGTCGCCAAAAAGTGTGTTCGCACACGAACACGTCACCGTGTACCCCCGACGCCGAGCGCGATGCGCAGGACACGGAGCCGGGGGAGACTCGCCGGGAGCGCGATACGCAAGACACGCCGGCGAGTGCTTTTGGGAACCCGAAACCCCACACCCCCGGGAGGGACCCCGTCAGGGAGTGCGGCGGCTATGGGCTGCTCTAAGTCGGCCTGACCGCCCTTAGAGCTTCGAAGTTCGCTGCCGTTGAACACGAAGAACAGCGAAGAACGAAAAGCATAAAACAAGGATGGGAAGAAAAATAGTAGATGAAAAGATAATAGATTGATTGTTTCGATTGTGTGTTGTTTTCAATCGGCCATATACCCTTCATATTTATAGGGTACGCCTGGTCTTAGGGACTGGAATACAACTCTGTGTCGTACATGATATAGCTTTCCATACAAACAAAGATTGTTTCCCTAATCTGATAATCTTGCCTGCCGTAGTCAAGAATCCACCCCGTGCACGAGATATCCTTCCTAATCTGATCAATTTAACCGCCGTGATCTGGACTCCGCCTTGTACACGAGACATCCTTCCATATCAACCGGGAGACTTTCCAAATCTCGTACTTTCCTTTAAACGCCATGATCAGCTACTGTTCCTTGTGTCCCAAGTTAGGGTTCCTGGCACCAGAAAAGACTTCACAACAAACAACTCGGTGCCCCGACTCATCTGCGGGACAACTCGGGAATCATCACAACTCGGACGAGCCGGCACCGCTGGTACCCGGTCGTGCTATTTAGAACCCGTCCTGGATCTACTCGTGATCGCGAATGCTTGGGGACGCGAGTACTCAGAGACACAAGTGTTCGGGGACGCGAGTACTCGGGGCACGAGTGCTCGGGAACACGAGTGCTCGGGAACATGAGTACTCGGGGACACAGGAACTCGGGAACACGAGTGCTCGGGAAACTCAGGGGTCCAGCACTCGGACTTTGTCAATGCTTGGTACTCGGGAGCGTTGCTCGGGATCTTCTTCTACTCGGGGACGCTGCAAACCACTCGGCGTGGACCACGATTCGGTAACGCTGTAAACCTTACCCGATGCACCTGGGCCATTTTTGGGGTACTGCCACATTTGGTCGTCAACAGAAACAAATGGTAATATTGCAAGATGCCATATATCCACAATGCACGATGCACATATATCCACACGAATTAATATCATAAGACTATTCAACATGCCAAGGGACTCACATTTCAGTGCATCATTATTAGCAGTGTATAACGAAGCAAAGATGCTAGCCCCCCCAGGTGTGTCATCTCAGCACAAGTTCTCTATCATCGTAGCGAAAAGTTTGTGCTTACGCTGTCCTCTATCTGAATATTTGTTGTCATGTTCACCATCCTTCTCATCCCTCACAAAATTGCTTCTATCCTGATCAACCTTACAATCCTTTTCCTTCTTGATACACCTTCTTTGGGGATCATTCTCAAGATCAGGGTGATAAACACTGACAGCATGACGAGCAGTGCTGGATCAGCCCCCTCCCTCTAGAGACAGAGAAAACAACAATGCAGAGTTTTCTGGCCAAAAGAATTGGAGAAGACATAGGAGGAACTACAAAACTTTTCTTTATGGAAGAAAAGGAAACCAAAGTCGAGTTGAAGAGGACTCAAACCTCCCATCAACTGAGCAAGGCTCAGTTCCATAAGTTCTCTGGCCAATGAAACAGTGAATTACAGCATTGGAGTCTAAGAGTAGATACCGAATATGAACCTAATAGACAATGTAGTTTCCATTTTTTTCATTTCCTCTTTAATTATCTTACATCTACATCCCTCAAGTCCTGGCGCCAAGGCCAACCAGTACTTCCATGACTTACCCTAAAGCTTATGCAGGATAAATACTTCATCAATATATCTCATTAATTTCATTGAACACCACAAGACAGTAACATTGGATGGACAAATTACATTGGTTCAGGACTTCGATGGTCTAAATAAATGCTCCTGCTAACTACACAATTATCTGAGTATTTGGAAATGAACACAGATAAAGATAACAATATCAGAGGTCCATATCTACATTTACCTCAATGCTCTGAACATTCCTAGCAGAAGGCATTACTGGGCTCCTGTCACCATGTCTGACTGAAACACCTCTACGAACCATCACCGCTAGTAGAGTGGTTGATCTATAAGGCAAGAAATTCATAAACTCCTCAAGCAAATCAGGATGGTCATGGAACAGCATCGCAACCTAGAAAAGGAGGCACATGCTGACAAATAATTTTGCATTGCCACTTGGCATATACAGCTAACTATGTGTCAGGCTAGACCAATTGCAGGCCAGGAATATATAGAAGCGACCGGTCGGGGATCCACCACGGCCGGCCGCCGGGGTCGTCATCGCCCATTCCAGGGCCTCGAGGGTTCGAGCTCAGGTAGTTCCAGGCAAAGCTGCAGTCAGGTCACAAATAGTGTGCTTGTCTTCATCCCCCCATCCGAGCAGTCGCAGCTCCACCATGTAAGAGGCCCGTCACCTATTCGGCGGAATGTCTTACCGGGTCAAGACCAGGAAATGCCAGGCAGCCGGAGAGAGGATGGGCGATAGGCGGCAGGCTGGGCGTCGGTTAATGCTGGCACCCCTTGTTTCCTCATCACCGGTGAGTGGATCCCGTTTTGAATGTCTCTTGACGGAAGATGGCGACTCGGCGGAGGCGATTCAATCAGAGGCGGAGACTCTCGTGGATGCGTCTCACTCCTAGCTCGTGGCGGACGCCCTGCACGCAGACTACGAGGAAGGAGAGGCTCTAGAGATCGCCGATGCTCATGCTACTCGACGCTGTCGGAGGTCCGACGAGCAACTCATCAATGAGTTCTGGGCGGAGGCGGGTTTTCCAACCCGGGCTTCGCGCTTCTGGGAGAGGGACGGGTTTTGGCGACGGAGTGATCTCCAAGGATGCTTCGCCGCCCACGGATGCTTCGCTGGAAGGTTCTACGTAGGTTCATCACAATGTCTCGGTATCTTCCAGGAATGTCGCCGGCGATGCCGGACAAAGTTCGTCGAGCTCGGCTCGGCATCGGCCGACCTCACAACTCAAAGGGCAGGGGCGATCATGGCCGATTCGGCCTCGGTGGGGTCCCCTTCCGAGGCCTCGGCCTCCTCCGGTCGTGGTGCTAGCTGATTTCCTATCTCCGGCGGCGACGTCCATGGTGCTGCCAAAAATGGCGCCGACATCTGTTGCGTTACAATTTGGGGACCGCGCGACTGTTGAGGTTGATAATCTTCAGTATTCTATTTTGAACCAAGCTATTGTTGACCGTCGTTTGCTCCCAACTCCAACAAATCTACGCCGTCCATCTGGGTGATCTCTTCATGATGTATTTCGTCATAGATGGAAAGCATCGCAACCAGGACACGGCTCTAAACCTAACTCTACTCAGCGTTTGTCTCCGTCTTTTCATCTGTCTTATGCGCAAGCCGTCATGGGCAGCCGTGGGGCAGATAGTCCGGCGTCTGGGGTTGGTCGGGGGGCCGCGGGCGGCTTTCCGATGCCAGCTGTGGGCGGCCGATTCCAGCGCACCGATGTGCCGCGTGCTTCGGCGCCTTCGTTCCCTTCGTTAGCGGCAGCGAGTCAGGCAGGCGCGCTTGCTGGTTTTCAGACGTCGGTTAGGCCTGGTACTGGGCGCGGGGCGGCTGCTTTCTCCTTTGGGGCAGGCTCGGTCACCAATATTGCTCAAGGTTATGTTCCCCGGCAGACGAGCTCTGGCGGACAAGGCAGAGCAGGCGGACAGCGTCCAATGGTTGCCAGCAGGGGACAACCATCCTCTGCTATAACAGGGTCTTGGGCACTCGCACATGCCACGCCAGCTCCTTCAAAGCAACCTATCCGATCTACCCAACAGCAACATCAACAGACATGGCCTGCTGCCCGGATGAGCAAGTCTTTGCATGACCTGCCAGCGATGACACTTGGGGCTTCGAAGCTCTCAACGACAGTAAACAATAAAGCCAAAAAACCAAGGCCTCCGCACTGCTTCAGGTGCAAGACTAATGGACATCTTCAGGAAGAGTGTGTGGCCGATCTCTATTGTGTTGTTTGTGACAAGAAGGATGTTCACCTTTCGGCTAAATGTCCAATTCTGAAACAACCTCGGCCAAATGCAAACATGTTCGGTTTTGGCACAAGTAAGTTGGGTTTCTTTCAAGTTCCGTCAGCTCTGCTTCCTGGGCCGACGGCGAGCACTGTTCCCACTGCCATTGTCACAATCTCAGGGGGACATCTCTCAGCTGAGGTGGTGCAAGCTGAACTTCGTCAATTGATTCGCTCTGATTGGAATTGGGAAGCACTTCCACAGGGTGAGGATTCTTTCTTGGTGGTTTTTCCATCAACCGAGGAGCTGCTCAAGATGAAAGACGTTGAGTTTCGTCTTAAATCTCATGGAGTCACTTTATCCATTGGAGAATGGCAGTCCTGTGATGATCCTCAACCTGCATACCAGCTGGATTCAGTTTGGGTGCATGTCTCAGTTGTTCCCCTCGCGTTCCGACACTTTTTGGGTCTTTAGGCCACTGGAACGATTGTGGGGGTGCCTCAGGAAGTTCATATGACTTGTCTTCATAAGCGTGGTATCATCCGCATTAAGATTGCTATGTTGGATGCATCTTTGTTACCTTTGAAAACTGATATAGTTTTTGGGTTGGCTGGTTATGACATTATGTTCACATTGGAAGATGAAGGCTTCCAGGCTGATTCTAATCCCAATTATTTGCTTATGGATTCTGATGGGGGAGATGCTGAGCCTCACGACCAACAGTTAGATCAAGGTAATCAGCAACATAAGCGTGCAAAGAATAATTCCTCGTCCAGTTCATCTGCTGCAGGAAATGGGTCATCGGTGGAACCCACTCATATGCAAGAGTGTTCGATCGCCGTGATGCCGTTTGCTCCCTGTCCGTGATTCTCTCCTGGACATGCTGCTGGACTTCCTAAACTCGCTGGCGTGCCGCAAACAGCTGGCCTTACTGCTCCTCTGCCGGAGGTTCGGCCTAGTGCAAAGCAGACCGCGTCGCCGTCTTTGGTTACACCCAAGGGTGCAGCACCAATGTCTTCGCTGGGCCTGCCGCTAGCTGCGCCGTCGGTGTTACCAGTGAGCCCATCAGGTCCAGCTTCAGCTGTGGATGCGGTTATTCAACATCAACCGGGTATCCAGCGGTCTGCTGAGGTGTGTGGAGTTGGGAGTGCTGTAGCTGGGAAGGGGACATCGGGGCACACCGGCCTCGGTCTTCAGCGCAGTGCACGCAATAATATGCCGGTGACTGCAGATGGCGTGGTGGCTGCGGACGAGGACGTGATGTCTCGGGCGATGCGGCGGGTGGCCCTCAAGAACCTGGACGCTCCTGCACTAGCCAAGCCGGCGCATTTGGGCAATAGCAAGTCCCTAAGCTCGTCACGGCATCCTCAAAGCTCTCCAATAGGTACTCCCGCACTTGCTTATGAATCTTCTGTTCCTTTATCCTCTGATCGTATTGTCTCTAATATTGGTAATCTTGGGGTTAAGCTGGGAACTTGGCGCAATGAAATAGATTTTTCTATCAATGTTTTGAAGAACATAGTAGTAGATAGACGTAGAGTAAACTCTAAATCTGCTGAGGGGCATAGTGATAATGCCCAGGATGATTTAGCTGATTCTTCTATTCTTTATAATTCAGATATTAGTAATAGGGATGAGGAGGACCAATATGATGGTCCCCTGCTCTCCCATTTGGTGAGTGATATTTCTGAGGTTGAATTGGATGAGCGAGAGCTGGGTTACATGTTTTGTGACCTTTCGGCTACTCCGCAAAAATCCAAATCACACTCTACGATTAAAAAAAGTCGTATAGTTAGGCTGACCAAAAGGTCTACCTCACATAACACAAAGATAAATGGTCCTAGATGAAAGGAATTTTTTGGAATAACAGAGGTCTTCAGGACTTGACTAAATATCATTATATTACCGATTGTGTTAGGGACCATCAACTAGATTTTGTTGCCAACCTCGAGACCGGGAAACACAACCTCCAGGCTAACACTCGTAATCATCTGTCTGGCGGTTTGGCTTTTCTGTGGCATTGTCTTCCGCCTCGGGGACGGTCGGGCGGTATCATTCTCGGGGCTAATATGGTTACATTGGATGTTTTGGCTATTTCGGATGGAGACTTCTTCATTAAATTCCATCTTCGAAATAAGACCGATAAGTTCATGGGTGGAGTCTTATGGCTGTGTATGGTGCCACTCAGGATAAGCTGAAGCACAGTTTTCTGACGCAGCTAGTGAGGGCTTGCCAAAATAATCCTTATCCCTATGCTGATTGGGGGCGATTTTAATATTATGTGCTTTAAGGAAGATAAGAATAAACAAAATTTTGATAATCGATGACCATTCCTGTTCAATGCTATCATTGATAGCTTTGACCTTCGGGAAATAGCTATATCCGGCGACAATTTACATGGGCTAACAACCTGCAAAATCAACTTTTAAAAAATTGGGACTGGGTTTTCATGACCACTGAGTGGGAACTACAGTTCCCATTGGCAACGATCCATGCTCTAGAGAGATCCGTGTCGGATCATACTCCACTTCTGTTGGACACAGGTGTGGCAATTTCTCAAAGTCACAATAGACCGTTCAAATTATAATTGGGATGGCTCACTCGGGAAGGCTTTGCTGACCGAGTGATTATGGTATGGAATCAACCAAGTAAAGGTCGCTCTCTCACACAAAAATGGAATAATAAATTGAGTTCCTTGCGATCTCATCTGAGAGGCTGGGATAATCATACTATCGGTGCTTATAAAAAATAAAAATCTCACCTACTAACCATTGTGGATGCTTTGGATATAGCGGCTGAGACCCGTGGTCTCTCTGCTTCTAAGATTGCTCTGAGAATCAATCAAATGAACGCCTAGCGAAATTGCTCCGTGAGGAGGAGTTGAAATGGTATCAAAGGGCAAAAGTCCAACATGTTCTTCAAGGAGATAACAACACAAAGTATTTTCATGTGGTCGCTCTCGAGCAAGACGATGGCACCATTGAAGGCACAGGGCCACTGAAAATGTATATCAGCAACTATTATAAACATCACTTTGGTCCTTCCGAGCCAAACTTTTTTTCGATGATGGA
The DNA here is from genome assembly GCA_019208055.1 of Stipa capillata. Lineage (NCBI taxonomy): Eukaryota > Viridiplantae > Streptophyta > Magnoliopsida > Poales > Poaceae > Stipa > Stipa capillata. The sequence continues at coordinate 231,087 of JAGXJF010000527.1, forward strand.
GTCTCGAACTGCAGATATTGCTCAGGTTTCGACCATTGAAAATGAGTTGCTTACAGCGCCCTTCACGGAACAAGAAGTGCGGGCTGCGGTCTTTGACATGGCACACAATAAAGCACCTGGCCCAGATGGCTTTCCTGCGGAATTCTACCAGACTTTTTGGGACACTATCAAGGTTGACTTGATGAATTTGTTCCATGAGTTGCATTTAGGTAGACTGTCGCTACACAGCCTTAATTTTGGGATCATTACGCTGCTACCAAAGTTAAAAGATGCCAATCATACACAACAGTATAGGCCAATATGTCTTCGAAATGTCAGTTTCAAGACATTCACAAAAGTAGCAACTAATCGTCTTACTAGTGTGGTGGACCATGTGGTACATCCCACACAAAAAAGCTTTTATGCGAGGGCGTAACATCCTCAACGGTGTCATCATTTTGCATGAAACAATTAATGAGTTGCATCATAAAAACAAAAGTGCCGTCGTTTTCAAAATTGACTTCGAAAAGATGTATGATAAAGTTAATTGGTCCTTTTTTTTACAAACTTTACGTATGAAGGGGTTCTCACCCAAGTGGATCTCTTGGGTGGAGTCCTTCATTTCGGGTGGTAGTGTTGCTATAAAAAGTTAACAATGATATCGGTCCTTTCTTTCAAACAAAAAAAGGACTTTGACAAGGGGATCCATTATCACCACTACTGTTCAACATTGTGGTGGACATGTTAACTGTCCTCATCGATTGAGCGAAAGTGGATAACCAAATCTGCGGGGTGATACCCCATCTAATTGATGGTGGCTTATCCATCCTTCAGTATGCCGATGACACAATTATCTTTATAGATCACAATTTGGAACAAGCTCATAACATGAAACTGTTGCTATGTGTGTTTGAACAACTCTCTAGCCTCAAAATAAACTTTCACAAAAGTGAATTGTTTTGCTTTGAGGAGGCCCAGGAGGCGAGTGCTTATTATGCCGATTTGTTTGGCTGCAAGATAGGCCAACTTCCGCTGCGATATCTTGGTATTCCGATCCATTATCGTAAGGTACGAAATGTGGATTGGCGAGAGGTCGAAGACTATTTTGAAAAAAAGACTCAGTAGCTGGAAAGGCAAGTCTCTTTCCTCTGGGGGACGGTTGGTGCTGATTAATTCAGTTTTGAGCAGTTTACCCATGTATATGATGTCCTTTTTCGCCATACCGTGAGGCGTCCTTCGACGAATTGATTACTACTATTCCAGATTCTATTGGTAAAGTGATAATCACAAGAAAAAGTACCGTCTTGCAAAATGGAATATTTTGTGTCACCCTAAAGATCAGGGTGGTCTAGGAATTCTTGACCTCGAAGTTCAAAACAACTCCTTGCTTTGTAAGTGGCTTTATAAGCTACTCACTGAAGATGGGGTTTGGCAATCTCTTTTGCGGAATAAATACTTAGGATCCAAGCCGCTTTCACAAGCTTGCTGGAAGCTGGGGGATTCACATTTTTGGGCTGGAGTAATGCAGGTCAAATGCCACCTTTTTAGGTTTGGTAAGTTCATCATTAAGGATGGTTCCCAAATCAGGTTTTGGGAAGATTCACGGCTGGGCTCTACTCCTCTCCAGTATCAATACCCATGTCTTTATAATGTTGCCCGCAATAAGTAGGCAACTGTAGCTAATGTTCTTAGTTCCTCTTCCCCAAACATTGCTTTTAGAAGGGACATGTTAGGTTCTAATTTAGCAGCTTGGAATGCTTTGCTTACTAGAGTGACAGGAATCACGTTGCATGATGACTGCGATGAGTTTCGCTGGAATTTAACCAAAACTGGGCAATTCTTGGTGAATTCTCTTTACCGTGCTCTTCTGCATACTAATGTTCCTAATATAAATCGTCGGTTATGGAAATTGCAAATACCTCTAAAGATTAAGATTATCCTTTGGTATCTTCGGCGGGGAGTCCTTTTGACCAAAGATAATCTTGCAAAGAGGAATTGGCACGGCAGTCAGAAGTGTTGTTTTTGTCACAAAGATGAGACGATTAATCACCTCTTCTTTGACTGTCGTTTTGCTAGGGCCGTTTGGTCCATCATTCACATTGCCTATGGCATAGTTCTGCCACGTCGTAACTCTTTTTTGTTTGGTAGCTGGTTACGGGGTATTCTGAAACTTTGGCGCTTTACATGTCTGTTTGGGGCGGCTGTGGTTTGTTGGTCATTATGGCTCTGTAGAAATGATATGGTTTTTGACAAAAGGAAAATATCTTCTCCCTTGCAAGTTATCTACTTATGTATCCACTGGCTTCGTACGTGGGTTGTGCTCTAGAAGCCGGCGTATCGGGATATGGTTACAACGGCATGTATGCATTTGGAGCAGGTGGTTAGGGTATGTTTTACCCGACATGGTTGGCGGCATAGCTTTCGACTCAGTGCTTCATTTCCTTAGTTATCGCCTGGAACTGTTCCAGCACAGTCTCGTTTTCTTTTGATCTTTTGTGTTGTTCTTGTTCCTGCTTTTGTTTTGGCTTTGTGCATCCTCATTATGTAGAGGCCGGAGGTGAACTCTTATGGTTGTATCATCTTGATGTGATAATAAGAGTCAATAAAACTTTCATTTTTGAAAAAAAATATGTCCTGCACAATGTACCTGCACGTAGGCATCTTGCATGGACTTGTTATGCGTGTCTAGGATGCCCAAGAAAGAGTTGCAGACATTGTCCTCCTGCTGGAATCGACTCTGCACCACAGGAAAGCGCAAGAATTATCGAAGCATTCATTTGTCACAAGACTGATTGAATGAACAGAGGGAGTTTAAAACTTTCTCTTGTTCAACAAATTTTTCTTGGAATCGATGGGGCTTCATCTCCAGGTCCTGGAGTTTGATCTCATATCCCGTTGGCAGGAATGCATTTAAGCCAAGGATGAGCTCAGGATGTCCACTAAGCAGGGTCTTGACATGGACAATCACGCTGTAGGTATCGATCCTAAAGAAATAAGTATGTTTGATGGTCCATGGCAAGTGATAAGAGCATAAGGGACAGAGTATAGATGTGTGACCGACCTCCCGCTATTGAAATCACACAGGACCTGTTTGAACTCCTCGTACTTGTCACGCTTGTCCTGGAACTTGTCCTTGACGGCCTTGAGGTAGACGAGGCGTCGTTAGTCGTAGGCTTCTGACCAGATGAAGCAACCGGCAGGGGCCGGGGTGTCAGGGACATGTAAATGGGCGAACTTGGAATGCTCTGAACATTCCTCGAAGAAGCCATTATTAGGTTCCTATTATCATGTTTGACTAAAACACCTGTAGGACGAATCACTACTTGTGGAGCGGTTGATGTATCAGACAAGAAATAATTCCTGAACTCCATAAGCAAATCAGGATGATCGTGTAACAACGTCGCAACCTAGAAAAAGAGAAAAATGCTGACACATAACTTTGCATTAGCATATAGGACTAATGAAATTTTTCTCTAGTTTACCCCAACTTGCTTGGGACTAAGGCTTTCTTGTTGTCACTCATACACAACTAATTATGCGTCGACAAACAAAACAGAAAGTAACTCCTCTCAAGCATCTCGGGTGGACTTATAATACCGGAAGAGGATGCCCAAGAATGACTTGTAGATATGTTCCACCGGCTGGAATCGACTCTGGCCATAAAAAACAAACACAAGGATTTTTTCAGTTTTCTAAAGGGCCATCATGCTTACAGAGTAGTTCTGCAATTACAAAAGAATTGCATCTTACCTCATATGTTACGTCACACATACTTATAGAGTGGTTCTGTACAAAAGAATTGCATCTTACCTCATATGTTACATCCCACTTTGCAGGTAGCAAGGATCTGTGCAAGTAGTTTATATTTCCCACATATATGCTGCCCCCACTCTATACTTTCTTTACTTCATCCAACACCGAGTCAGTTCTAACTAAATAAAGAGATCTCTTGTGCAGCAGAGAGAGCCATTTGAAAAGCTGATGTATTAGAAATGGACATGAGTTAGATCTGCATGTTGTATCGTTTAAATTTCTATCCATAATGCATTTTTAAAGGGAAGAAGGAATTAGACATTAGTACAGAATTGAAATAGACATGAGTATTCTCATTATAAAATTAGCAGTTTCAGAAGTTGCACAGATAAAAATGATACAAAATCACATAAAAAAAAGCTCCGTTAAGAGCCACACCAATATATGTCACTCAAAACATGATAATCATCAATTGTATTATGTGGCTTCAAGTTCCCCGTATAGGTTAGCTGCAGCTGCATAGGGTTAGTATCAGCAAAGGCAGCCAAGTGGTAAACGAAGCACTTGCTGCACTTCTGCACAAAATATTTATGCAGACTGTTGATGGAAGAGCTGTCAATGGGGCACAACATCACGACATTTGGCACTTAGTTACAACATCCTAATATCATCCTGAAGAACAATATGGCAAGCATAATTGACTAAAATACTAATATCTATGGAACTTATTATTTTGCTTCTTTTGGATACATCCAAACTTGAAAAATGATAATGCAATGAAATTACAAATGCTGCGCCCCATTTTAACATCCCATGCAAAGTAGCAATCAAACTGCCATTATTGATCCATGGTTTGTAAGCAATCAATAGTACCACCTAATTCACCAGTCCAATTGAACTACAAAGTGTGCTATATTGTAGCAGCTATATTATTTCATCTTGATGCTATTGTCGATGGAATATAAAATATACAACACTTGCAATACAGATCAGGTCACTGGGTGGAGAGAGAGACAAGCACCAAATACATAATGAGATTAATGGCCAAAGAATATTAGTATTCAGTAAACTCAGCACCCTCTGAGCCTCCTCAGCCCCTCACAGCAAGGTGACCGAAGGATAGGAGGCAGTCCATAAAAGACAATTATGCCAAGCAACTATACTTTTGCTGATTATTTTGGCAAATACTGAGCCAGAAGTGAGCAGAGCTAGGAAGAAAATAGTTGAGAAATTGGCATATACATGAGAGAAACAAAACATGATTTTCCACCATAATTTGGGTTCATAATTTTCTAGGATGGAGCAAAGATAGGATGGCAGAAATTTATGAAATAACACAGGACAGCAGAATATATTTTCATTTCTATCACTGTGCCCTCCTTCACTGTACTTCAATGAAAAATAAAGCTTTACAAGATCTTGGGGCACAAGTACACAAGTTCGATCTCGGCAGAACTATAGATTCATTTAACCATAAACCTATCATAAGTCCTGCCGGAAAACATGACCATACAGGAAACATGCAACCGTGCCGGACGCAAGAATACAATAACGCTTGAACCTAATTAATCACCGAGGACACTACTGAGAAGTGAGATCAAATGTTACTAAAATCAAACCAAATTTATCTATATTTCTGAGGAGGTACTTGCAGCCATTCTAGCATATTTATCTATATTTCCTAGTTCAGTGCAATACGTGCTAAAATGAAATAGATACTTGGTTCATCAAGAGACCACACATACATGTGCATTCATACAAGAAATGGTGCTCAATAGCATGTTAATTCACTAACTATGTATCACTAACCGATACCTTCAGAAGCTACAGCGACAGCACACTGCTGAAAAATTATGCAATTATAAAGCATCCTCGTAAATCATCCTCAAACCAACAATGCAATAACTGACGTTCAAATTCACAGTGCAACGATGGCAGTGGCAAACAGTTTGTAACGGAGTTCACCTCCAGTGCATTGATGGTAAGGAGCAGAACAATAATTTTCTCGGAGAACCTTTGGCGCTCTTCGTGGTCATGTGCAATGCAGCGCTTGTAAGAGAGGTTATAGAACAAGGACCTGAGCTCCTTGAGCTTGGCCTTGGCCACAGCCAGATCACACAGGCAGTGAAGCGCTTGCAAGCAGTAGGTCATCTGGATCAACAATACAGCATCCTGCGGTGACAGCTCCTTTGCCTTTCCCTTGCCATTGCCCATAGCAAAAGCCTTTAGAAAGGGAAATGCTGGGTGGTTAGTACAAATGTAATCCATATATTGCAATAAAGCAGGATCAGATCTTGATTAACTGATTTTCTAGCAGAGCACCATCTACAGCCAGTACTAAAACAGATCTAGATTGTAGACATATCATCATCTAAAAATACAATCTTTCTCTCAAACGTAACCAGACAGATGCATGAGAAAGCCATGGATGTCTCAAATATCTACCAATAATTTGTCCAGATCGGGAGCTCGAGGATGGATATGTGTTCTGTGAGGTCGTGGAGGAGGAATCGGTAGGGAGAGGGTGCAGGGAAGGAGAGAAGAAGGGGGCGAGTGGAGGACAGGCGGAGGGCAGCGGGGTGGCAGGGCGTCGTTCTTACGGGAGAAGGTCGTGCGGGGGCCAAGGAGCAGGGGCGGCGCGCGGCGGTGACGGGGGCAGGGGCGCGGCACGGCGGCAACGGAGGCAGGGGCGGGCGTGGCGGCGACTGGGGAAGGGGCGCGGCGCGGCGAGCGCGGCAGCGACGGGGGCAGGCGCACGGCCGCGGGGGCGAAGGAGCAGGGGCGGCGCGCGGCGGTGACAGGGGCAGGGGCGCGGCACGGCGGCAGGGGCGCGGCGCGGCGGCGCGGGCAGGGCAGCACGGCGAGCGCAGCGGCAAGGCGGCAGGCGCACGGCCGCGGGGGCGAAGGAGCAGGGGCTGCCGCGGGGTGAAGGATTAGGGGCAAGGCAGTTACGCGAGTTAAACGTGGAGTTAATTAGCAGGGGTCCAAATTAAAATAGCAACCGTTGGATGAAGATGGATAAAGAGCTTAGATTGATTGGATTCTAAATTACTGTTCCTTTTTATATTGGTATAGAAATGTAAATATATATATGAATACTTTACTATACTTATGGTTTTCTTCATATTTTTCTAAAACTTCTACGTGCAGTTTTTATTTCTGTTCTAAATTTTGGGTTCATATTTACCTAGGTTCCAAAAATTCGTTTCGTCAGGAGGACAAACTTTTGTTCATCCTTTATCCACTTTCTGCTTATACATAAATTTCTGCTAATTCCATGAAATTAGCCAATTTTTGCCTTTGTTTCTATAAACAGGGCACTGACTGTAACTAAAAATTTGACTTGCTTTGGCCGGTGTAAAATCATAGCTTTCATTGGACTGTAACTTTTGAAGGCTAGAGACTTTTTCTCGAACACACAGCTAAGCATGTGTCATAGTGTATTCAAAAAGTCACCAAGTGACGTAAAATGTATAAAATTCACCAGAGGTGACCACAACCCAAAAAGAAGGAAAAAGAAAGCCCAAAACGCCCTTGTACAACAAAGAATTAGACATGACCGAAACTATCGCTACCTAGCCACTAACAAAAAGAAGAAAGGGCTACTGCTACTGCTTGCGGAGCCCTTAGCCCCGGGGAGCTTCTAGAACTCTGCCTCATTTCAATGGATTCGATTAGTGCCCTATACAATTCGGTTGCTCGCTCTCAAAAACACATGCATTGCAAAGCCGTCATAGACGCCATAACGTGAGGATGATGAGAGAGCTGACTCCTTTAGTGTTGTGACCTAAGAGCTCTATAGCATGCTCCAGCCAGCTGTTGAGATCGTTTCCTACTTGTGGAGTAGAGCCCAAAATGTTGAAAGTACATCTGTGCTCCTAGACTTGTATTTAGTGGTTTTGGTGATTAATGACATCGGATTTGTAGATTAACCATTTCTTGAGTTTGTAAAGTGTGTGTAGGTTAAGAACCACTCTATGAGGTTGCATCAAGACGATGAACCTATGAGCTCGTGAAGCCCGTGAGTGATGTTATGATGATGTGCATCCCATCTGGATAAACTTTAAGTGAAGATTCCATTTTGTGGAGATGGATAATGAAGAGTGAGTACAAGGCATGAACCAATGTGAGGATCAAGAGAAGATGAAGTTTGACCAAGATGAGATTCACAGATGAATTCGATATGGTCATCATCGAGCTTGAGAGATATGCCACTTGTGATTATATGATTAAGTGGTTTTGGTAAGCAATTGTGAATTGTATTTTGTGGACTAACCTCTTTGTTACGCATGAGAAAGATGTATCGTTTATGTTCCACTTAGTCAAAAGGCATCAAGAGGATGATCTCACAAGTCTCAAGTACGGATGATATCAAGTGTTGAATGGTCATCAAGTTGAGAAGGGCAAGATCAAGATAAGCATCATGTGTGAACATATGCTTGAGATTTGCAATTCATCAATTGTTGATGAATATGTGGAGATGGCTTCAAGAGGGATAGATGGAGCTTAAAGGATAAAGCACTATTGATCAAGTGATTTGGTGAGTAATGTCAATCATGCTTGTGAACTGATTAAATGTGTTTAAAAGTGTAAGAGTTAGATTCACTTTATGATGCTACATCAAGACGATGATCTCACCAAAACTCAAGTGAAGATGGTATCGAGTGTTAATGGTCATCAGGTGCATTGAATGTCGTCATAAGTTTTAAAAGGTGCTTCATATGAGGGTCATACTCAAAACGGTAGAGGTGGTTATCATGCGAGTCAGCTCAAGCATAAAAATCGCAAAATCACAACCAAAACTGAAATCGAAAAAGTCATATTAACCCTAGTTTCGTTTAAGCAAAATAATTTCGGTTGGCATGTTCAAAAACCGAATTTAATTTGGTTTAATCGGTTTTAGTGCTCGGTTAACCGAATAAACTGATATAACCGAACCAGCCTACCAGGGCCCAAATGAAATGCATCTAGGTGCTTGGTCGCTAAGCCTTTCTGCTCTTCTCCCGAATATAACACCCGCAATTCCCAATTCCCTCGCAGTCTCGCACGCCTAAACTAATCCCACCCCCTGCCCCTACCAATCTCACCTTCACCAATTGTAAAACCGAAGACCAAGTAGCGAAGCAATTCATGGAAGTGCTAGCATCGGCAGAGGCGGAGGCCTGCGAGATTGCACGGCTGTCGGAAGAGCTCCACTCGACGGCACTCTCCCGCACCATTTCACGCGACGCCTGCCACACGATTTCGACGCCGTCTGGTCCTACTTCCTGCCACGCGACCTCCGGCTACTCACCGAGGCGAGTTGCCCCCCGTGCCATCCAAGAAGGGCTTGTTTCTCTGCCTCTCCGATAGCCACATCCTCCTCCTGGACAGACTCATGGCATGTGAATAAACACGGATCACCCAAACTCAACAACCCTTAGAATAGGCTTGGTTCCTCGGTCGATTGCTAATCGATCTTGGTTTTTCTCTGTTGATACATGATGAATCGATTGCAGATCTTGTAAAACAGGTTAAGATCTTGTGATAAACTATATACTTCTATTTAAACCAAAAACTGAAATCGAATTTCCGGTTAACCGAATTTTCAGTTTACAAAATTTTATATCATATTTTGGTTAGCATTTTTGGAAAACCTAAAAACTAAAACTGAAGTTTTGGTTAGACCAAATGACTAGGCTGACATGTGAGGATGAACCCCAAGAAAAGCTTCAATGTTGATAAACACCAAGAGATGACAACAACAAGGTGTGCAAGTTTAAGTCAAGCATTATGTGAAAACATATAATTGAAGCTTGTGGTCTGTCAAACTATGATGGACAAGCTAGTAAAAATGTCTTCAAGAGAAGACTTTCCCATATTGGCTTGGGGGGGGGGATTACAAGACTTCACGAAGCAAAAGAGATTTAAGAAAGATTTCGACTTAGAGCGAGGATGATCGCCCTCATCAAGCTCAAGTGGAGTACTTAAGACGAAGGTATGCTTAGCTAGGTGTTCCTAGTTTCATTGGTCCCAAGGTGTGGAGGGAGACTGTTTATAGGATAGTTAGCCATTCTATCAAGAGGGGTTGTCGGATAAGTAGCTCGAAGTCATGTGTCGAGTGCTCAAATCTTTTCATGAGTTGTATCCTACTCTTTGTTGATCTTGGTTTGAATCTTGTGTGATCCAATCATTGCTTTGTTAATCTTGTTCTTAATCTTGTGTGATCCAACTATTTCTTTGTTGGTCTTCAATGACTCAGTTGCACCATTGCATCAAAGAGAATAAATTTCTCAGTTCCGATCAACAGTTTGCCTTCTAGGCATATTTTCGCTGTGCTGAAATTTGCAATTTCAGAACCTTTGAGATTAAACTCAGAACCTCAGAGATTAGGTGCTGAACTCAACAAGTTTGAATCTCAGAATCTCCGAGTTTGAAGTCAGAACCTCCGAGATTGAATTATGAACTTTCTGAGTTTGAATCTTGGAAGCTCCTCTCTTCAAGAAGATTATGAAGAAGCCTAAGGATGTGCGAGTTGTTGTGAAGCTCACCATCTCCAGGGTGGAAGAAGGAGCTATCTATTGTGAATGATCCTTGCCTTTCAAAGCTGGCTTGTTCGTCAAGACAAGCTTCCTCAATGGAGATATAGGATACCAGTGGATATCTGAACTTTGAGAATAAACATCATTTATGTGCCTTGTTTCATTTACTTTTTGCAATCAATATCTTGTTATTCATAGTTGTGAAATTATCTTGTGTAGAAATTGCTTTGCTTGCTTGTCATCCTAGGATTGCATATCTTGACTTAGACTTGTTGGTGCACTTAGTTGTTTAAAATTTTGAACTTGTGCAAAATCGATTAGTTAATTTTCGCATTAGGTTAGCCTAGATCGTAATCATTTTTAAAACACCTATTCACCCTCCCTCTAGGTGACACTCGAGGTCCTTCAGATGCAATAGCAGTCAAAGACTTTGTGCTCGACTTGTTGAGCAAAGATGTAGTTGGTGAGAAGACGTAAATTGACTTGTCTTCCTGGTCGCGAAGAGGGCACGCATCTGGGTGTTGCAAGCCTCATCTAGCTAGCCAATTTGCGATCCAATGATGATTGGCAGAAGTGACTCAAGCGAAATTTTGTACTTCAAAGGTGCCCAGCAGTCCCAGATTTTGTGCCAAAGAGAAGGAGTTGCACATTTGCAAGCACCTCTGCAAGATGCATATAGATGACGATGCCCTAGAAATTGAGGCCACTAGAGATATCCCGCCCCCAGCCTTGCAGAATGGCGTCCTGGGCAAATCGTGATTTTGCTTCGCTGGCTCCACAATTGATTGGCCATCAATCCACATGTCTGTCAGAAGTGGGTCTCTTGCCATTCCTAATGTTTTACCACCACATATGCATGTAGCATCGACTCGATGTATCTATTGGTAGGCAGCTTGAAACACGCCCATGGCTTAGAGGGGTACACATTGTAGCCATGCCCATCATAGGCACAAGGACCAGATCATCTTCTGTGGATCCTTGATTCATAAGCAACCAAGCTCCACTGGTCGGCACACATCACGCCACGCCATTGCACAATTCTCGCCATTGGTGTCAATGAGCCCCTTCCAAAAGAAGTTACACTTTTGTTTGTCAATGGCTTCGTGTAGCCAAGTCGGTATGTTGGTGCCCAACATGGTGATACCACTAACTTCACCATCACGAGTCTACTACCCTTGGACATCATCCCCGCTTCTAGCCTCAAGCTTCTTGTCAACTTTTTAAAGCAGCGGCTGTAAAGAGGAGTGACCAAGCTACCATATAAATAAGGGTATGCCCAATTAAGTGATCGGGCATTTGAGTTGCAGCTCGACTATAATGATGTCGTCATCACTGCAACGAATCGGTGCCGTGGAGCTTTTGAGAATGTTAGTATGCAACATCCACTACTGCAGATTGACCCTCTACTGAACACCCTCCACTGACGGGCACAAAAAGTACCGTCGTTGGAGGGGCACCCCGCTGACGGCCCCCTAGAGGCCCGTCAGTGGAGACAGCTGGCAGGCCAGAAGGGAAGAGCTCCACTGACGGGCCACTAAGTCGACCATCAGTGGAGATGCAACCAGGGTGTCATACATGACGGGTTGTCTCCACTGATGGGCTCTTCTTAGATGCCCGTCAGTGAAGATGCGGTCTCCACTGATGGGCGCTCTTTCTGTCCGTCAGTGGTGATTCCTCCAGGGCTGACTGGACAGGTGCTGTCTACACTGACGTGCGGTACTGACGTGCCCATCAGTGGTACCCTGGCCATATAAAACCAGAGGCGGCGCTCGCTGCTGGCCATTGCTCGCGCGCCTACTGGCCAGCAGCGAGCACCGCCGCCGCCGCATCATATGCTGCCGCCGCCGCCCCCACCCCCCCCACCCACAAGCACTCCCCTCTCCCCAACCCTCCTCCTCTCCCTCCTTTCTTCCTCCCCAAACTCACAAACACTCCCTCTCCCCAACCCTCCTCTCCCTCCTTTCTTCCTCCCCAAACTCAACAAACCCACAAACACTCCCTCTCCCCAACCCTCCTCCTCTCCCTCCTTTCTTCCTCCCCAAACTCAACAAGATCTCTAGATCTAAATCTCTCTTCCTCCCCAAGCCCTCCCCTTTTTTCACATATTTCTAGATCTCTCTCTCTCTCCAACCCAACAAGATCTCTCATCTCTCCCTCCTCCTCTCACTCTCTCCATAGATCTCTCTTCCTTCTCGGAGTTCCAATCCCTCGCCGAAAAGATCGGTAATAATGCTCTCTTTGGACGAATGAGATACAAAAATGTTCTTTTCATCTTGTATATGTATTTGATGTGATTGCTGGCCATCTCGTGTCATAGGGATCGATCGATGGATCGCAGTTGGATGTACGAGAACCGGGCGACAGAGAGTTGGGCTATGGCTTTGAATGAGTTTCTTGATGTCGCCGAGCGAGATATGAGGAGAAAAGGTGGCACGAAGATTTGTTGTCCGTGTCGCGATTGTAAAAATTTGGTAATGTTCGATACGAGAGGGAGGTTGACGGTACACCTGGCGCTTAAGGGTTTCATGTCAGGTTATACACGTTGGATATGTCACGGTGAGGAGGAGGAAGATCAAGTGTTTTCTATCCAGGATGCCGAACACGGAGAGGACGAAGAAGACAAGGGGAGTTTCGAACCTGACGCCAAAGAAGAAATGGGGGAACAATTTGGCCGATATGGTGCAGGATGTTCACATGGTGGAGCAGGTGGTGGTAGATCCTGGGGATGAAAGAGAGGCTGCTAAGTTCACAAGACTAGTTGAAGACTCGCAAACCCCGTTGTATACCGGTTCCGATCCAGAGCACACGCGTCTGTCGGTCACGCTGAAATTTGTGAATATATTTGTGAAAATTGTGAATATTTGTGAAATTTGTGAATATATTTATGAAAAATGTGAATATATTTGTGAAATTGGTGCTGATTAAAAATGCACAACGGCCACACTACTAATGGGCATTCATAAAGCGCCCGTCAGTGAAGTGGGGACATCACTGACGGGCACTTAACAGCTGCCCGTCAGTGGTGATACTTCTCCGGTCAACCATGGAGGGGTTTCCACTGACGGGCATGTCTGGCCTGTCAGTAGTCGTGAGCACTACTGATGGTCGGAGTGCCCGTCAGTGGAGGTCACCCCTCCACTGACATTCCCAGGGTGACGGGCCCCCTGTCCGTCAGTGGAGGGGTTTAAATGCCCGTCAGTAGAAGCCTGTTCTGCTGTAGTGACTGATGCATGACCAAATAGATCTAAGATTTCCAACACTATTGTGTAATCGTCAATGCTAAGCCTGAGGGAAACGATGGTGTCATCGGCGTAGAAGGATGTCCTAGATGCGTTGTGACATTCGGCCAACTCTAAAAGGAGAGCATGTTGCTCGACCATGACGATAAACCTATTGAGGACCTCCATCACGAAAACAAACAACATCAGAGATAGGGGATCCCCTGTTTTGCCTCAATCCCTTGTGGTGGAAATTCTCCTCTCCTGACATCGTGTACTCGCAAATGAAAGGAGGAGGCAGATCAAATCACACCAATGGTTGCCGAACCCCAGATGGCACATCAACTCAACAAGGAATGGCCACAAGACGGTGCCGAACGCGTGTGCCATGTTGAGCTTCAGAAAGACCTCCGGTTGTCTTGAAGAATGTAGAGACTTGCCTAGCCTCTGGATCAACGTGAAGTTGTTGTGAATCGAATGAGCCCGGATAAAGGCACATTGGTTTTGGGAGGCGATAGAGGGTAGCACCAGAACTAGCCGTAAAGAAAGAATCTTGGCCAGGAGCTTAGAGACACCATGCGCCAAGCTGATAGGTCCGAAGTCCTTAACTTTGAGCGCGTTGGTTTTCTTTGGCAGTAGAGTCATCAAAGCCCTGTTCAGGTTATGGGACCCTCCTGTGTTGCCTTGGTGCATCTAGTGGAATAGCGTCGTGATCTCCTAGTTGATCAGTTAGAAGCAAGTCTTGAAGAAAAGCCTGGTGACGCCATCTGGCCTGGGTGCTTTATCCACTAGTAGGGATTTGATGGTGGCTCAGTCCTCTTGTTCGCTGAAGTCAGCTTCCAGTGCTGACAGGTCATGATGCTCAATGCCAAGAATGTCAAAGTCTAGATAGTGTGCTCGGTCCTCCGTAGCCTCTAACAAGTTGGCACAGAAAGCTGAGATGGCTGATTTGATTTGAGATGAAGTTCTTGTGCCTTCGTTTTTGTCTTGGAGATGTGATAGCACTATGGTTCTCCCAATATTTCGATGAGAAAGATATGATCGATTTGGTGGAGATGACTTTGACAATTTGACTACACTGTACGATGACGATGTGCCTTAGCAATAGATGACTTTGACAATTTGACTACACTGTACGATGACGATGTGCCTTAGCAATAGCTAAACCAACTCTAGTAGGTTATTGACGATGCCGGAAGCACCGTCAACCTGAACACGAGGTTCTAACCCCTGCAAGCAATACAAGAACCAGCAAGAATTATGATAATAGCAATATAAATTTGCAAGTATGGATGAAGTACTAGATAAACCAAAGTTCCAAAAAGTGGTCTTGACAACTGGTCGTTGGACACAATCGACGGACTCGAAGTAACAGTGTAGCTGACTTTTAACTAAAGAAAACCAGATGAATCCAGTGGTGGCTAGGGGTTATTTGTGGGTGAAAAAACACCCTGGGCTGACTCGGACTCAAAGTAACCTAAGTCGATTGGGGTGGTCTAACCGGCTAGACCATCTTTGGTCAATCGATGAGTCCCAAACATAAGGCCTTCCTCCTCATGCAACCTTGGGTTCTTGCATCTTCTCTTATTGATCTTGATCCTTCTCTTGTTCGTCTTGAAATGAGCTTGGCCAGCAAGTGAAGTGGTGGAAGCAGGCATAGCAGTAGTTGTATCAATGGTGTCCATGTCCTCATCATCCCCCCTTCCTTGAAAATAAAGCCGTTCTCGACTTGGGATAACCTGAAAACCAACTAATAAAGAAAACAATGTGTACATAGCATAGATATAGATATCATACAAAACATGTCCTCTTTGTACTGGATTAATAGTAGTTAGCACATAGAAAAAACACAAGTTGTTACCCAACCAAAAGCAAAATATCATAAAATTGGGTAATTAAAAAGGCTCAAACAACAAGTATGAAAACCAAAGTTGCCATTATAAGTGAAGCATTGGTAAATACAATAAGAATTGCAACATTCTTCCTTAAACCATTGCAACATAGATGAATAAATTTTGATTTGCAACATCCTAGAGACAACATGCTGAAAGAGACAACTATGCAGCTAGCTATTTGCACAATTTCAACACTCATATTGGAGGTCATATCAAAAGGAACAAACAATTACATATAATTATATCCTAAATCAGCAATCATATCATGTTTATCATATTATGGAGTGTCTAAAACAGATAGTAACTCATTGGCCATATCACATTGCACATCCCAAGCATGAATTCTAGAATTGACAACACATATAGCATCACTTTGTGCATCCAAAACAAGAGTAAATCACTTGTACCACATAATGCAGAAAAAATCATCAAGTAAAGCACTAATTTGGTTACGCAGTATAGAGCGAGGCATATTATTAGTAGGTATAACCAAATCAACAAGTAATGATGTACTCTCAGTGCATGACATATCTACAGCTCATGACAAACATCCAAGTCAACAATATCATATCAAAAAGCAAGCAAAGATGCACCTTTCAATTTTATTTCATTAGCATGCTTTGGTTCAGATTTAGGCTTACTCTTAGATGGTTCAAACTCACTAGATACAATTTAATTTTCACTCCTAGACAGCTCCTGATTTTTAAATCTACTAGCTGTAGCTAGATCATCTTTCACAATTTGTTCAAGAGTCATAGGGGTTAAACCAACTTGCTTTTCTTTATGCACAAGAGAGTATTGATTATGTCTAGCATGATGTACATCATCTCTATCATATTTTCGTGGTCTACCGAGTAACAAAACACATGCTTACATAGACAAAACAACAAAATCGGCGAAATCAACATAAATGCCAAATGTACTCTCATGTTCATGTTACCTTAAGCTTGCCCTTGTTGTTGAACTATTGAATGTAGTAGGGATTGGGGTGTGACCTGGTGGTGATGGAGAGATTCTCTACAATATATGTTCTTGCCAAATTATTGCAACTTCCCTCGTCATTTGTATGAGATAGATTATGCTGCTAATTTTGCTCGTCACGACTCATTTTCACACTAAGTACTCGTTGTGCAATTAATCTCATATACTTGTCAGTGTCATTTGCTCTCATTAACTCCATGTCTTGATCAGATTCAGGGTCTCCTTGTTCTTGTTCAACAAGTAAAGCATAACTTTCTTCATCAAAGTCACTAGCTAAATCATATTGACCATCTTCGTGTATGATCATCACACGATGAGTTGGACACTTGCATTGCATGTGACCATAGCCCTTGCAATTGTAACATTGTGTATCCCTTGTTCTACTCATTGATGTAATGGAAGAAGATGAACTCTTTGCCGGTGTGGCCTATGTACTCTTTGAAGCTGGAGGTGCACATTTTGCTGAAACTGAAGTAGAGGGACTTGTCTTGTTGTTGGAGGTCAGTGCAGCGGTATGTGTGGATGGGGTGGGGGGTGCTCAGTGTCCATCAAGAAGTATGACATGCAGAAAAATGAGTCCTTGTCCTCGACTGTCGATCCTGCACTTCATGTTTAGCTTTGTAAGCAAGATGAAATAATCAAGTAATGGAATTATATTGCTCCTAGTTCAAAATGGTCTGAATTTCACAATTTAATCCACAAAGAATCTAGTCATCATAGCCTCATTATCCTTCAGTAAAGCACAATGAATTAAACTAGTTTGCAATTCTTGATAATAATCTTCCATGAATTAATGTCTCATTTCAAACGTTGTAGTTTATTAAGCAATTCACGTTGATAATAAGAAGGAACAAATCTAGTACGCATCACATCTCTCAAAGTAGCCCAAGTGGTAGGTATGTTATTAGCATACAACCTACAATGTTCACTCCATAAATAGAAGCAAATTCAGTAAATTCACAAACAGAAGCCCTAACTTGATTCTCCTCAGATAATTATGGCATGCAAATTTTATCATACCTCTAATTCCCAAGTAAGATAAGCATCCGGGTTATAACGACCCTCCAATGGTGGAATTTTTAATTTTAGTTTGGGAGTATCATCATGTGCACGAACCTCCCGATGTAGTGCCATTCCATGTCGGTTGTGTCACAGATGTCGATGTAGACAATCATTGTCGGTGTCGATGGTGTCCTCATCCTCAGAACCGACGTAGTCGTGGTAGGTTTCCTCCTCGACGTCTCCCGTGGTAGCAAGGCTCGAAGCAGTGTGGTCAATGTGAAGATGCACCGAGGCTCCTGAGGTAGTATGTGCTTGATTGGGGATCACACGACATGCTCGTTGTTACGTGGTAGCGAGGACGAGGGTTGGTACGTGTAGTGGTGGAGTTGGCTGATGTGGTAGTGCCTGTGGTGCTCCATTTGGCTGATGTGGTGGTGCCTGTGGTGCTCCATCCAAACGGTTGAGGAGAGCGTCAAACTTGGGGACAGCTTATGAATACTCTCCTCAAGGCCGTCAATAAAGTCGACGGTACCGCTGATCTGGCCATCGATGTCGGGGGCATGGTTAGACACCATCGCTTGGAAGTCAGCATTATCCGTCATGAGTGAGGAGTGAGATCATCCCTGCTGTTTGCTGAAGAACCTGTCATAGTTAGTAGAAACAAAATCACAAGTATAATGTTTCTATCAACTACTAGAATGTAGTGACAAGTCGCTGAAACGCTCAAGCCAAATCACAATTTTTACAAGTCCTTGCCAAGATATAGCGGTGACCGGCAACCAATGATGTCAAAAACCTCCAATGATTGAGTAAATCGAATGCCCGATGACTTAATTATGCACAGTGTAGACAAGTGGAGCTTGGAAGGCTTTGTGTGAGTAGCAAGAATAGCAAATAATCAAAGCAGCAATGTAAAGTTAAAAAGCTGCTAAAAATACTAGTCCTAGTTGCTGGACTTGGACTAGAACGAGCAAAATTTAACTAGGCCTACATACCGAAGCAATAGAAGCAAAACAGGCCAAAAGAAAGCAATAGGTAATTTTCCGTTTTGAATTTTTTTTCAAAAGCTTTTTGTGTGGCTTCTTATATCTCAGTAAAATACCTAAAGGATTAAAAGTTATCAACTAGACAAAAAATAGCGTTTTGCAGTAATCATGCTGCAACCGCGAATCCATGTCGTGGCAAGAGACGTGATAGCGAATCCAAGTCGCCGTAGGAGACTTAGAGAGACCTGAAACTTGCTTAGACTAGAAATCACAAATCACACATTGGATTGAGCTGAAAGTTTAAGCGTGACCCTTGAACTATGCCTGATTTGTGGAATTTTTTCAGATTTTTCTAGGCACTTCTTTTGAGTCTGAATTGAGCTCCAATTCAAATTTGAACCTCAAACCGAGTCAAACCTATGGTTTTTGTCCGAGTCTGTGAGGAGGTCTTCGTGGGAGACCTTCTTAAGCACCAAGGAGACCCTGGTTGGTCGGCCAAACCTTGTCCAAGAGATATTTGATGCAAACTGAACCAAACAAGGCAAGATAGTTAGAACTTCAACTTGAGCTCCAAGTAACGCCAACACCCTGTCCTCCTTTTCTTTCTTGTCCGAAGCAATCTGCTGATCCAATTAGTGATCCAACACACTCAAACATCCATCGAGCAAAGATTGCAATCAGTGGTAGGTGACGAGCTAGCGGGGACGCCAAACAGTAGCAATGTGGCACACGACAAGCAACGTGGTGTGTGACAGTGGATGGCTGCACGTGGCATCGTGTGGCACGGCGCGGCAAGAAGGATTTGCTGCATTGGCTAGCATGTGGGAACAAACAGTAGCAGTGCCGTAGCACTTGGTGTCACTGCAATAGGGGGGCACGCGACAAGGTAGGTGAAGGCGTATGGCAACGGGGCTGTTTGCCACAACGGGGGCTGTCTGCCACAATGGGCGCTGTGGAGTCAATGCGGCAGGAAGGTGGTGGGGCGGCAGGGAGGTGATGCGGTGGCATGGTGAGGAGGGGCTATCACGGCAACGACTGGATGGGGATGGAACCTATGTCACCAATCAAAAGAGAACAAATGGAGTATGATCTAGTAGAAACTTTTTTACAACGAACCAATATAAACTAGCAACTTGACACAACTAATGTAGTAAAAGTTCAACAATGCAAGAACTACAGTAAAAATTGTGAGGCTCAGATTGGTTTGGACAAAGATGAACTAATACTATTCTTCTTTGATTTTTGGCTAAGTGGATAGTAGTTACAAAGATCAATCTACTACTATGGAAAATTGGTAAATTTCTCACCGAGCAACCTGATTTGCTCTAATACCACTTGATAACACTATGGGTATCCTGATCTTTCAGTGATACGATTGATCTAGTGGAGATGACTTTGATGAGTCGACTACACCATACAATGACGATGCACCTTAGCAATCGCTAAACCAACTCCGGTAGGTTATTGACGATGTGAGAAGTACGGTCAACTTGAACACGATGTTCTAATCTTTGTGAGCAATCGAAGAACAAGCAAAAATTATGATAATAGCAATCTGAAATTGCAAGTATGGATGAAGTAGTAGATAAGTTGGGTTCCAAAAAGTGGTCTTAACAAACTGGCCATTGGACATAGTCGACGGACTCGAAGTAACAGTGAACTGACTTTTAACTAAAGAAAACTAGACAAATCCAATGGTGGTAAGGGGAAACTTATAGGTGGATAAAACCCCTGAACTGATTCGGACTCAAATTGACCTAAGTTGGTGGGATAGTTTAAACTGGTTCTAGGGCGGTTTGACCGGCTGGACCATCTTGGTCAACCAACGACTCTCGAACGTAAGGCTCAGAGGCCAACAAAGGCTTGATCAAAAAGACACGTAATTAGACTCTATAATTTGACTAAGTATTTATTCTTCTTTTACTTAACTGAAGCTTCAACTGGTCTTTAAGTAGGTGTCTTTGGTCTTCATCTTCATGTCGTCACGAGGCTTCAAGGTCATGAAGTCATCATCTGTAGCTCCCTCCTCTTGCGGCCTTGAGTTCTTGCATATCTTGACCATTCCCTTGTTCATCTTGAAATGAGCTTGATCAGCAAGTTGTTGGAATTATATGGCCCAGGCCCATTAAATAATTTCGATAATTCCTAATAAATCCCAGAGGCCCATTCATGCATGGCAAATGGTGGAACTTTAGTCCCATATTGCTAGTGGAGAGGGAGTTACACCAATATATAAGGTTTGGTTTTCTACCCTCCACTAAGAGCTTGAGAAGAGGACTAATACACGTGCGCTCCTCCTCTGCCGCTCGCCTCGCCACGTCACGCGCGCATGCGCGTCGTGTTTCGTGAATGAGCCGAGCCGAGCTAGGACCTACGCCACGTGTACGCACTGTCAGTGGATCTGTTCTGCTTCCACTTGTCTATAAGAGGTCACTCCTCCTATAGAAATCTAGTGTGAGATACAGTCACTGCTCCAAAAAGTTTTGCGAAGACTTGCACGAGTGAGGGCGAATAAGGTTTTTGGGGAGCGTTCGCGCGACTGCTCGCTGTTCCATCTCCTTCCTCGTCATCAAATACTTCACCGCCATGGCTTCGGACAACTCCGACATCAACGCCGCTGGTGCGCAGGCCAACGCCAACGCCGTTGCTGCACAGGCTCCTTCATCCGTCACGTATGTATTCTTGTTTCTGTTGATAGGGTCTTTCTTCCATTCTCTGATGCTATATATTGAGATATATTTGCTAGGTATCATATGCTTTTCTGATCGTATATTTATAATGTTTGCGTCACTAGTCTTGTTCAGTTTGTCTACAATTCCTGTCATGTTTTATCTGTTTTCATTCTGGATTAAATTTAATAGAAAATTGCTCATATATCCAACATTCCAAAAACCTTATGATAGGCAATTTTCTTCAACTGGCTTTGCTGCGGCCCTGAAACCTCCTGTATTCGAGGGTGCGAATTACAAGAGGTGGCGTGCCAGGGCGGTGCTCTGGCTTACAGCCATGAACTGTTTTCATGCCTCCAAGGGTAAACCTGAAGGGACGCTTTCTCCTCAACAGGATGAAGCGTTCGAGGTTGCTGATAACCTCTTTAGAGGTGCTATGATCAGCGTTCTTGGCGACAATATTGTCGATGCTTACATGGGTATATTCAATGGCAAAGATATGTGGGATGCTCTCGAGGCCAAATTTGGGGTCTCGGATGCAGGTAGTGAATTGTATATCATGGAGCAATACCATGATTACAGAATGGTCGATGATCGTTCTGTGGTTGAACAAGCTCATGAGATACAATCACTTGTCAAGGAACTCGAGCACTTCAAATGTGTGTTACCGGACAAGTTTGTAGCCGGGAGCATTATTGCCAAGCTTCCACCTTCGTGGAGGAATTTGCCACTTCTCTGAAACATAAGAGACAGGAGTTTTCCGTTGTGGATCTTATTGGGACTCTTGATGTTGAAGAGAAGGCAAGGGCAAAGGACACACGTGCTAGAGGACCTGAGGGAAATTCGAGTGCCAATGTGGTGCAGAAAAGGAATTTCCAATCCCACAAGATGAAGAACAAGAACAAGTTCGAGGACAAGAACAAGTTCGAGGGCAAGAACAAGGCCTCGCAGTCTACCAACTTCAAAAGGAAGAGGACCGATAAGAAACAAGGAGCATGCCATGTCTGCGGAGATCCTGGGCATTGGGCTAAGGATTGCAAGAACCGCTATGACAGGCGACAGCTTGGAAAGAGCGACAAGACTGCTAACGTGATTATTAGTGACACTGAGATGAAGACAGCTGGGTATGGTAAATTCCCTACTGCTCTTTCAGTATGTCATTCTACTGAATGGTGGATTGATACCGGGGCTAATATTCATGTGTGTGCTGATATCTCCATGTTTTCTTCTTATCAGGTCGCAAGGGCTTCATCCGTGCTGATGGGCAACGGATCACATGCTTCTGTTCATGGTGTTGGCACGGTTGATCTGAAGTTTACTTCGGGAAAGATCGTGCGGCTGAAGAACGTGCAGCATGTCCCCTCCATCAATAAAAATCTCGTCAGCGGCTCTCTTTTGTGTCGAGATGGTTTTAAGTTGGTTTTCGAGTCCAATAAAGTTGTAGTGTCTAAGTATGGACAGTTTATTGGTAAAGGCTATGAGTGCGGAGGCTTGTTCCGCTTATCTTTATCAGATCTTTGCAACAGTGTTGTTAATCATGTTTGCAATGAAAGTGAATCGAACGTTTGGCATTCACGACTTTGTCACATCAATCTTGGTTGCATGACGCGGCTAGCCAATATGAATTTAATCCCGAAATTTACCACTGTCAAAGGTTCTAAATGCCAAGTTTGTGTGCAAGCAAAGCAACCCCGCAAACCTCATAAGCCTGTGGTGGTAAGAAACTTGGCACCATTAGAGCTCATACATTCAAATCTCTGTGAGATGAATGGCGTGTTGACAAAGGGTGGAAAGAGATATTTCATGACACTGATAGATGACTCTACTAGATATTGCATGGTATATCTGTTGAAATCAAAAGATGAGGCTTTACACTACTTTAAAATCTATAAAGCTGAAGCAGAAAACCAACTTGATAGAAATATTAAAAGGGTTAGGTCGGATCGTGGTGGAGAGTATTTTTCTAAAGAGTTCAATTTATTCTGTGAGGAACATGGTATAATCCATGAGAGGACACCTCCTTATTCGCCCCAGTCAACTGGGGTTGCCGAAAGAAAGAACCGCACTCTGACTGATTTGGTTAACGCCATGTTAGACACAGCGGGTCTCTCCAAGGCATGGTGGGGGGAGGCTATATTGACTGCATGTCATGTCCTAAACAGGGTTCCCACGAAGAATAAAGAGATGACTCCTTTCGAGGAATGGGAGAAGAAAAGACTAACACTTTCCTACTTACGGACTTGGGGTTGCTTGGCGAAAGTCAATGTGCCAATTCCCAAGAAGCTTAAGCTTGGACCAAAAACAGTGGATTGTGTTTTTCTGGGCTATGCTTTTCATAGCATTGGATATAGATTTTTAATAGTGAAGTCTGAGGTACCCGACATGCATGTTGGTACAATCATGGAGTCCAATGATGCGACTTTCTTTGAGGATATTTTTCCAATGAAAGATATACCTTCCTCGTCTAGTCAGGTGTCAGATATAATTCCTGAACCCTCCATTTTGATGGAACACTATGAGCAAACACTTGAACAAATTCCTGAGGAGGAAAACAATGAAGCTCTTCGGAAGAGCAAGAGACAAAAGACCGCAAAGTCTTTTGGTGATGATTTCATTGTTTACCTTACAGATGATACTTCAAGTACCATTTCTGAGGCGTATGCATCTTCGGATGCAGACTACTGGAAGGAAGCAGTCCGTAGTGAGATGGATTCCATCATTTCGAATGGAACTTGGGAGATCACTGATCGTCCTTATGGCTGCAAACTTGTAGGATGTAAGTGGGTGTTCAAGAAGAAGCTCAAGCCTGATGGGACTATCGAGAAATACAAGGCGCGGCTTGTGGCCAAGGGTTATACCCAAAAGGAAGGCGAAGATTTCTTTGATACATACTCACCTGTGGCTAGATTGACCACCATTAGAGTACTACTATCATTAGTTGCCTCACACGGTCTTCTCATCCATCAGATGGATGTTAAGACGGCTTTTCTAAATGGAGAGCTGGATGAGGAAATTTATATGGAACAGCCATATGGTTTTGTAGTAGATGGTCAAGAAGGGAAGGTGTGCAGGTTATTAAAATCTTTGTATGGTCTTAAGCAAGCACCTAAGCAGTGGCATGAGAAGTTTGACAGAACTTTAACTGCTGTTGGCTTTGTAGTGAATGAAGCCGATAAATGTGTATACTATCGCCATGGTGGGGGTGAGGGAGTTATTTTATGCTTGTATGTCGATGACATGTTGATCTTTGGCACGAACCTTAATGTGATTAAGGAGGTCAAGGATTTCTTGTCTCATAACTTTGAGATGAAGGATCTGGGAATAGCTGATGTCATCTTGAACATCAAGCTGTTGAGAGGTGATGATAATGGAATTACTCTATTACAATCTCACTATGTGGAAAAGATCCTGAGTCGATTTGGTTACAATGATTGTAAGCCTTCTCCAACACCTTATGATCCTAGTTTGTTGCTTCGAAAGAACAAAAGAATAGCAAGGGATCAATTGAGATACTCTCAAATTATTGGCTCGCTTATGTATTTAGCTAGTGCTACGAGGCCTGACATCTCGTTTGCTGTGAGCAAACTAAGCCGTTTTGTTTCAAATCCGGGAGATGATCACTGGCATGCTCTTGAGAGAGTAATGCGCTATCTAAAAGGCACTGCGAATTATGGGATCCATTATACCGGGTATCTACGGGTATTGGAGGGTTATAGTGATTCAAACTAGATATCTGATGCTGATGAGCTTAAGGCCACGAGTGGATATGTGTTTACACTTGGTGGTGACGCTGTTTCATGGAAGTCTTGCAAGCAGACCATCTTAACGAGGTCAACAATGGAAGTAGAACTCACATCATTAGACATAGCCACTGTTGAAGCAGAGTGGCTTCGTGAGCTCTTGATGGATTTGCCTGTGGTTGAAAAACCAATTCCGGCTATTCTGATGAACTGTGATAATCAAACTATGATTATTAAAGTGAACAGTTCCAAAGATAATATGAAATCATCAAGACATGTGAAGAGGAGATTGAAATCTGTCAGGAAAATGAGAAACTCCGGAGTTATAGCATTGGATTATATCCAAACTGCTAAGAACTTGGCAGATCCCTTCACAAAAGGTCTATCACGAAATATGATAGACAATACAACGAGGGAGATGGGACTGAGACCCATGAGTAGTTGACCGCAGTGGCAACCCAACCTATGTGATCGGAGATCCCGTGAATTAGGATCTGGGAAACTGACTGTTTGGCTAACTGGAGAGAGTACATCAATAAAATCCACTCCGCATTAGATGTCATACTCTGAATTCTGCAAGGCAGGTTGGCGAAAGCCTTAATGTGTTCTGTGGCTTTTACAGCAAGGTGTCATCCTGCAGGACATCCTTAAAAGAACACACCTATATGAGTCTGACTGTTAAAACGTCGCAGTCTGTGAGAGCTGGGTACTCTCTAATAAACTCATGAAAAGGCATTGGAGTAAGACGTATAAGCTCCACCCGCGAGGAAGCCCTTCGGCAGCCTAGTATCGGTTAAGGCTTTGCGTGAAACTTGTTCTGACAAAACTTTCAATTCAAAGCATAGTCCATTGTCAAGTTGTGAATAAGTGTAGCGTAAGGTTCTAGGTGGAAGTTCAACTTTACAGTCTCCACTGAAACACCGGTATATAAACAAAACTTTGGAATAGTTGATAAATTTCTATGTGCCTCTGGGATCTGGTGGGGGATTGTTGGAATTATATGGGCCATGCCCATTAAATAATTTCGATAATTCCTAATAAATCCCAGAGGCCCATTCATGCATGGCAAATGGTGGAACTTTAGTCCCATATTGCTAGTGGAGAGGGAGTTACACCAATATATAAGACTTGGCTTTCTACCCTCCACTAAGAGCTTGAGAAGAGGACTAATACACGCGCGTTCCTCCTCCGCCGCTCGCCTCGCCACGTCACGCGCGCGCGTCGTGTTTCGTGAATGAGCCGAGCCGAGCTAGGACCTACGCCACGTGTACGCATTGTCTTCTTTTTGCTGTGCGTGAACTGTTGGAAGCTGAAAGATCAATCGTCCAGGAGTTTCATTTCGTGGATCCGTTTTGAAGTTTCATCTCGGTGGATCTGTTCTGCTTCCATCGGTTACTACTTCCACTTGTCTATAAGAGGTCCCTCCTCCTATAGAAATCTAGTGTGAGATACAGTCACTGCTCCAAAAAGTTTTGCGCTGCTTCAGATCTTCCTCATCCCGGCAACGCGCGTGCACTGATCGATGCCGGGAGAGCAGGCCTCCGAAACCTCCGCCCTTTTGAAGACTTGCACGAGTGAGGGCGAATAAGGTTTTTTGGGAGCGTTCGCGCGACTGCTCGCTGTTCCATCTCCTTCCTCGTCATCAACTACTTCACCGCCATGGCTTCGGACAACTCCGACATCAACGCCGCTGGTGCACAGGTCAACGCCAACGCCGCTGCTGCACAGGCTCCTTCATCCGTCACGTATGTGTTCTTGTTTCTGTTGATAGGGTCTTTCTTCCATTCTCTGATGCTATATATTGAGATATATTTGCTAGGTATCATATGTTTTTCTGATCGTATATTTATAATGTTTGCGTCACTAGTCTTGTTCAGTTTGTCTACAATTCCTGTCATGTTTTATCTATTTTCATTCTGGATTAAATTTAATAGAAAATTGCTCATATATCCAACACAAGTAAAGTGATGGAAGCAGGTGTAGTAGCGGTTGTATCAATGATCGTCATGTTCTCATCAAGATGAAAGAACGAGGCGTTGGCGTCACAAGGAGCAGAGGCCCAGATACTTGCGATTAAGCTCACGACGCAGCCACCTCCTGCCGCGACAGAGCTCATGACTCCGGAGCGACATCCAACCGGAAGATGGCTAGAGACATTGAAATCTCTTAGCGAAAGCGAATAAGAAATTCAGTCCCCTTTCAATCTCTCATGCAAGAGCAATTTTTCCTTGATTTGTACTAGTTTGCAGCACCAAACAGCTCGCGCTTAGGGCTAAGAGCACACAAATGCGCACGTGTTCTCAAGAGGCATACAACCTTGGATACCTGTCTGTACCACATACTTTACCCATTTCTATAGCCATCCATCCTAACATCCTCTTTGTTAACATGAAGAACAGACGAACCTCTTCGAGTTACAAGAAAAAAAGATGAATAACTGATTTTTCGCGGTGCCCAGCACCAATTCTTTGGGCCAATCAACACTGGAATGCACGATCTGCACTCGTCAACTCGGTCTGATGCATAACTTTGCCGCCAAATGTACTCTCAGATCTTGTTTCCCCGATGATGCGTGTTGTTACTCAAGGAGTTATGATTGTTTATTACGCACAAAATCTTCGTCTCTGTGCAAAGAAAGCAGAATGGTGAGACCGATAATGTTAATGACAAGCCAATCCAAGTCAAAAGAAAGGGAAGCAGTTGATCTTACGTGTAGCTTTGACACAATCACTTCCTCTATTGACTCTGCAATTTCCAGTTGCTTCATCACGGTAGCTTGCAGCACCTGATCAACGGAAGGGGAAAATTCATATTTTCACTTGAGATTGGTAGAAAGATTTAAGTGATAACTCCACATGAGGGGACGACAATAATGAATAACAAAGACGACAATAATGAATAACAAGTGTCTCGAGGATGCTTGATGATTGTTCGAGTCCTTGGTACTAAATAATAATGAGCCCCTTAGATGAGAGTATATTAAGAAGACTATCAACTGCCCTGTCTTTCATAAAAAAAATTCAAGTTATCTTGCAAATGTTTTATTTCTACCTTATGATTTGCTTGCCTCTTCGAACAATTTAAATTCTTTGTAATTATGTTTAATAGTCTAAAAGATACTCTTTGTTGGCTGGTTGTATCAACTTGATGCAGCAGCGCAAGGAATAAAATTCTTCCTTATCTAAAAAAGATAGTCTAAAATATAGGTTATTCAAAGTGACAGTTAACTTTCCTAAAAAGAGTAACAGTTGGCCAGGACTACAGAGTTTCTTTAACTTGGAAATAGAGTTATCATAAGAAAAATAAAGTTAACAAAAGCTTACCTTCTTTGTCCTTTCGAGATCAGATTCAATACATTTTATCCTATCCCAGGATTCCAAGAGGGAGTGTTCTTTCTCCAATGGGATCTCTGGGGGCTTGCTGCCAAGCTCATCAACCCTACCCTCGAGCCTCTGAAGTCGCTCAATAACAGGACTGACATGGTCTACACTTAAAGTCTCCACTGCCGGATGATCACTGGAAATTGGTTCGGGCTCAGCTGGAGGCAGTGGGTTGTCAACCCTTGTTGTCTCCTGCTGACTGTGTACTATGTGGAAGAAGGCGAAAAATTTAACAATCAAAGCAAGCAGCAATCTGAGAAATTGATAGAATTTCCCTTCATCTGAAATCTCTTTTGGTAATACTGTACCATGTCTGTTGCTTGAAGAACCTACAGAGGGAAGAAATATGTGAACAGACTACTCAACACAAACAAGAGTGCTCCAGAGGAAAAACTCAAAATAATAAGTACAATAGCTTATTCATTCATTAATGCATAGGAATAACCAGATAAGTATCATACTTTCCTAGTGTAACAAGAACATTAGCTTAACAACTTCAAATGTTCTATATCCTACACTACTGCTTAACTCGTTGCTAAGGTCTCTTGCTACTTGCAGATATAATCACCTTATTATACAAAAAGTCAAGAAATTGTTTTCAGCGAACTCCTAATTGTTTGCACTATCTGTTTGCTTCAAGATTAAACGACAGCAAGTTGTATAGTAAGAATTAACAAAGTAAGCAAAATTTTCTGTGGAAAGAACAGAAATAGCAGATAAATTTTTATTACACAAAGTGGCCTCCAGAAGACCACAGGTAAATATACCTGGCATATTCTGTGTTGTGACAGTGCGTTCAGGCCGAGCTTGAGCTCTTACTTCTGGGACAATGCTTTTATCTGGCATTGATCCTCCTCTACCGTAATCAACTGTTTTGTCCACCACGACAAAGTGATCATCGCAACTGTAATAAGCTGCTGAGTCTCGTGCTCTGATCTGCATCTGTGCAAAATATAAAAGATTCAGTATACACACGACAAGCATTTGCGTGAGATAAAGATTCAGAAAGAAAGCTCACTTCTTCACGAACTGGAGCTAAACGACTGCACTCCACCGTCCTTCTCATCATAGGAGAACCCAGATCATCAGCATCTGATCCTGACTCAACTGTTGACGTGTCACTGTTTCTACCCTGTCATTCATTAGGAAAAAATAAGGAAATTTGTTAGTAGTTGCCAAGATGAATGTGCCTGATGAAACAAAATAAGGGCTTCAGTCATATTAAAGTAAACAACAAATAAGTGGTCGGAAGTATTGAGCATGCCATCAAAAGATGTAGCCTAGCAAATGAACCCCTTCGTTGCTCGATCTCAGATAAGCATCTGGTATGCCTTATAAATTTTGCTTCCTTCTTGTGTGCAAGCTACAAGCAAATCAAAGTACTAGAGTTGAGAATGCTGTTGTATACTTTTGTATAACATGTATGAAAGACATGATACTGAAACTACCACAAAAAATTTCTTTGCAAAAACATCAACTAAACCAGTTGAAAGATTCGAATTTAGTGGTATCTTAAAGCTCAGCAGGACACCATGAATTGCACGCAGTAATATCCATCTTAAAGCTTAAAAAAGAATTCATAAGCGTGTCCAGCATATTAAGAGACAATTATATTTATTGTCCCTCTAGAGTTGAAGTTTGTCAACATGGCATTATCAGGTTCTCAATCTTCAAAAGCTCAACTGAAAAAAAATTCTAAATTTTAACTCATTATTTGTTAGAAACCCATAGAAAGGTGCACAGCCAAGCCTAGAACCAAGAACCCATAGAAGCCTTCTTGAGAAATGAAAGAGGATAACTCAGGCTGGCCCAGCCTAGTCCAGCCCTGGTTCCATCCATAGAGCAACCTCACTAAGAAGAAGCACAGATATGGCTAGCAAGCAGATCAACTAATTTTACCTTCATAATGTTAGGATCATTCCATGGGCCTTTGTTATACTTGAGACAACCTCCCTCAGCAGCACAAGTGCATGTTCCACCCAAAAATTCAGGAAGTTGGCTGTAAATAGGAAAAGAAAGTGTGAAACCAAAGGTATTAGGACAAAAGCCTATCAATAAACTATACTAAATGGTTGCAAATGTTGTGTACCTTGCATCTATAACTTCAAGAAGTTTGCTTTGGAACTTTGTTCCCAAAACCTATAATTGAGGTTCCATCAAAATATTTATTTAGGACAAAAACAGGAAAAGAACTCCAGAGACGATTTATACTCACATGTATCTTCGAGGCAGTTTTAGGGTCAAGAAAGCCTTTCACTGAATTCCAGAGTAGCTTGAAACCACTGCCAGCATTCACAACAAACATCTGATGCAGTGTCTAAACATACAAGTAAAGCGTTATCCGAACTGCCCTCCAGTACTGATCAAGATAAGTAACAAAAAGTAGGCATACCTCAGGATAATAATCACTGTCAATCTTCTGCATTCTAGTTAGCATGTCCCTTGCTGTTTTGCTGAAGTTCTTGAAACCCTGCAGCATGATTGACAATAAGCACTGGGAATATTGCTAGCTTGCAATCTTTACGCACACTATTTTGGTTACAATCTAAAAATTGACAAAGTTAATCTTCCCCTTAGAGATAAGGTCCTCCAAATATGGAAAAGAACCATCATACCACGCCATCGACGTCTAGTATAGTGGTTGTAGAATCAATATGCCTTTTCGCTGCGACTGAGCATGCAGGAAACTTGTCCCAGAAGGCTCTCTCAAACTCTTGCACATGATACTTGATGTAGCGGTCAACTGTAGTGATGTGCATCAGTTTATTTGGTTCAACTTTCCCTAATCTCTCTATGTATACTGGTCTTCCTTGCCTGTCAACTCCATGATATCCCTGAGGATAATAGCAAAGCACCTCGTCTAGCTCTTCAAAATTGAAATCCTGCAAGATTCAGTTGCAAATGGTAGGTATCGGTTATATTCTCTTAAGGAAAAAAAAAGAAATTTGAGCTTAAAGATATACTAAGCAAACCAAAACATACTACTATTTATCACTCTGTACCTTAAGAACATCTAGTTTAAGATGCCAGGCAGCAGTTCCTACACTATGACTAAACGACCTAAATGTGAACCAACATATATTTGATGTCCCTTAGGAAAGTTTAGTCCGGATTAAATGTTCATACGTTTAATACCGTATCAACCAGGCCAGCATAGCCTCACCTGTAGTATTGTGTCTGCACCGAATTCTTTTCTCCATTGGAGCATCTCAGCCCACATGTGAATGGCTTTCTCAGTCTCAAATTTCCTAGCCTTCAAAAACCTAGAGAGAATTTGGAACAGGAAACTTTTAGACTAGCAGTGCAAATAAATTAGAACGAGCTGTCCATGCTTCAGTAGCTCTCGATTTGTTTAGTTCTGCTCCAGCACCAACCTCAGCAACTGGTGATAGTCATTATGCTTGTCAGGCAGCAAGTTCCTACTCAAAAGCGCTTGCTGGAAGGTAAAGACAGCGCGCTCCTCTTCCTCATCTCTGACATCTTCGATCGTGAAGGAAGAGGCCCGGTGCTCCACCTTTCTCTTCCCCCGCTTCTTGAGCGAATGCGTGAGCTTGCTCGATGCATTCAGTGCCTTCTTCTTGAGTGACCCGCCAATGGACAGCCTTCTCCGCTCATCCTCCGAATTCTCCACATCTGACCTCCGTTCTTTCCTCTCGTCAAATGAGAACAGCCCCTCCATGCTCTCTGACCGGCGGCGCACTTCATGCAACACCCGACAGTTCAAATTGGTAAAAAGATCACCAAGACAGGAGAACATGTATACGTCTAGGATAAAGAAACCGGACTATACCTGACATTTTGCTGGAAGCAGAAGACTGAATTTGCAGGTTGGGTGACTTTTGTTAAGAGACTACATTTCCGTCTTCATCCACACAAATGCGCCTGGAATGGAGTAGAGATCGAGCAAAGTATCATGAGAATATGCCGAACAGACTTCAGAGTACACAACACACTCCCACTTTCTTTGCAAGAAGACTTCTTTGGCCTTTTTTCTTTTTTTGAAAAAAGACTTCTTTGGCAAGATGAAGCATGCAATGTTCTTGGAACTCTTTAGTAAAACTGGGAGGGAGAAACTTTTAAGGTACCTGCATTTGTTTTGCAGTTATCAAGGCAAGACATTACAGGAAAAAGAAATCTCTTGATTAACGCTTCCCATTATGACCAGGCGACTATAGCTTGCAGTAACGCCAGATAAAAGTACCATAAAAATGCCTTACAAGAAGGAAAAAAGAACCATCAAAATACGTGCTCAGGTAAAGCCCAGATAACTTCTGTAAGGGTATTGGCCATGGCATATTGGCACAGAAAAAGCAGGTCAAAAAAGCAGTAGTAATTCTGACAAGGCATAGTGGGCTTCCATGACCCAAAAAACAGTTGGAAATGCAGCGTGAAAGATGAAACATGCCTACTTAACTGACAGGATTTGAATCAACCTTAAGTTCCATGAAAGACGAAGCAGACATTAGCACTAGAACCTTGTAAGCTGCCGTACTTGGCCTGGCAGATTGCAGAAAAGAGGTGCGGTCAACAAGCAGCTTTTGACCAGAGTAAAGCACCAAAATTGCTCAGATTAAATTAAGCCATTAAACCATGTTAATAACACTAACTAGTGACGACCAATACGCGTATAAACGACCTTGACTAGTTTTAACGACTAGTTTCTAAAACTAAAAAGGCCATGCCAAAATGGACTGAATTTGTACTGAGATGACCAACCAGCCACTCATCTCTGAACAAGAACGGTAAAACACCGACGAATACAATTGATTTCTCCGACCAAAAAGAGGTATGATCAGAAACCATCAAAGAAACTAACTAAATGCTGCAAAATGCACAAATTCTTTGCAGAGAAGCCCAAACAAAGAGCTACTCTGAAACTAGATGTGGAAAAACAGAGATGAGATCGACTGATCAACAATTAAATCTTTCCTTAACAAAATCCTCCGCGGATTGAACCGATTGCAGAACGGCTGAGAGCACCCAGTGACCAAAATCAGAATTCAGCTCCAGCAAGACTTTGGCGGCGAAAAGATGCCCGAATGGTTCAGAGGAAAACCACGGAAACTGTCTTTACATCAAAATTTGGTTCGGATTGAATCCATCCGACAGCCCCGGAGTCGGAAGACAAATAAAGGCTCGATTTTGACGCTGTTGGGAAGAACAAGAAGACACGACGGACGAAATATAAAATCAAGAAACAGGGCATCGGTGGTTGGTTCTCACGCTTCCGACAATATTTCCGCAAATTAAGCAAATTCTGGCATCCAAAATTTTCGGGATTCTACTCCCCAAAGAATGGAAGAAACATCAACACGGCCTCAGGATTCCATTCCAGCTTTTTCATGCAAAATGCAAAAAAAGGAGAAAAGACCCTAGCGACAAAGAATACGAGAAACTACAAAAGATCACCTCCTGGATGGAATCAAGGGCCAATCAGTCCCGATTCTTGGACCGTAGCGCCAATCAAGAAACCGACGATGATTCCGCTCGGATCCTTCCGTCTCCCCCTTACGCTAAAAACCTAGAGAAAGCACACCACAATGGGATTGGAGAAAGGTGGAGGAGGAGCAGACAGGTTGTCCAATTGTCTATTCTTCAGCTTTGGGATGTTACTGCTAACCTGTTGCACCTAACAATATATAACTAAGCAGGATTGGAGATGGGCAGAAGAAGCTTCTGCTCCTTGGCACCACACCTAACCTAACTCCGTAGTTTTGTGGTCATGCAGGGGCCTTTGTGTAAAATGTGGTAACCTGTTTTAGCTGAGCAGCTTACAATATGGGCCCTGGAATAAAGTCCATGCTGGTCCACCTTTGTTTGCTTTGCTGGTGCGCTGCCTCCTTCCTTCATCAAGGGCCCTTTCTCCTGTTTTTCTATTCCACAAGCGTCCCTCCACGACGGCGATCTCGCAAGCATGTGACCATGCGTTCACCCTCTTCACTGGGCGGAAATAGTAGTTATTTTTCTTTCTTTTATTTTTTTGTTAACTTTTTGGCCCATTCATTGTAATATTGTTGAATTTAATTCAAAGTTTTTAGAAATTTGAGTTAAATTTCACCTGATTCTAAGTTTCAAAATTTTAATGTGTGTTTTGTTCGCTCTAATTTTTTAATCTTGGGAAGAAGGTGGTGAAGAAAGGGTGAAGGAGGTGGGTTGAAGTGGTGCCTTTTGGCATAACATACAGTGTTTTTATGCACACTTATGCCCCCTCCCTCTCTCCCTTTTTCATTATTTGCGCGCGTTGTAAAAATAAGAATGTTGTAAATCTATACATATTCTAAAATATGTGGTTTTGAAATAGTAGTAACAAAAAGAATTGTGGTTTTGTGAAACTCGTGGTTCCTTCATAGGATTAGAGGAAAAGTTGTGCTTTTAGGAAATTTACTCTAAAACCTTTAGCATATTTCCAAATAGATTTCATCTGCACAGATGTAACAGCAAGAGTTGAAATATTGTTTGGCCAGTCTTGACCATGAACAAAAATTGTCGCTAACCAGCCTTGCTAAAATTTGGTCAGTAATTTGTTTGAACATACCCTCGGAGAAACAGATTGCTCTGAAGATAAATTGGCCAAGTTCTCGAGTTAAAATGAACTAGGGAACCAATAGACATGGTATCTTACCAAAAGTTGATATAAAAATAATCTCTGTTGTGTTATGCTCGGCTGGTTTGTTGTTACGGCTGGGGTGGTTTGGCGGTACTCTGTATTAATTTAGTAAGATAGTGAGCCCACTGTGGCTGTAGTTTTATCCCAGTTTTTCTCTAGTTAACTAAATATG
This sequence comes from Stipa capillata, assembly GCA_019208055.1. Lineage (NCBI taxonomy): Eukaryota > Viridiplantae > Streptophyta > Magnoliopsida > Poales > Poaceae > Stipa > Stipa capillata. The sequence goes on from JAGXJF010000527.1 coordinate 265,990, forward strand.
ATATGATTTTTTTCATAAAAATAAGATATCGTCTCTTTATAATGCAATGGTGGAGCTCCCACCTTTTTTATCCATTTCGACAAAAAATCTTGGTCAAAGTTAGCAAAAATTTGATGGCAAACATAGGCATGAACGTGCACCTAAGCCTAATACCAGAAGCGGTGACTACTTTGCGCTACAAATGTGTCAAATTTTAACGATTTGCTCGTAAATTTGGCCATCCACGGAATTGCCAAGCTCTGGCACGAGAACATAACAAAATGCGGATGCCACGGGAAAATGTATTTCATGGAAATTTTAGCAAATATCAGACCCTTAAGCTCCAATGTTAGATCTAATAAACAATGAACAAAACCACTTTTATTAATCCAAGCCTAACTCTTTTTTCCAAAAAAGGTACAACTCGCATACGTGAAAGCACGCACGAACTCACTCACACATGCGTTTTTATGACTAGGCTCGCGGAAACTGAAAATTGACAAAATCATCAAGGATATCTCACCATAACAGATGTATCACATATCACTGAAATTAAATAAATTCCAGCTTTGTGAGACATAAGGAACAAACTTGGGCTTGATCCCTGTACACAGAGGGTACAACCACTGATGAGGACATCTCTACTATAGTTACACTCACAACCCCTACATCTTCACAAGATAATACTCCTCAAGCACCGGAGATACAAGGACCAATAACTAGAGCTCGTGCACGACAACTTAATTATTATATACTTTCGCTTCTCGGTAATTCATATAAGTTTCGTATGAATATAATGCTGCCTAAATCAGATGCTCTTATGTTATTAAGGAACCAACGACCAAGTATTTCTATGGAGGAGAAACATTAGAACATGAAGCTAAAGTATAGAGATGATGACAACAAGCATACAATTAACAACCCAAGTGAAGACTTCAGAACTTTGATACCACCCTAAAAAGACTTAGAGAAAATAACTTGGCCTTCACCTAAAGAGTTCAGCCAAGTCATGTCAAAGGTGCTGTGCCACCTCAAGTGGGCCTTTGGCATTGTATCTGAATAGGTTAGATTAGGGAGTAAAGGAGGACTCTAGGAGGAGTTGGCCACCCCTTGGCTGAACTCTTCCCCAAGTAGGTTTCGGCCACCCCTTCTTGGCTGAACCCCCTCCTTCATCTCCTAGATAATGTGGGTGACAACCTCCCTAGACTTGGGTTTCTTATGTCTACCTTCCTAGACTTGAGTTTCTTATGTCTGCCTCCACAAAATGTTTTCAAAATTTGTTCTTGACTTCTATGCTCCATTGTGTTTTATCTACTCCAATTCATAGGTAACCATGAGCTCAGAGAGTTGTCAGAGCAACGACGATTCTGTTGTGAGCTTGCCTCCTTCATGACAGTTGTCTAATTTCTCTACGGAGAGAAGGAGGTTTGCGAGGCAGGCAAGACAGATGCCTTCTCCATAAGGGGGGGCTTCTAGTGCTCGTGCTATAGAGGTGGAGTTTTCTCTGGAGACTGTTGAGGCTCTAAACAAGCTGGAACATCCATCCATCGGACATAAGGGTCTCAAGGGCATTCTTCGTCATCCACTTCCTATGGACACTGACAATGATGAGGATTTGGAGCTAGACTCTCCAAGAGCATGGAAGGCTCACCTAAATCGCGAATGGCGAGCAAGAAAGAAAGAAGAGGCCGCAAAAGCCAAGGCCACAAGGGCAGAGGTTGCTAAATCCGAGGCCACCAAAGCACAGGCTGCAAAGGTAGAGGCTGCTAAATTCGAGGCCACCAAAGCACAGGCTGTAGAGGCAGCTAGGGCTGCTAGTGCATCAGCAGCAGTAGAGTGATCTCCACCTCCACCTCTTCGTAGAAACACCAAGAGGATGGCCAACAGATCTCCTCCTACTCAAGCAAAGATCTTGCACTATTCAGGAAGGGCAAGGGCAAGCTTCCACCTCAGCCTCTAACTTAATAGGTTCCCATGGTGCACAAGTCTAGAGTGCACGTGGATCTAGAAGATCAAGAGCATGCTCTCTTGATCTCTCTAGTGCCAGTTCACCATTTGCTAAAGTAGGGAAGGGTCCTAAGATCAGCTTTTGACTACAAGTCCTTCTAGAATGAAGATCTTCAAAAGATTCAGTGGAAGACCAATCCTTATGAGTTGGCACGAGATGCGATGGATCCCCGCTTCTGGTCCTTAGTGCAGCAAAATTATTATGAGACAATCCTCTACTTTCAGAAGGATACTATGATATACTAGTGCTTTGTGGATTTCCAATACCTTTAGCAACACATTTTCTTTAGGCAAGTTACTGAAGCATGTGATGCGCATGGGTTGATACAGTTGTTGAGTCCGCACTAGGATTCACTACCTCAGTAAACATCATCACTGACGGGCGAAAACCCGCAATCACTAACGGGTTCAACGCCCGTCAGTACGCTCCTGTCAGTGGAAGTGAAACTTCCACTGACGGGCCGGCAGCCCGTCAGTATTTTCTGTCACCACTGACGGGCCCCTGATTATAGCCCGTCAGTGGTTTACCCCTCCACTGACAGGTAAATATTATTCTGCCCGTCAGTAGTTCCCTTTCAGGGATTAAAAAAAATAAATTTTGGATATTACAGCCACCATTACACATTACAGCCACCACTACACATTACACATTACATTCATTACATTCATTACACAAATAAACAAAGCCTCAGCTACATTCTAGCATCTCCAATTAGAAAACCGAAGTCATGAGATTCTGACAATCCCAAGTCACTCCTCAAGCCGTCCCAGTATGTCCTGCTCTCCAAAAAGAAGGTACTTGGAGTTTGAAGTAGCCAGATTAGACAACCAGCACAAACTGTGCTAAGAAGATCCAAAAGAACTGTATTCCAGCATATACATAATGTTATTAGCATGCTATTACGTGTTTAGATCGACATTGTAACATATGGAGCAAAATACTTTAGGCTTCAGTTTTGTCCAAAAATATTAAGACTTTAAATACTGAACAACGTAGCTTGAAATTGCTACCTTTGCATGCGAAAACCAAATCCTCTTACCGATTAGAGAGCACCATCCGAAAAGAATTACTACTCACTAGTACAAACATGGTGGATCTTAAGTTCTTGTCTAGTACAACCAATAAAGGAGGTGGTGTCTATTCATACAGTTGAGCAGCTTGGTTAGCACCTTATGGACTCAAGTGGTGGAATCAAGTGGTGAGGCAGCTTAAGCAGACACCTGAATGACACAATGCCTTAGCCCTTAGGAAGCAGCCCAGGTTGTCTTGCGCAAAGAGGCACCATATTTTGGTAATAAGGTACTGTTATGCTTGATCTCAATGGTTCACGATGAAATTTCAAACAGGCGACTAGATCAAAATAAAAAGCACAGTGCCAAGTTAATATGATCCCCACAAAAAAAAGAGCTAATATGATATGAGTTTCACATACTGTTTCTCAGCAAGCTTCACTTCCGTTCCTCCGTATTCAGGTAGTAGAACAGTGTCGCCTTCCTTCAGAGATATAGGGATCAGCTTGCCATCCCTATCACGCCCACCAGGACCGACAGCTATGACTTTTGCAGAGTTCAACTGGATTCAAATAAAAGAGATACATTAGATCCCCCAAACACCCAGTACAGTTCTAAAGTTCAAACAATAAACAAACTAACCAGGAAACACCTTGATTCAATATAATGGCACTCAAACTTACCGTATCCATTACCCAGTGATGAAATAGGTGTTCACCACACCACACCATCTGATAGACCTGCCAAAAAATCGAACTACTTTTCTTACAAAAGAAACATAATTTCTCCCAAATGAAGCATCGCATCATACACTTCAATCCGAGCCCACCAACTACAACCTTGGAAAAGCTCTATAAGAAATTCCAACCTAACAAGGAATCGATCAATACTTCCACTTCCATCAGCAGAGACCAATCAGAGAGCTCTAATCTACGGGCAATCGAAGCAGAGCGCTCTAATCTACGGGTAATCAAACAAGTTCCTCCTCAATCCAACTCCTCACCTCCGCCTGCCCTCCCCAACGCGCGATCCTAACCACTAACCAAAGATCTAAAAGCACGAAACACATCCGTGTATATAGCTGCGAAGCAGAAACGGAGGGGAGAAGAAACGAGATCGATCTCTCTGTACCTGCTTGGAAGGTCTACGGGAGGAGGATGCCAGCGGCGGTCTTCTTGGGCTGCACGGCGACGGCGAGCGCGGTGACGGTGGCCGAGTGCGACGATGGCATCCCCTCGGACTCCACCAGCTACTTCGCGTCCCACCGATTCTCCTTGTACCTAAACGCGCGCACACACAGATCCCACCACGGAGAGCTCAGATCCAGACGGCGACAGGCACCGAGGCAGGTGAGAGAGGGAGAGAGGGGGGGCGTACCATGTGGTGAAGACCTTGATGGACTGGGCGAAGGCGAAGGCGAGGACGGTGGAGACGAGCGCGCAGTTGCCGAACACGGCCAGGTAGGAGAAGGAGGGCGACGCCGGCAGCGGTAGCTGCGCGGTGGAGTCTCCCATGGACAGACGGACGGACGGCTGCTTCGAGAAGCTTCCTCCTCCCCGCCTCCTCCTCCTCGTCGCGAGAAGAGAAGATCCGGCTCGGCTTGGGGAGGGAGGGCGTCTGACTGCTTGGGGATGCCGGATGAGGAGAAGGAGAGGGGGGCGCCGTTTCGGGAGAAAGGAGGAGGCTGGTTCGGGAGGGGGGCGGCTGGGGTGGGAAACAGAGTTAGGGTTAGTTGGGGAGGGAGGGGGGTGGGGGAGACGGCTTAAATAGATTGGGCCAAAACATCACTGACGGGCCGTAATTTGGGCCTGTCAGTGGTTTGGGCTATAACATCACCGACGGGCAATAATATGGGCCCGTCAGTGATGTAATACACTCTACTGACGCGCAATAATAATGAGCCCGTCAGTGATACTACCCGTCAGTAGAAATACACAATTACTGATGGGCCGTATTTTGAACTCGTCAGTAATTATTTTTTCTTGTGAATTTGGACCGTGTACTGGAATAATCACTGACGGGTACATGTTCGCCCGTCATTGGTGTACGGTACCACTGACGGGGATTTTATGCCCGTCAGTGAAGACTGTGTAGGAGAGATGTTTTCTGAGGTAGTGATTGGAAGGAGGGACCCATTATGCAATTATATGCTACCTTCTTCGCTAAGCTGAAGACAAGGAGGATTCACTAGATGACTCATGGCACTCGCTACAACCGCAGATTCAATGAGTTTGCTAAGATGCTGGATCTTGAAGTGTTAGACTCACCCAAGATGTGCATCAATAATACTGAGAGGACCCTCAAGGCTAGTCAACTTGAACCTCTATATGAGCCAGGCATAGAGTTTGAGCTTGGGGAGACCACAAATTTCATGTTTTTCATGAAGATGCTCAACAAGATGTTTCGCCACACCATTGCTCACAAGGTGGCGATGCTAGTTATATTTGTAGCTTTGAGCATGATCTACGGATGCATATGGTTTGCGACAAGGACTTCCTCATCTTAGATTACATCTTCCAAATCTTGAGGATCACCACTGCCAATCGCACTCGATAACTACCATTTGCTCCCTACATCATGGCACTTATCAATCAAATAGCAGACAAGAAAGGAAGAGAGATGCGCCTACTCTTGAGGACAAGGGAAAAAAATTTGTCGAGGATATTGGCACCTCCAAGAAGAGGAGACAAGCGGAAGCACAAGCTAAGGAGAGTGATGAGAGTGCCAGCGCATTCAAGCGTCACCAGGCTCGCGATGGTGCTGCTATTGAGGATATGATAGCTGAGGATCCCCAAGTGGGCAATCCAATGTCAGTGATCAAGAAAAAACTTTTCGATGTTATCCGTCATCTTCACAGGTAGAACACTGCTCTAGCTGACCTCAAATCGAGAGTCAAGACCATTCAACACAACAGAAGAGGATTCTTCAGAACCAGCCAATAGTTGTCAGAGGAAGGGTTGGAGTTCTCTCTGGACATCGACACACCTATTTTGTGAGGATCCGGACTTAACTTCCAGACCCTCCCTGTGTATCTCCTCATCAGTCCAGGATCAAGCTGATGAACACAGGCGAATTGATATCACTGCACACATCACGAAACATTTTAGAAACATAAACAATTGAGTTATAGTAGCGATATGACTAAATAAAGTAACTAGGACTTATGTCCCTTACCATTTAGAAACACAGCGGAAAATAAAGCGTAGATGTCTCCATCTCAACCACAGGCAGTCGATGGAGGGCACATGACCTAAACCTCAGCATTGACGTAGAAGATATCTCATAGTCTTCATCGTCCTCATAGATATCTGAACACGTCCAACAAACAACATGCTCGATGAGTACTTCACGTACTCAGCAAGCCACCTGACGGCAGATGGTCCTATCATACTACATGCAAGACTCCAAAGGAAGGCTTTATGGTTTATTTGCGTAAAGCAATCTCTTAATTGAATTACTTATAATAGATTCGAAGGCAGTATTTTGATGTAAATCAGTTTTAATATCAGGGGTGTTTTCAACAGGTGTGGTCCACGACCAACACACTCGAGCAAGGACTCCCGCCTTAGCTCGACCATAGGATTCATCAGCAAAGGGGTAGAGGGAAATAGCAAGGGGGAGAGGGACAGGTCCTTTTCATCAAGAATGAGTCATGTGTTGTCCATAACCGTGGACACGGCTAATCGATTAGTTCTAACTCTGCAGAGTGTGTACACTTTACCCACATGACACAATCTCGTCTTATTGCCACTGGCCGTCGCCAGCATAGTACATACCCATCGATGTACCGACAGGGAGATTGTGACGAGGTCTTTTAGCTAGATCCCCCTCTGATGTGACATGCCCACCGGGTCTGGCTCGGAGTTGGGAGTACGTCCTCACCCTCCGATCCCCCCATCTGTGCCGATGGTCCTCGTAGCTACGTCCACCCCTTCTGCGGTACGGCAACATCGACACCAAAGACTGACTAACCTACTTAACCAAGCCAGTGCCCATATAGCATGTGGTTGTACTGTTGACACAATTCTCCAATTACATGACTTCGGCCTTATGCGGTACGGACGACAAATGGTTCCTTTAAACCGGCCTTCTGCGAGTAGGCAACCATATGCTCCTTCAACACTGATTCAGCTGCCGCCCGCACCATATTAGATGGTAAGTTTCACCCAGAGTACAATAGGAAGAACAGAGAGAGAGGGAAACATTGGGCATCAGGCCCTAGCTCAGCGAGCTCAACAGGTTCCAACAAGGATCATCGATCCGAAATTCATTCCTCCGTAGAGGCAATTCAAAAAAACCTAAGGATATATTTTAAGCATGGCTAAGCATTCTCTACTCTATTCAGAATAAAACCTACTAATCTACTCAGGGTATCAAGTAAACATGGCGACAAGCGAAAAGGTAAAGGTGTGTCAATCGACACGCTAGCTACTGGATTAAAACAGCATGTATGTTTATAAACAATAAAATATAATGACTTTGAAAATATAGGATCAACATGATCAAGAAAAGGGGCATGTCTTCGTTGACAAGTTGGTCTTCTTCTGCAGGAACTTGACCTTAACCAACTTCGCTACTTCCTATTCGTCGCAACAGCAATAAAGTGCAAGGCAAATAAATATAAATCCAAATTAAATATCAAATGGAAATACGAGAAGAATAGGGCTAGCAGGGTTGGATAGGTGTCAAAGGACAAAGGTGAAGGGATAGGATTGTCGAAAGGCAACTAGGAAGGTGTGAGATTATATATCTCAACCAGATAGAGTACATGTACCCGAAAGATGGTCTTCCGGATCAGATCATTCTGGAAAAGAATAGATTTATGGAGGATAGAATTTGCGTGTAAAAGGACTAAAGTTAATCCACATGCGAGATAGGGATAGATGTGCGACTGGGAACAATATATGGTCGATGACAACAATAGCACAACCATATGATTAAACATGGAAACCCAACATACTAGTAAAACAAATATAGCCCATCGTACTAGTAAACAAGCAAGGTCCTGACATGCTAGTCGGTTAGAAATGATAATAGACGACATGACAATCTATATGAACTACCATGCAACATGTAATTAGACATCATGTATCAAACTAGATAAACTAGGCATGAAATAGAAATTAGGCAAGTCATAGCTTAGCACCAAACATATAATTGTGCAGTTATAATCTAATAACAATCATTGATAATGCAAACGGTGATTAAACTCTATGGCCAAATAACAACTAGTATCGTATGACATGCACCAAACATACATGTAATCTATGACATAACATTAACTCTACTAATATTATTGTGTGTATACAATACAGCAATCAACTTACACATACTACACATAATAATAACAATATTTTAATAAAGAATAATTATTAGCAACATATATGCATATATTATAATCGATACCTAAATGTTAACCATGTATGTGTGACTATACACCACTTTATGGAAGTGTAACATAAGATATCAAGCTATGCATACTAGTACATACATATTATATGTCCATCAACTAACATACGATATGATTAAATAATAATAACTCAGTAAGGGATTATTATTCCAACATGTAGATTGTCAACAATATTAAGTCTAATTATATATATATATCTCTATATGCAACTACATGATTATGCAACATAAAGTCATATTGAACATGTGCAACTTAATCGTGTTTAAACAAACAATTAAATTATACACATGAATAAAATAATGTGTCAACCATTGCATGATGGATTATTATCTAAAACATGGATTAGCCTCTGTATATATGCATAAATATATACACATAGCTGCATATGTAAACCACATGAAATGCATCGAACAAATATGAGACATGTGTGTGATCTTAACCATATTATACATAGAGGTTAATAACGTGACAAACTATTATGTAACAATTCTTAAATAAACATGAATTAAACTATAGGTGCGTCTAAGATGTACACGAACATATGCACATTCCACCATACAATATACATCATGCAACAATCAATATTAAAGATAGACATAGGCTAAGCATATGCAATCCTAACTATGTTCAACTAATAATTAAAATACAAATAGAGTTTACTTAATGTGCTAACCAAGTCATATCAAACTATTATTTAAACATGGGCAATATATAGATGTAACATATATACATGACCATATATACAAATTATATGAAGCGTAATATGTGAATATAAACTATGCGTGTAATCTTAATCATACTATAAACAAAGGTTACCATTATGGCTAAATATTTTACAACACCATTAGTTAAAACAGGAAGCATCTATATATATAATAACTTTATATTTTGCATAACATCATGTCATACTTCCATTAAAATCTACACATATATATCTTATCATATTATCTACACATGGTGACATGGGAATCATAACATGTTTACTAAACAATCATCATCACGTGTGATTGAAGACACTAACATGCTAGTAAGCAACCTTATGCTATATACAATAATCTATTACTATCTATTATATTTGAGTAGGTGGTGATGAGCACATTATACAAAGATCAACTACCATATGATATGTCATATTAATATTCGCTTAGTAAGATTATGCTTCTACTGTTATAGGTTATATGCAATATTAGGTTTGGTTATATATTGTATAATACAATATATGTGAACATACATAAGATCATGTAATATGAATCTTATTAAGTATGAACAAATTTATCCGCAATAAAAATAAGATTGAACTAACATGTTGAACTACCTCATGTCTACTAACTATTAAAACCGAATTATATTGTATATGCGTATGTTATATTCAACTATACAAACATGCAACATGTAGCTATATGGATGAATAAACCTAGTATTGAACTAAACATGATTGATCACATGATGAATTCTAAGCATGAACATTACATAAATAGAAGCAATGACTATATAAGAACCAAGCATATAAATATATGAAACTATAGTCTAACATAACATTCAATTTAATTTGGTGATCAAGCAATAATGAAGAACATTATAGATGAATATAGGGTGATGCGAGTGATTTCAAACAAGGATTAATGGTGTAAAATAATGCCATGATGCACCACAAGATGATAGGAGATTAACTATATGGGTGATGGCGACATTCGCAACACGAAACGGTCGGAATGGGTTATAGATTGGTTCTGGACAGACCGGATGGTTTTGGTTGCTGCGCGATGCTCGCTTAACGAAATTGCGATCCACCAATTGGGTTAGAAACTAGATACACAGAAGTACAATCCTACTAGAGGGTTTTGGAGAATTCTTACCGAGTCAACAGGAAAAGATCAGACAAGTTAGATGTTCTGCAGATTGAATCTGGACATCCGGGGACAGCACGTTGGAGACGGATCAATTCCCACCAAACAGCTACATGGATCAAGGTGAAAATTTACAGAGGTGCTCATAGATACCTAAGGCACAACTTCACCAAAGGGATTCTTCAAAGAGTCACCAGATCAATGGGGAAAGAGGTGATAATGCCGCTGTACCGTTCATGTAGTCAACTCTACACACGAACAACAGCACGAAGAAACTTGATTTCCCGGAGATTGGACCATTGGATTGTCTTCAAATTTTGTGGAGATGATCTTGACAACATTATACAGGATCCCACCAAATGGATCTTGAAAAGGAGGTCCGAGCTAATGAGGGCGTCATTCCAATCTAGATGCACATGCAGAAAATCTGGGTGCAAACAGCATGTTAGTATTTGGAGATTTTCTGATGATTGCACCGTTGGATCTTCACCAAATTTTGCAGAGAGGTATAGAAAAAGGTTAGTAACTATCTCACTGAAGGGATTTGCCAAAAGATGTTCGAGGTGACAGGAATTAGGAAAAAACTGAGGCGATATGTGCTGTTTAGAAACTGCACGGAGGCAAAGAGGGGGTGGCGGCTGTTTGTTTGGGGGCTAGGGTTTCGTGGGAAAAGAGTGTGGGGGAGTGGGGAAAAGGTGAGAGGGGTGTGGGGTATTTATAGGAAGGTTAGGGAAAAGAGATTTAGGTCAAACCCTATTGGAAAAGAGGTGGCGACGCATGCTGCGCTACGTAGCACTCGCCTGGGTGGCTGCTCAAGGGATGAATGAGACGGCGGGATGCCGGGTGGGGATGAGCCGGGATGGCGGCCATAAAGGAAAGGAGGAAAGAAAAGGAGAAAACCAAAATAAAAACAAAGAACAGTAGAGCGAGATTGAATATCAAACGAACTCCAAAAATTCTGAGAAAAAATCTGGAGACATATTCCAAGTTTGAAAACAACTCAAACTCAAATTGCATTAACTCAAATTAACTCCGGTCTGATTTGTGAAATTCCAATTAGCTTTAATTAATTAGAGAATAAATAACAAAATTTTCTGGCTCTGATTTCTAAATAAAAGATTTTGAAAAGCTCTAAAAATCAGGATGTTACATAATTCCTCTCTGACTCCCTCTGGCTCAACTCATGGCGAGCAATCACCGGTCCGAGCACCTGCTTCAACATCTCCTTCATCACCAAGGTAGGATCCATTATCATATAGTCTAGGTTCTTAGCGTTCTTCCTTTTTTTTGGTGTCTTGATGCTAGAGGGGGCGTGATAGATTAGGCTCGCTTTTGGGAGAGTGGGTAGCTAGGTGTTTTAAGTTGAGCTGCAAGACTTGTTCTTCATCTATGATTCATGTATTGTTTTCTCAACTTATATGGTTGGTGACATGGTCATCATCTTTTGCTACATGTCGACATGGTTGTATACTTTTCATTTTCATATCCTATATGCCATGCCATATATTTTTCCATGCTAACCTTATTGTGCATAGTTTTTTTTATCTCTTATGCTTAATTGAACACTATGCACGCCCACAGGTCCTAAGATATAGGAGGAGCTCTTCATATTATAGCCTCAATGTGTGCATTTTTATTCAAAGAAAATTTCAAATAATGCACATTTTTAGGGGAAGCTCACTCTATATCATAGGACCCAAAACAATACTCTTTTATCTCCAAAATTGAAGCTTTAATTAGATTGTCATCAATCATCAAAAAGGGGGAGATCGAAAGTGCATCTTGGCCCCAAAACTAGGTTTGGATGATTAATGACAAAAGATTAAGCGACTAATGTGTGCATCAGGTGTGATCATGTTATTGTTTACAGCGTAATTTGGCTTAAGGATTTATTCAGTTGGCCAAATTAAGTGTTAGGTTTGCTAAAGGTTGAAATAAGGAACTTGTTTACAGCGTAATTTGGCTCAAGGATTTATTTGGTTGGCCAGATTAAGTATTAGATTTCATTTGCAGTGTAATTTGGCTTTAAGATCTGTTCAGCTAGCCAAATTAGAATAAAGGATTTACTCGCTGTATATTCAGCATTAACCCTTGAAGTGCAGGTCCGGATACTCGCATCCCGAGCAGTCCGCAGTTTCCCCGAGCACTCGCCACATCCCGAGTGCAAAGGTACTCGCAGAAGTTCCCGAAGACCCGAGCAGTCGGAGGCATCCCCGAGCGTTAATGTCCCGACTACTACGTCATCGAGTCTCGAGCAGCACCAGCCGCACTACTGCAGAACAGGTCACTACTGACGGTCGCCAAACCCCCTCTACTGACGGACAGGGGGCCCGTCACCCTGGAAATGTCAGTGGAGGGGGTCACTCCACTGACGGGCATAAGGTCCGTCAGTACTGTTTATTTCTACTGACGGGCCCACAGGGACCGTCAGAGGAGATATGTATTCCTGCTAACCGACGGGCACCTGGTTGTATCAGTACTGACGGGCGCGTAATAAATGACCGTCAGTAGAGGTATACCTTCACTGACGGGCTGTCCGTAAGTGCCCGTCAGTAGAGATATGTCGACGGGCACCTAGTTGTATCAGTACTGACGGGCGCGTAATAAAAGCCCGTCAGTAGAGGTATACCTTCACTGACGGGCTGTCCGTAAGTGCCCGTCAGTAGAGGTATGTATTCCTGCTAACCGAAATTGATTTGTGTTAGCTCATAATCACACTTAGATTATTCATAATAATAGACTATAGTATTACATTATTCCTAATCACAGACTATACGAAGTATTCATTCACAGAGTCAAATGTCTTAATCGCATAACATTTATAATCACATATATAGTATGTACACTCGAACGACGATCACAAGTATGAAACAATTGTTTATTGAATTACAGAAACAACGATTCTATTGATTCCCGCTTAAGTTTGGCTTCGGAAATTGGGGGCCGGCGTAGAATTCACCCATCGGATTGATGACTTCAAGGTTGATGAGTCTGGCGAAGACTTTTTGGATGCGAGCAAAGTCCTGTCGCCAGTCGTACATATGACTTCCCAGCTCGCTCCAAGCCTTCAGTTCTTTCATATCTTTCCAATGCTTGTTCTTGTACCGGACAAAGAGGTCCATATGGGCGCAGGTGTAGTACCCACATGTCACGCTATTTTCCGGCTGAACTCTGCAAGGGAACTTGTAATGGTGTATCAGTTTTGTCGCTTTTGCAGGTATTTTTGTATGCCCCGAGAACTTGGCTCTGAAGAAAGCTGCATCCAGAATCTTAGTTATATTTGTGAAGTCCGCTGTCTTTTTCGACGAGGAGTCAAAGTAAAAAGCCTTGGCCCAGCTTGGAACGATCGCAATTAGGACCCAGTGGTCGCTGCGTAAATGTGAACAACTGAACGTAAGCAGGCGGAGATACGTACGTAAAAAACAAAAATAAACTCCACGGTGCTAAGTTTAGGACTTACGGAGGGTTATAGGGGGCTAGTATGCAGTCCTTGTCCTTATGAACCACGAATGCATGCGACAGGTATTCTTCAAGAAATCCTCGACCGTCTGGGGTCCCGGCATAGCCTTCGTTCATGCATATCGGATCGACTATGCCAATATAGGAGTCCCGAAGACGTCTGCACTCTTGGGCTTGGTACAGAGCCCATAGCCTGACCAGCGTGGTGTCGAGCCTATAGAGGTTGTACAAGTTGAATAGGTCTTCAAAGTTGATGTCGAAGGTGTCTTGGTCATGTTGCATGAAAAAATTGTATTCCTTTGGCACCTTCACCTTCCAATATTGGCAGAAATGTACCAGGATCTCTGGACATCTTCAGGTAATCTTCATGCAGCGTCTTCATGTCATCCGACAGATTGTCCAGCTCATCCTGTGGGAGCAGGTCCTGACCTGGTTCGTAAACATACCGCCAGAGGCCCTTGCTCCGTGTAGATAATTCTACTGACGATGTTGAGAAGGATAAGGTTTTCTGCCTCTGCTCCTTTCTTTCCTTCTCGCCGGTGCCGGCCCGTCTCTTTTTGCTTTTCCTCCTCTGGTGTACCGGCTCCGGGCTCTTGCCTGCCGCCAACGCTGCTTCCAGCGTCCCAGCTAGCGTGGCGGGAGAGAAAATCTTCCCCCTCGGTTGATCCAGGGGGTCGCCTTGAACCTCGGAGGGCCTTTCCGACACTCCCGGGGACCGCAAAATCGGTGACATGTGCTGGTCCCCGACAAGATGGTCCTCCAGGTCTCTAAAGGACGGGGGTGATTGGCTGAGCCCCAACGGAGATCGTCCGATTGATGGAGAGGGGTTGTTGGACGAGGGGCCCGTGCGAGGAGAGGCCGCCGCGGTTATAGTGATCTGGCTCTTGGGCCACTGGATGAAGCAGTTTCTGCACTGCCCTAGCTTCGTCAGCTCCTCTTCGGGGGGGACAGGGACTAACACCTCACTGTAGTCGTTGAGGACGAGGTCGACCTGCACCTTCGCATGGTGCTCCCGCATAGGAACACAGTGCAGGACTGCCCCCTCCGGCGTTGGGAAAACCTGACCGTGCGCCACCGGGACCTTCATGCCAGGAATCTGCACCGTGAGTGTGCATCTAGTGGCTTCCTGCGAAACAGAGGATAGACGTGCCGTCCGCACTGGAGTCAGGACAATGAGAACAGCTCGTACTATAACGACACATTTAGCGGACGAGACTTACGGTGATGCTGTCGACGGGATTCACCGAGTAGGGGCCGCCGTCCGAGGTGGATGCGCAGCTGCTCCATCCTAGAGGCTGGTTAGCGGGAGCCACGCTCTGCTGGCCTTGCGCTGCGGCCACCTGCATACGTAGCCACGTCTGCTCGGCAATCTCGCGCATTTGCTCCCGCAGATTGTCCATGAACTCCTGGCTGTCTCTCCGGGGGCGGCGGCTCCCCTCGGGGTTTCGCGAAAATACCTTATCCCATTTAACGCCATCCCCGACGCCTACTACACGGCCCCGATAATTGTTGATACATGTTCAGATTGTTCCCAGGTTGCTTCGGCCCTTGTATGAGAATAGAGAGGTGTATGTACTTTCGTTTCATGCACAGCCATGGAGGAAGGTTGTACATCCATAGAACCACGGGCCAAGTGCTGTGTCTGCTGCTCATGTTGCCGAATGGATTGATCCCGTCCGTACTCATACCGAACCTGATATTCCTCGGATCTTTTCCGAAATCATCGTATTGGGCGTCGATTGCCCTCCACTGCGAAGCATCGGCAGGGTGTCTCATCACTCCATCATCAGTTTTCCGCCCCTTGGCGTGCCAACGTAGCAGCTTTGCCTCCCTCTTGTTAGCGAATAAACGATTCAAACGGGGAAGGACCGGAAGATACCATACAACCTTTGCTGGAGCGCCACCCTTCACTGGGTCCTCATCATCGGCTTGCTTTCTACCCCTCTTGAATCTGGAGGTGTTGCACGTGGGACACTTGTACAGCTTCTCGTGCTCCTTGCGGTAAATAAAGCAGTCATTCGGACACGCATGGAACCTCTTCACCTCTAACCCAAGAGGGCAGACAACCTTCTTGGCTTCTTCGGTGCTCGTAGGCAGCAAGTTGTTTTTCGGAAAAACTTTTGCAAGAAAAGCCAGTGTCTCATCGAAGCCTTCGTCCGGACAGTTGTGGGCTGCCTTGATCCTTAGAAGTTCCAGCGTGACCGACAGACGCGTGTGCTCTGGATCAGAACCGGTATACAACGGGATTTGTGAGTCTTCAACTAGTCTCGAGAACTTAGCAGCCTCTCTTTCATCCTCGGGATCTATCACCACCTGCTCCACCGTGTGAACGTCCTGCACCATATCGGCCAAATTGTTTCCCGTTTCTCCTTCGGCGTCAGGTTCGATACTCCCCTCGTCTTCTTTGTCATCTCTGTGTTCGGCAGCTTGCTGTAACACCTGATCTTCCTCCTCCTCGCCGTGACATGTCCAACGTGTATAGCCTGACATGAAACTCTTAAGCGCCAGGTGTACCGTCACCCTCCCTCTCGTATCGAACATTACCAAATTTTTGCAATCGCGACATGGACAGCAAATCTTCGTGCCACCTTTTGCCCTCATATCTCGTTCGGCGACATCAAGAAACTCGTTCAAAGCCATAGCCCAACTCTTTGTCGCCCGGTTGTCGTACATCCAACTGCGATCCATCGATCAACACCTACGACACGAAACTAATCAGTTCGATAACCGAAAATCACATCAAATACATATACGACATGAAAAGAACACTGGCGAGCATTATTACCGAGCGCTAGCGATCTTTTTGGTGAGAAATGATAATGGAAAGAGTGGGAGTGAGAGGAGGAGAGAGAGAATGAGAGAGAGAATGAGAGAGAGCTAGAAATATGGATGAGGAGGAGGGTGGGAGAGAGTGAGAGGATGAGGAGGAGGGAGAGAGTGAGAGGATGAGGAGGGAGAGAGTGAGAGGATGAGGAGGAGGGAGAGAGTGAGAGGAGGAGCAAAATCTAGATCTAGATCTAGATCTAGTCCCTCTAGAGCTTAGGATGAGGGTTGGGGAGAGGGAAGAAATGGTTGTGGGTTGGGAGGGGGAAGGGGGGCGGCGGCGGCGGCGGCAGCAGCTTGTGGGACGGCGGCGCTCGCTGCTGGCCAGTTGGCATGCGAGCACTGGCCAGCAGCGAGGCCATGCTCTATTTTTATAGTAAGGAGCACCACTGACGGGCCCTTAAAAGGTCACCGTCAGTGATTCATCAGCAACGTAAGCAACAAATATCGCTGACGGACGGGAAAGACCGCCGTCAGTGAAGACAACATATCCACTGACGGGCAGAATATAAGAGCCCGTCAGTGAACTGGCACGTCATATGTTCAACCTTTCACTGACGGTCCAAGTCGTTGCCCGTCAGTGGAGATTATATCTCCACTGACGGGCTCTTTACAAGGGCCCGTCAGTGGAAATGACGCGTCATCTATCCCACCTCATGCTCATCTCCACTGACGGGCTGTTTTGGCGCCCGTCAGTGGTGTTCCTCACCTTCTTCTTTGCTGCGTTCTCCGCTGACGGGCTATTTTGCGTCCGTCGGTGGAGTTCCCATCCAGCGACGGACCATTTTATGCCCGTCAGTGGAGGGGGTTCAGGAGAGGGTCTATCTGCAGTAGTGCCGGTCGATCTGTGGGCAAGCTGATACGACAAGTCCTCTATTACCAAGACTTATCCGACACGGAGACTTAGGGAAAGAGTCTTAGAAAGGAAGGAATTGACTACGAATTCGGAAAGACTCTCGGTTCGTATGGAAAGATATCCCATATCCGAGAAAGGAGTCCCGAGCGATGGAAAGTCACATGTACGTTAGAATCAAGATCCTTTAAACAAGGAAAGAGATATATTTGTAATCAGATTAGGATTAGGAGTCCAGATCTCCTACGGGAAGACCAGCCGCCCTATAAATATAAAGGGTGATGGCCGATTGAAAGATATCCAACAATCGACACAAATCAATCTATTACTTTTATCTTTTACCTTTTCTTAGCAGTAGATCTTTGCTGTTTTGCGCTAGAAAACAGTCGTTTCTTCTTCACGTAAGTAAGAGGATCTTTGTTGCTTTGCTCAGAAAGCAATCGCTCGTCGTACGCGTAAGTGCGATAGTTATCCTTTGTTCCTTTGCTCGAAAAGCATCCGTGTATCGCACACGTAAGTGCGGTTGGCGACTCCCATTACCTAGGTGTTTCACGGATCCAATTTCGTGCGAACACAATTGGTGACTCCGCTGGGGACGAGAAGAGAGGTCTACACCATGAATTCCGATTCCAAGGACGGAAGCATCGTCAACCCGGAGAACATCATCGCTGTTACGCTCGACGACCTATCTGAAGATGAACGGCGGGAGATTGAACAACAACTCGAAGAGGAGCAGGCAGAACGACTCTGGCAAAAGTTGGCCGGCTACCAGAAGACGAGGAACGGCATCATCAAGAAGGTAGTCGTGCCGAGTCCACCTCCTGCGCCCAAACCCGAGGTGAGTAAACCGACTTGTCCTGACGAAATCGCTCATCTGATCGATGTGTCGATAGCCAGCAAATATGGCACCGAGATGGACAAATCGGCGCAATTATTCGCTCGAGTAATGAATAGCCGATTTGACGAGTTCAAGGAGCAACTCGCTAAAGACTTACAGAGTAGTCTGCCGGGTCACGTTAGATCCACAGTCTTACAAGTCAATGACGATCATCGGAATAAACAGCCGATGTACCCTGACCATAACAGAGTCGATCATCGGATAGAAGTCGCCCCCGTGATCACGACTTCTGTCAATCCGACTTCGGTGTCCCAGAGTTCTTCCAATAACGACCGAAGATTGAGCCTTAGCACGAGCGTCCCACAACCATACTATCAAACAGTCGCGTACAACACACCACCTATCCCACCTCTCGGTACCGGACTCCCCCATGGGCCGGTCCCAGAAACATATTTTAACTCGCAACAAGTACAACCCGAGTTACCGCAGCCGACTTCGCGTACCCCGCTAGCCGATATGAGCTTTAAGGATCAACTCGCCGGAGTGCTCAGAGAACTCGGCGTATTAACTAAGGATGGATCTCGTGCTTACTTAAAGCCGTACCCTGAGTGCTACGATATGACACCGTACCCCCGCGGGTTCAGAATTCCCGATTTTGTCAAACTCACAGGGGAGGATAATAGGTCAACTTTTGAACATGTAGGGCAATTCTTGGCACAAAGTAGTGAAGTCGGCACATCAGATATCTATAGAATAAAACTCTTTCCCTTGTCATTGTCAGGCACTGCCTTCACGTGGTTCACCTCACTTGCTCCTAGGTCTATTACGTCTTGGGCACAACTAGAGTGGCAGTTCCACGATTACTTTTACGGGGGTGAAACCGAGCTCAGACTCTCGGATTTGACAATGGTTAGACAGAAGTATAATGAACCGGTTTGTGATTACATTAGAAGATTCAGAGAGGTTAAGAACCGGTGCTTTAGTTTAAATATAAACGAAAAAGATCTTGCCGACCTCGCTTTTTCGGGTTTGCTCACTCATATTAAGGACAGACTAGAGGGTCAAGAATTCCTAAGCATTAGCCAAGTCGCTCAGAGGGCTGTTGCACAGGAGAACCACGCTAAGGAAGTCAAACCGTATAGCCGGTTCAGGGATACTAAAAGCAAAGCTAAAGAAAAGTCGGCAGTCAATGTTATAACATACGGAAATAGCTCAGACAGTGAGGACGACGCTGACATATGCATTGCCGAGTGAGTTCATACGCCCAAGTCAAAACCCTTTGTTTGTCCAGCCCTCAGGCCTACACCCACTCGGAAGGAGGAGATTCGGTACACTTTCGACATCAGCAAATGCGATAAGATTTTTGATATGCTCCTACAGGGAAATATGATTAGAGTAAGGGAAGGGCACGTGTTCCCATCGGCAGACGAATTGGGCAAGAGAGCATATTGTTAGTGGCATAACTCTTTTTCTCATGCTACTAATGACTGCAATGTGTTTCGTCGACAGGTGCAATCGGCCATTAATGACGGACGATTGACGTTTGCCCAAAGTACCAAGATGAAACTTGACAGTGATCCTTTTCCAATCAACGTGATCAACTTGGAGAAAAAGAAAGTGTTAATTCGGTCAGATCAGGCCGAGTCGACAAAAGGGAAGAACGTCATCATTGATGACAATGCGGCTCTGAGAATGATCAAGCCGAGTCCCTCTCCTACTCCAGAAACGATCAACTCGAACTCTTCGCCGACTCCAAGGATGATCAAGCCAAAGAATCCAGAAGTCGGCGTCTGGATGGTTAATCGAGGAAAGAGTCAAGCCGCGAAGTCAAAGCCGACGGTGAAACAGCTGCTGGATAAATACACGACCAACAATGTGTTCACTCGGCTTGGAGGAACCAAGCGCCCCAGGTCTCCTCCCCGACGAGGTTTCGGTGGTCCCGAGTGCTGGCAGGAAGGTCCTTACGTACAACCACCATACCTCGCTACAGGTCCGGCATACTGGGGAGGCACGCACGCCTTCTACTCACAGTGCCCTCCGTGGGGTTTCAACCCTTGGGCACCGCATCCGGCTGGGCCAATCGGCATGTTTCAGCCGAGTTGGATCCCATCCGGGTCCGGGTTCAGAGAACAGCCCCACGGGAAAAGAACTCGGCTCGAGTCAAGAACCCGAGCGTGGAACCGACTCGTCACTCGGCGCAAGGCACCTGACGTACCAAGTCGGCTGGCGTCCCCAAGGAAAGTACAGGGGAGTAACTCGCCGACTAGGCGAGTTTGGGTACCAGTCAAGCGCGCCGAGTCCGAACCCGGAGACCACACAATGACCCGATCCGAGTCGGACGGAGCAAGGATTGCCCGAGTCCCAGAGGGAAGTCGACCACAACGGTCAGCTGTGTTAATCAGCTCGCAAATTAGCTCGCAAATTAACTCGGCTCCACCCGCGGAGACTCGGCATGTACGGTTCGGCACAGTACATGACTCGGATAAGCCAGAATCCAGCAATGCAGCGGGACCCGGCGCGCGGAAAACAAATGTCAAATCTGCGCCAAGTCAACAGGCGAAGAAGATCAAGTCAGTTGAGCCAGGAACAAAACCAAAGCCGCAATGGTGCCCCACAGGACTCACGCATTCTTAGAAGCGGAGGGTCCAGCGGCTGCGAGCGCTCGAGCTTAGGGAGGAGCTCGCCGAGAAGAAGCGCGACGAATGGTTCAACCAGGCCAGACCAATGAAACCCGCAAAGACGACCTGGAAGGAGAAGCGCATTGCAAAGGAAGAAGATGATGCTGCCACCGATGACGTCGAGGAAATACCCGCCGACATGGACATCAATATGGTGTTCGAGCTGCCCATTGAGTTCCGTGCTCCCGAGTCAGAAGTCGCAGAGCTTCTGCTCGGACCTAGTACTGCTATATTTGAGAAGCCGGAGAGGCACAGACAGCATTTGAAGCCTCTATTCATCAAAGGCCACATCAATGGGAAACCTATCGGCCGCATGCTCGTTGACGGTGGCGCTGGAGTCAACATTATGCCACTTTCGGTGTTCTCCAAGTTAGGCCGAAAGGAGTCCGAGTTGATGAAGACGAACATGGGACTCAGCGGGTTCTCAGGAGAGCTATCCGAGGCCAAAGGTATATTATCCGTAGAACTCACAGTCGGAAGCAAGACTCTGCCGACTGCATTCTTCGTAGTCGACGTCAAAGGCCGATACAATGTACTCTTGGGGCGAGATTGGATTCATGCCAACTGCTGCATCCCCTCTACCCTGCACCAATGCTTAACTCAGTGGGTGGACGAGGATGTCGAAGTCATCGAGGCAGACAACTCAGCCTGCATCGCGTTGGCAGAAACTATGGTCGATTGGCAACACGGCGACATGAGATGTCTATCGGGTAGAGATTTGTCCGACTACGACTATGTCAATATCGGCAAGGACGGGTTCGTACCGATACAGGCACAGCCGGCTTGTATAGCTCGGCTTAACGATTTGTCATTATAAATGGACAAGGAAGATAGCGTTAAGTGGCTACAAAAGCGCACCGAGGAGTATCGTTCGGGCAGGAACGATATGCATGAGACTATTGAAGATTTTGGCGACATGGAGAAACTCGGGCAAAGGTTCTCGTCGGCCGACCCGCTTGAAGAAGTCAATATTGGCGATGGAAGCATGCCTCGACCAACGTTCATTAACGCCAATATGGAAGTCGGCCAGAAGAATAAGGTGTGCGCGCTACTCAAAGAGTTCGTAGATTGCTTTGCGTGGAATTATATGGAGATGCCTGGGTTGAGTCGAAGCCTGGTCGAACATAAGTTACCCATCAAGGCCGGCTTCTGACCACACAAGCAACCACCTAGGCGTTTCAACCCTAACTTGTATGATCGTATCAAAGAAGAGGCCGACCGACTAGTGAAGGCAGGGTTCATTCGGCCATGCAGGTATGCCGAGTGGATTTCAAATATTGTGCCAGTCGAGAAGAAGAATACCGGGAAGATTAGGGTATGTATAGACTTCAGGGACTTGAACAAGGCTACACCTAAGGATGAATATCCTATGCCTATAGCCGATATGTTGATAAATGACGCCTCTGGACACAAAGTACTCAGTTTCTTAGATGGCAATGCCGGGTATAATCAAATCTTTATGGCCGAAGAGGACATGTTTAAAACTGCCTTTCGTTGCCCCGGTTTTGTCGGACTATTTGAATGGGTTGTCATGACATTCGGTTTGAAGAATGCGGGCGCCACTTATCAGCGCGCTATGAACTTAATCTTTCATGATCTCTTAGGCATTGTGGTAGAAGTCTATATTGATGACATCGTCGTCAAGTCGGACGGCTGTAATCACCATTTGGCCGACTTACGACTAGCCTTTGAAAGAATGCGTCGGTACGGGTTGAAGATGAACCCGCTCAAATGTGCTTTTGGAGTGTCGGCTGGTAAGTTCTTAGGGTTCATAATTCATGAGCAGGGTATAGAGATCGACCCTAAGAAAATAGAGGCCATTAGGAAGTTAGGAGAGCCGACATGCAAGAAAGATGTGCAGAGTTTATTAGGGAAGATAAGCTACTTAAGACGATTTATATCTAACCTGGCGGGTAAGATTGAATCATTTGTCCCTTTGCTTCGGCTAAAAGACGAAGCCGAGTTCACTTGGGGAGCAGAGCAGCGAGATGCCTTCAACAGTATCAAGAGATATTTGTCGAGTCCTCTAGTGCTTTGAGCAGCTAAGTCGGGAGTTCCGTTCCGACTGTACATTGCTGCACAAGATAAAGTACTCGGCGCAGTGCTGACCCAAGAAGTCGACAAAAAGGAGTACATCATCTCATATGTAAGTCGCCGCCTACTCGACACCGAAAGTCGGTACATATTCATCGAGAAGCTATGCTTGTCCTTGTTTTACGCATGTACCAAGTTTCGGCATTATCTACTTTTGAGTACATGTATAGTGTCTTGCCAAGTCGATGTGATTAAGTATATGTTGCAACAACCGATTCTTAGCGGACGAGTTGGAAAATGGGCTTATGCATTAATAGAGTTTGATTTAACATATGAGTCGTTGCGTGCCATGAAAGGTCAAGTTGTCGCCGACTTCATTGTGGATCATAGGGTTAATGATGAAGAAGATGTTAATTATGTTAGCATATGCCCGTGGAAGCTTTACTTCGATGGATCGGTTTGTAGAAGTGGGCAAGGCATTGGTAGTGTTTTAGTCTCGCCAAAGAATATCATTTATGAATCATCGGTCCGACTAGAGTATCCTTGCACTAATAACCAGGCAGAATATGAGGCACTGTTGTTTGGTTTACAAAGCTTAATAGATAGGGGTGTAAGAGATGTAGATGCTTTTGGAGATTCATTGCTAGTAGTTCAGCAAGTAAATAGAGAGTTTCAGTGCTTTGATGGGTTGCTGAATAGCTATTTAGACCGATGTTTAGACATAGTCAAGTTCTTAGATACTTTTAATATCAGCCATGTGCCTAGAGAGGAGAACTCTAGAGCCAACCATTTGGCACAGCAAGCATCCGGGTACCAAGTCAGAAGAGGAAAGTTTTCCATATCCAGAGAGCCGATGCTCGTTGCTGTCGAAAGCCAGGCCGACTTGCTGGAAGTCGAAGCCGACTCGTGTAGGTCCAGTACCGACTCGGGGGGCAACAGTTTAACACAAGCAGCCGAGTCGGTAAGCGGTTTGGAAGTTAATGATTGGAGGGCACCTTTAGTTAGTTATTTGAAAGATCCGAGTCAAACAAGAGATAGGAAAATTCGGCGGCAAGCTATAAAGTACACCTTGTTTAATGACGAGTTGTATCGCCGAACGATAGATGGAGTATTATTGAAATGCTTAGATCCCGACCAGTCAAAAATAGCTATGGGAGAAGTACATGGAGGGATATGTGGAACACATCAGTCGGCTCCCAAGATGCAATGGTTATTGAAGAGGGCAGGATTCTATTGGCCGACTATGTTAGAAGACTGTTTTCGATATTATAGAGGGTGTGAAGCATGCCAGAAGTTCGGGAACATACAATTGGTACCCGCGGCTAAGATGAACCCTATTATAAAGCTGTGGCCATTTAGAGGATGGGGTTTAGACTTCATTGGACAAATATATCCTGCTTCGTCGAAAGGTCATCGTTTCGTCCTTGTAGCTACAGATTATTTTACTAAATGGACCGAAGCAGTTCCTTTAAGAAATATGACTCATAAGGAAGTAATTAGCTTTGTTCTAGAGCATATTATTCATAGGTTCGGTGTCCCTCAAACTCTGACAACTGATCAGGGTGCATCCTTTATGTCTCAACAATTCAGTGAGTTTGCGGAATCCTTTGGGGTCAAGTTGTTGAACTCGTCGCCTTATTATGCCCAAGCTAATGGACAGGCCGAGTCTAGCAATAAGACTTTGATCAAGTTAATAAAGAAGAAAATTGAGGAACATCCGAGAAGGTGGCATGAAGTCCTTTCGGAAGCACTATGGGCCCATCGAATATCTAAGCATGGGGCGACCCGAGTGACGCCATTCGAGTTGGTGTACGGGCAGGAAGCAGTGTTACCTGTGGAAGTTAGATTACAAGCTCTTAGAATAGCCAGGCAAAACGACTTGTCGGCAGAGGATTATAGCCACTTGATGATAGATAGGATCGACAACGTTTCGGAAGAAAGGTTGAAAGCCTTACGAGAAATCGAAAAGGAGAAGTTGAGAGTTGCTAGGGCTTACAACAAAAGAGTAAAGGAAAAATCGTTTCAGATAGGAGATCTAGTATGGAAGACGATTTTACCTATTGGAACTCGGAACAACAAATTCGGCAAATGGTCGCCGAGTTGGGAGGGGCCGTATAAGGTTGTCGAGATCATCCCTGGGAACTCTTATTGTAGAGTCTTTGCAAGGGGAATGGTTATCTAAGGCTCTTAATGGGAAATATCTGAAAAGGTATTACCCGAGTATGTGGCAAGAAGCTTAACAAAATCTATGGCCGATATGTCCTTTATAAGTATCGCCCTAAGCAACGGTGTGGTTCATGGTGTTTTTGGCAAATGCAATTATGCCAAAAAGCAGGGGGCATGTGTTTACAGCGTAATTTGGCTTAAGGATTTATTCAGTTGGCCAAATTAAGTGTTAGGTTTGCTAAAGGTTGAAATAAGGAACTTGTTTACAGCGTAATTTGGCTCAAGGATTTATTTGGTTGGCCAGATTAAGTATTAGATTTCATTTGCAGTGTAATTTGGCTTTAAGATCTGTTCAGCTAGCCAAATTAGAATAAAGGATTTACTTGCTGTATATTCAGCATTAACCCTTGAAGTGCAGGTCCGGATACTCGCATCCCGAGCAGTCCGTAGTTTCCCCGAGCACTCGCCACATCCCGAGTGCGAAGGTACTCGCAGAAGTTCCCGAAGACCCGAGCAGTCGGAGGCATCCCCGAGCGTTAATGTCCCGAGTACTACGTCATCGAGTCTCGAGCAGCACCTCCGGGCATTCAACAGTAGCGACCCCGAGCGCTCGTGACCCCGAGTACTATCGACCCCGAGCACTGGCAATCCCGAGTGCCAGCACATCCGAGTACCGAGCACTCAGGCCCGTGGCCTCGAGTACTGGCGTTCCCGAGCATTGATGAGCCCGAGTACTCAAGTCCCCGAGAAGACACAAGTCGGACGAAGCCGAGTCCTAGCAGAATCAAGTCACGATGCAAGCTGGTCAATCTGTGGGCAAGCTGATACGATGAGTCCTCTATTACCAAGACTTATCCGACACGGAGACTTAGGGAAAGAGTCTTAGAAAGGAAGGAATTGACTACGAATTCGGAAAGACTCTCGGTTCGTATGGAAAGATATCCCATATCCGAGAAAGGAGTCCCGAGCGATGGAAAGTCACATGTACGTTAGAATCAAGATCCTTTAAACAAGAAAAGAGATATATTTGTAATCAGATTAGGATTAGGAGTCCAGATCTCCTACGGGAAGACTAGCCGCCCTATAAATATAAAGGGTGATGGCCGATTGAAAGACATCCAACAATCGACACAAATCAATCTATTACTTTTATCTTTTACCTTTTCTTAGCAGTAGATCTTTGCTGTTTTGCGCCGGAAAACAGTCGTTTCTTCTTCACGTAAGTAAGAGGATCTTTGTTGCTTTGCTCGGAAAGCAATCGCTCGTCGTACGCGTAAGTGCGATAGTTATCCTTTGTTGCTTTGCTCGAAAAGCATCCGTGTATCGCACACGTAAGTGCGGTTGGCGACTCCCATTACCTAGGTGTTTCACGGATCCAATTTCGTGCGAACAGTTATTTAGTCCAAAAGCGATGATATAACCAGCATCGATAACCCTAAAAATTTCTAAGGAATGATGGTTTGAAGAAATAAAGGTTAAGGATCATTTTCTAGCTCTTTTGGTGCTTCAAGGAATCATACTGAGTTTAAGGAAAACTGTACTATTAAGAGGGCCTGATATCTGGAAGCTGGTGAGAGTGTCTTGCTAATGCTCAACTAGGAATCATATTTTCTATCCAAAGAGGCATTTGAAAACTTTCAGTTCTCATACTTTCAACAAAAGTTGGAACCTCCGAGATCAAAGTCAGAATATCCAAGTTCCATGTATATGTGAAGAATCAGGGAGTTTGGAGCCTCCAAGTTGCCAATCTATCTGGATTTTGGACCATCCAAGTTTTTCCTAGAACCCGAGTTCTGGTTGTGATGTCCCCTTAGTCCTTTGAGCTTAAAAGTCAAAATTCTTGGATGTTTTCGGAGTGTTTGAGATCCCTTATAAACTTCTTTTGAAATTTCAGAATGCCTGCGTTAGTATATCGGATCCTCTGAGTTCGTGTACTGATCACTCACTGTTGAATCATTTTAAATCTCGGACTATCCGAGTCAATAAGTCCGAACCTCCAAGTTTTTTTTGCTAACTACACGATATAGACATTGATTTGAAAATGACAGAACCTCCAGGTTTTCCTGATTGTGTATAACAACTAGTTTTTGAGGGGTTGGCTATATATACCCCCAATTCACTTTGCACATACAAATTTTTACTAATCTAATCATTTGTTCTACTCAGTGCTATTCCACCTTTCCTCATGCCCAAAGTGAGATCTTTGTGAGGAAATCTTTGAGAAAGAGAGACTGATTCGTAGTTGAGCATCGGGCAAGAGTTCATCTCCAAGATGAAGTGATTGAAGCATGTTACTCTTGGAGATTGGCGTCTCCTAGACGGCTAGGGTTCAGTTGGGACCCTTTGAGTAGTTTGTGAAGAACCCCAAGAAGTTTGTGAACGTTTGGAACTAGCCTACCACAAGGTGAAGAGGGGGCTTCGCATCGGCAAGTGCTTTGAGTGAAGCGCATGATTCAGTGCCGACTTCAATCTGTGGTCAAGCTTTCTCAAAGGATAGATAGTGCCTCCCCAAAGGCTTGAGCTTCGACAATAAACCATTTGTCTCTCGTGTGGTTGTGTGATGCTGGCCTAGCAAGAGGATCGACTAGTTGGTTGTAGTAAGTTTTTCCTTGGAAGTATTTCGAGGTTTATCGATCTTAAGGAAATGAGGTGTAATGAAAATAGTCACCGCGTTGAGATCGTTCTCAAGAATTTTAATGAGTGCCAGCGATTGCTTAGGGAGTTGATTCGAAGATGATGTTGTTCTTAATATATATAATGGAGAAAAAACTATGCAAATAATAATAAAACATAAATTAAAAATGCATAAATAAAATGGAGATTGCTAATATGATGATGGATAGACTTAGGAGTGAGTTTCACCTCTAGATTAGAATATTAGTACATAGATCACTAGCATAAATAATATTGCACTGATAACCAAAAATAAATGATCAAGTAGGCGACATGTCCGTAGTTCACCTATGCTGACATTCCCCTACTCATAGGATCTATTGTTCAACCCCGGTGCCGTCATCCGCCGTATCACCAGAATTATTAAGGTGTGAACTAGACCAATGCTTAAAACATTGTGACTGTGTCTGGTCTCCTCATGGTTTCCTCCCCCTCGCGTCATTGTCACTTTTGCTTCGAAGGTTACATAAGTCCTCCATAATGCGCACCTTGGGTGCCTATTATCAAGATGATCATATGATAAAAAGATATCGAGCAATTGAGATATAAAATAAATATGATAAAATAAGAATAATCTTTAATCTACTAAGCTAATCCTCCTCCCAAAGTCTATGGGGGACTACTCACGATCTATAGAAATTATCAAGATCAAATCAGTGGAAGACACTACAAGAGGGAGATAAAAGGGAAAAGTACTTGGATTAAAATACTTAAACCATTTTACAACCTTGCTTCTTGGCAATAATAATGGAGAGATTACAAATCTATGGTGGCTATGGTGGTTGCTGCATGAGATTCCTCCTTCTCTTCTCCTTCCTCTTCCCAGTTTTCCTTCTTTGCGGTCCTATTTCACTCTCTCTTCTTCCTCTTCTACTCTCATCATATAGATCAGAGGTGCAATTTAGGATTTTTTGGAATAATTGCTGTAATTTTCCTCGATATCCGTTAATGAAGATTGCTTGATTTGACGTGGCGGTGCCATACACCAGTGGTATGACCATGTGGTACGGGTGATGTTGGTCGTACCACTGGTCGTCTTGCCCACTGGAAGCTTCTTCGGGGGTCTCGTTTCTTCGTGGGAACTCCTCTTGACAAGTAGTTTGCAAATATATCCATATATGCCCTTTTCCAGTGATTCTACACACATTTAGTCCAAAAAGAGAGATTTGCACAATTCAGTGATTAATTAGTCATCAGAAGCAGAAATGAGGAATTAATCTAGTCAAAATGCATTGAATAAGGATCAAACTTAAAGAAATAAATGAATACAAAATAGACTCATCAACTCCCACAAGCTTAAAAATTTTCTTATCCTCGAGCAAGACAAATCCGTGAGGAATATAAAGTTTGATCATTATTCCACAAGAGGTTAGAACAGTGCATACCACTTGGACAGTCTTTAGTTCCTCCACGCAATGTAATTCTTGAAATATTAATTAAACATATGTTCCCATACAATGTGCAATCTTCATGTAGTAGTAGACACACATCTCTAGATCAACAATTGCTTGCGAAGTTAGTGAGCTAAGTAAAAAAGTAAAATAGGAGAACTAGAAACTATCTCTACTAGTTTTCGGTGATTTGTTGGAGCATCTATGAAGTTTAAGTACAGGAGTATCCAATTATACTTTGATAATCATGAGCTTAATTCCGTTTATGAGTAAATGATTCTTCTCACGGGGGTATACTCTTTCTATCAGTTAATTAACAAGGGACACTTATTTTCATTATAGAACAATATATAAAGAAAGAAATAGAGCAAAAGAGTGATAAGGCTTTTTGTTTTAGTTCCCGGAACCAAACATTAGCACATTCTAAGAAGTCCCTCACCTTGGTGATTATGCTCATATGCATTGGAGCATCTATGGTTTTTAATTTGCGGGTTTTAAGCCATTATCTTGTCTGCGATAACGTTGCCACTACACTCATCGTTACACTGTTAGCCGAAATACGAGTTTCTCTCCTTTTAAGAGTGGTACTTGGAGCTCATCATTCATTGGCCATTAGAGTGTTCACTCCCCTTTAACTTTGATTCAATTGATAATGATCCTTTTTGTGGATCATTTTAAACATTAAGCATGAGCATTGTTCCAATAATTACTTAAGGCACTTACAAGTTAGGTAAAAGATATAAAAAATTATTTTCAAGTTCTCAACCTCTACACCATGGAGTCAAGTTACTGATAAAAAATATTACATAGACAATTAACAAAAGCTAATGGATACATGGATTCAAAAGATCTTGCTCCTTATTATTTCTTTTTTTTAACGTGCCAACATAATAGGGATAACTAAAAGTTCTAACTACTACTAAGCAGCTTGAGTGCTTCACTACTGTGGTGGTGGTGGCAGGAAGTAGTAGCCCGGAGCCCAAGCTTGGCTCTACTCATTGAAGTTCTGCACGGCAGTCTCGGTGGTGTCCCTTATATTAATGGACAAGTTGTACATGTTGTTGATCATCCCCGAGAGCATGTTAATGTCGGCGTACATGACATATGGATCTTATCCCTCTTCCCCCACTGGTTCTTGCTCTTGTTCCAACTCTGGTGGTACTTCTTCTTTGACTTCTTCTAGCTCCCCCTCAAGCTCTTCATATAACTTGTCATCATTTACGTAACCCTACAAATCATTTATAAGAAAAAATTGTTCTCCAAAGAGAATGCATTAGTAGCGGGTGCTCGCACAACGCGATCCACCGAGGGCAAACAAAAATAATGAACTCACACAAAGAGATATCAAGGTGGCGATTACCGTCTAGGGGGCGTAGTTCTTCAAATCGGGCCCCAATCCTTGATGCTAGAACAATGATCACTCCTCCACACGTAATGGCTCCTTGGTTCCGGCGCGACTGCTTGGTGAGGTGTAGTACAAGTAGCGCTCTTAAGTTTGGCGCATTTGATGCATTGCCGGATACAAGGCTTGATTGATGACCAATAAATCTTCTTCACTAGCTTTTCCAAATTCCCCCCTTACTTGTAGAGTGTTACCCACAAAGTAGAAAAAATAGCGAATTGCAGGACAGTGAATGCTAATTGCTTTTCTACTTAGTGGACCTGTACTAATCTGCTGAAAAGATGATGCTAAGTCTTGGGATATATCAGCGAAGGCATAGCTGGCATGATCATCATTATTAGCAAAATTAAACATATCACACCATTCATCGTGATTTATATCATATTCAAAATTCATAATCCTAAACTTAATCATGTCATCATTAATTCCAAAATAATGATGCCCATTATGTGACAATGTAAGTAAAAATTCATAAGTGAGTCGACGATAAGTGTATGTATCATGCGTAGAAAAATCTAGCATACCGACATTATGTCATAGAGTTTGAAAATCATTATGTATACCAAGAGATACCATTGTTGTTGGCGATGCCCACTTAATCGACTTCACTGGACACTAGCGAAGTTGTTTGAAGTGCTCCCTCTCCTCCTTGCTCATATTGATTCCTAGTTAGTAGACCTTCTTTTGGAGGTGGGCGGCACGCTCCAAGCATTGTGGATCAATAGGCCTATTGTGGATGTGTGCGTGCAGTGTGTGAATAGAGTATGCGATCCTGACCAAATCAAAATAAAAAAATTCTACACACAAATAGCAATATAATATATAATCGATCCTCAAGTTAAATATTATGAATTCCTCAATAAGTTAATGCACGTTGATAGTCTAAATAATTAAAATTTAGGGTTACACGTGTGAAACCCTAATCCAAAGATTTAGCACAATGTATACCATACTCGACAAAAGTAATTAGATGAACGGGCGAGATTCATATTGTAGATGAGTTGTGCACGAGGAATTGAAGCAAAAACAAGTGTAGCTAGAGATCTCACCTAGGGTTTACAAGGTTTTAAGGAAGAAAGAGAGAGATAGATGGGAAAATATCAATTGGGGGCTTCCTCTGAAGCATTTTAAGCTATTTCCCGTTGCAGTACGGGTGGGTGCACCCGCACTGAAGGTTGGCTCAACTTCTGGACATTTTCTTCAGAGTCTTTGTCTGATTCCATACTCGGTGTGACCGAGCGGTAAGGGCAGTGGTGGTCGTACCACTACTTGGCCTGCAGGTTGATTTTTATTTTTTTTCTCTGGAACTTCTTTTCAATCTCAGTACGACCAGGGCGGTCATGCTTGACTCGGCAAACCTTCTAGTACCTTTTTCCTTAGCAAATATTTTTGTGCCTCTTCTCCAAGTCTTTTAGACTATTTTTTTGCAATAAAATTAGGATGCACATAGAGGAAAAATACGAAGAAAAATGTGTATATAACAATTATGCTTAATGGGTATCCTAATTAAATATCTTCTTCCTCCAGTGATGCCTAATCACTTCTATTGAACAAGACACTTAATAAGAACAAAAACAAACCTAACAACCTTTATTGCATGTGTTGCCTCCCATGAAGCGCTGTTCTTTTAGGTTGTTACCTTGACCTCATTACCTTTTAACTCCCATTAGTGGTGTGAGGCCACGCATTATAGGCTTGTCCGTAGTCTCTAAGAGTTAGTGTAATGGGTTCCATAGCTCAAACCTTTGACTTCTTTTTCCTTTGGAAATGCATGACAAATTGGCAAGGGGGTAGGAAAAACTTGATGCTTCCCTCTTGCATATCTATCATAGCATTGGAAGTTTCTTAAAAATGGTATCTCTAAAATTGTAGGAGCATTAGCATCTTCGGGCATGTCCACAATAATTAGATCAATAAGGACAACACAATCTTTAACCATAACAATAATGTCTTCTTTAATTCCTGCAGCTTTTTTGTAAGTTGAAACAACAAGATTCAATCTCATTTCACAATCTTTAAATGGTTCAGAACCAAGCTTTTCATAAAGAGATTTGGGAATTGTTGAAACATTGGCTAGCAGGATCACATAAAGACAAATAATAGAGTGATCGATGTCAGTTTTAATTATGGGCTCCCAAATATCTCATTGTTTGAAGAGTAGTTTGTCATTCATCTTAATCGCTTCTTCTTCTAATTCTCTAACCTTCAAAGCAACATTATCAATGAATTCTTGATAATCATGATCATTATCCCGAGATCTAGGCCTTTCTTAAATCATATTTTTTATGAAGTTTTTAATAGTACTATCAATAGTAAATTCATAATCTTTTACCTCATTTTTATTGCTCATATCTTCATCCGTAGTGATGGCCTTGAGTGTTTTGACAGGATTTGGCTTGGTTTCTCCAGCAAATTGAGCGAGAATGAGAATTTAACTCTCAGCTATTTTAGCAATCTAGACTTCGATGTTTTTGGTCCTCTCTTGCAAATTGTTAGTATCCATAGCATGGGACCTAATTTTCCTATCACATATTCTAAACAAGCATCGTGGCCTTTAAGTTTTCAGTAAGATTTTTATTCAGTTCCATTTGAGATGCCATAAACTGTCTAAGAGTATCCTTTAAACTTGGATGATTAGCATTAAAACTAGAATATTTGTTGTTCATAATGGTAGGGAAAGGTTTCTGATAATTATTGCTATAAGCATTATAATTTCTCCAACGGTTATTATTGAAATTACTTCTACCAATAAAATTTACATCATTAGACACTCTTTCGGCAATAGCATTACTAGTCTTATCATAAATGTTCCTCATGCAGCTGTATTTAGCATAGTTCTTGAACTTTGGTTAAGACCATTATAAAATGTATGAAGGAGTAAGCCATTCAGGGATTCTGTGACTAAGACAGTTTCTAATAGCTTCATTCACGTGTTTCGATTGCAAAGCAACAGTTCACTATCTTGTCGAAATCCTGTGATTTGTGATCTTAATTGCATTGTTCTAACAGGCAGGAAAATTTTAGACATGAACGTATCACAATATTTATTCCATCAATCTATGCTACTAGTTGGTAGGGAAAGTAGCCATTATTTTGCTTTTCCTCTCAAAAGGAAAGAAATAACTTAAGTTTAATAATATTAGGTGCTACATCCCTTGCTTTCATCATATCACATATTTCAGTAAAAGTGTGAAGAAGCATTCCTACATCTTCATTAGTAGTTCCTCCAAATTGATTCTGCTGAACTAAATTTAATAAAGCAGGTTTATCTCAAAAAATTTAGCAGTAACAATGGGTTGAGTGATTGGTGCCCTTAATTAATCCTTGCTAACTGGGCTAGCAAAATAACCAAATTTGTGATCAACCATTTTCTGACGAATTATTAATGTTTGCAAAATTAAATGAACTAAAAAGTGAAGAACATTTATCAACTAGTTTTTTGGATTTTCACTGAAATGCATAAAATAAAACTAAGCAATTAAAACAAAAACTGAAATTAACAAAAATGAAACCCCGGCAACAGCGCCGGAAAACTCAGTTGATGGCGGCCTAGCAAAAGGACTAGATCGTTTACAGTAAGTTCTCCCTTGAAAGTATTCTGAGGTTTATCGATCCTAAAGAAACAAGGTGTAATGGAAATGTTCACGGTGCTAACATTATTCTTGAGAATTTCAGTGAGTGCCGACGATTGCTTAACGTGTCTATTCGAAGATGGTGGTGATCCTGAAATCAATTGTGGAGACAAAAATGCGAACAATAACAAAAAAATAAAATAAAAAGTGACTAAATCAAATGGAGATTGATAATATGATGATGGATAGGCTTAGGAGTGAGTTTCACCTACAGATTAGAATATTAGTATATGGATCACTAGCATAAATATTATTGCACCAATAACCAAAGATAAAGGATCAAGTGGGCGACATGTCTGTAATTCTCCTATGCTAACATCCGCCTCCTCATAGGATCTATTGTCCAATCCTAGGGCCGACATCCGCCGTGTCACCTGAATTATTAAGGCGTGAACCAGACCAAGCTTAAGACTGTGTCGGGTCTCCTTATGGTTTCCTCCCTGTCGCTTTACTGCCACTTTCGCTTCAAGGTTACACAAGTTGTCCCTGGTGCTCACCTTGGGCACCTATTATCAAGATGATCATACAAAAAAAATATCGATCAATTGAGATATAAAATAAATATTATTAAATACAAATAATCTTTAATATACTAAGCTAATCCTCCTCCCAAAGCTTATGGGGGACTACTCACGATCCATAGAAATTACCAAGATCAAATCAGTAGAAGACACTGCAAAAGGGAGATAAAAGGAATAATTACTTGGATTAAAATGCTTAAACCATTTTACAACTTTGCTTCTTGGCAATAGTAATGGAGAGAGTACAAATCTATGGTGGCTATGGTGGTGGCTGCATAAGGTTTCTCCTTCTTGATGAGGACATCCCTACTAATGGTACCACCATAGCTCCTACATTAGCCCCAAGTACCACTCCTCTAGTGCTGGAAATACAAGGACCTTTAACTAGGGCTCGTGCTCGTCAACTTAATTATCAGGTATTGTCGTTTCTCGGTACATTGTTTGATATTAAAGAACATATGGTGCTGCCTAAAGGATATGTTCTTTTGCTTGTTAGGAATGGAGGTCCAAGCCAAACTGAGTTCCACAAGTAATGGTGCATGAAGACAAGGAAGGATGAGCAAGGTACCCAATATACACATAAGTTTTCACTCAAGACTTCAAGTGCAAATGCAAGTGATGATTTGGTGCTGTACAAGAAGGCTTCCCATGTCACTTTTGGTCCACAAAGAGCTAGCGATAGAGTCCCACAAGATCTGGACTCTGATTCGGATTGTTAAGACAGCCAGACTTCGAACGTCTTTATCTCGAGCATACGGACACCGATTTGGGTCATCTTGGACTCATTGGAAAGCTTATCTCATGCTCTTTCCAAACTGTCCAATCCCACCTCCAAATTCCTTATGAGCAGATCACAACGTCAAAACAATTTAGGGCTGTTTCTGAAACAGATCACCTCTTTCTTTATATACCCCATAGGATGCTCTCTTTTGTTTTGGGTTTCACTAAAGTTTAGAGCTAGCTACATTGCTGTTCGTTGTGTTCTTCGTTTGTGTCTAAAGACCAGATCAAGACCATCTGTGGAATCCCACCTTTTTTAGTACCTCAATTATATTCGCAATTTCAGGTTGCTATATCATAATTCTTGCTTGTTCTTCGATCGCTTGCAGGGATTAGAACCTCATTTTTAGGTTGACTATGCTCTTGACGTTGTCAATAACCCATCGGAGATGGTCTAGCGATTACTAAGGTGCATCATCGTCGCATGGTGTAGTCGGATCGTCAAGGTCGAATCCAAACAGATCGTAGTTATCTTGCTCATTGAAAGATCGGGACACCCTTTGTTCTATCAAGTGGTATTAGAGCTCAAGTTGCTTGGTGAGAAATTTACCATTTTCATATTTTAGATCTG
The DNA here is from genome assembly GCA_019208055.1 of Stipa capillata. Taxonomy (NCBI): domain Eukaryota; kingdom Viridiplantae; phylum Streptophyta; class Magnoliopsida; order Poales; family Poaceae; genus Stipa; species Stipa capillata. The sequence goes on from JAGXJF010000527.1 coordinate 302,065, forward strand.
TTCTACCAATCGTCCAGAAAAAGCCTAAAAAAATAGTTGATCGTAGTCCAAACCAATCCGAGCCTCGCAGTTTTCATCGTAGTTCTTGCATTGTTGAACTTTTGCTGCATTAATCATGTCGAGTTGCTGGATTAGATTGGTTCGTAGTTGAAATTTTTCTACTAGATCAAACCTTGTTTTGTTGCTTCTAGTTCTCCGTGCAGAAAATCAGAAAAAGAGAAGAGAAGAGTTGCTGCCACGGCAAGGTTTTTGTTGCCAATTTCAGCTATGACAGCCCATGCCACCTTCCACCGCTGACACCGCTGCCAGTCATCCACCTCCTTGCATCATCGTACGCTGCCACGCACCGCCTGTGCTGCCACGCTGCTGCCACCACTTGCCACGCGCCTCTAGCTGTTATCGGGGCACCATCTTGCTGCTATGACAAAGTTCGCTGCCATCATCAAGCTCCTTGCTGCTACAGGCCGAGGAGAAGAGCTAGTTCTACTTGCATTTTTGCGCTAGCTCTAGCAGACTGGATCTGAGAAAAAAAAAGGAAAGAGTCCAAGGAAAAAAAGTGAAGTTTGCTTAGAGTTCAAGTTGAAAGCTAAAGCCTTGCCTTGTTTGATTCAATCTCTTGGGCAAGAACTTGGCCAACCTCTAGGACTCTTCCACGACATTAAGAAGGCTCCTGGACATCACATCCATGCAGAATCGGACTAGAGTTCAGTTACAACACGTTTTGGATTCGGATTCAAACTCCAAGAGAAATTCGGACTGAAAATTTAAAAGTGCTCAGAAAAATTTGGAAAAATTCTGTAAAATCAGGCATAAATCCAGGAGTCTACTGTTAAATTTTGAGTACAATTCGACAAGTGGTTTGGAAGAAAAATCCAATTTAAGTTTCAGCCTCTTGCAGATTTCCTGCCACAGCAAGGTTTCTGCTGCCGCGGCAGCCCTGCGACAGAGTCCTGTTTTCTTGTGTAGTGTATATCTTTTGCTCTGTTTCGGATTTTTCTAAGGTATAAAAAAATTCAAAAAAATAGAAAAAGAGTAAGAAGCCGCATAGAAGTCCACTGCAAAAAAAAACCTCAGAAACTTACCCATTGCTTCCTCTTGTTTCCTTTGTTTCTATCGCTTTGGTATCTAGGCCTAGTTAAATTTTGCTCGTTCTAGTCTAAGTCCAGTAACTAGGACTAGTATTTTTGAGCATCTTTTCAACTTTGCATTGCTATTTTGATCACTTGCTTATTTCTTTGCTACTCTCAAAGCCTTCCAAGCTCCACCACTCTGTACCGTGCAGATTTTCGATCACTTGGTAATCACTTGTTCCATACCTGAGAGGTATTTGACACTGTTTCACCTTCTTGCAGCAGGGTAAGATCTTGTAAGAATTGTGAATAGCTTGAGCGTTGAGCGACTTGTCACCACATCCTAGTAGCTAGTAGGGACATTACACTGGTGTTTTTCTGTCTTTTTGCTACTAACCATGATAGGTTCATGCATGAACAATGGGGATGATCTCTCTCCCCGCACCCAGAAGTTGAGACATGACTTCCAAGGTGTTGTGTCCCGACATGTTGAGGACATGGACACACGCTTTGCCGGTGCTATGGACCGGATTAATGGGATTGAGGCAAGCGTCAAGGAGCTGAATGCTAAGTTCGACGTTGTCCTCGCCCGAGTGCCACCACCTCTATATTAGCCACGACCACCACTTCGCGTACCTGCTCCCATGCTGAATGCTCAACAACAGCGAGCACGTTGTATCCCCGACATTGCTCCACGTGCTTCTGGTGTTTCTAGACATCCTAATATTGCTACCATAGCCACGGGTGAGGATGAGGAAGCTAAAATGGATGATTATCATGGAGGATCTAAGGACGAGGACGCTGTCAACTCTAACAATGAGCGGCCACATCGACGGTTGCCACACAATCGACATGGTATGCACGCACGTCGGGAGGTACGTGAAAATAATGATGTTGCTAAATTGAAATTAAAAATTCCACCATTTGAGGGTAGATATAATCCTGATGCGTATCTTACGTGGGGATTAGAAGTTGAACAACATTTTGCATGCTTGGATTATCCTGAGGATAGACGTGTTAGGGCTGCTGTTTGTGAGTTCACCGGGTTTGCTTTTATTTGGTGGGCTGAACATTGTAGGCTGTATATTGATAATATTCCTACTACTTGGGCTGCTTTAAAAGATGCTATGCATACTCGTTTTGTCCCTCCTTATTATCAACGTAAATTGCTTAATAAACTTCAGCGTTTGAGACAAGGCAATAATTATGTGGAGGAATACTATCAAGAATTGCAAACTAGTTTGATTAGATGTGCTATTGTTGAGGATAATGAGGCTATGCTTGCTAGGTTTATGGGAGGTTTAAACAAAGAAATTCAGACCATACTTGAATATAAGGAGTATAATACTATCACTCGTTTATTCCATCTTGTTTGCAAAGCTGAACGTGTGGTGCAGGATCAACAACTGAAGACAAGAACTAATTTTTCTGCAGGCCGTACTTCGTGGACACCTCGCACACCCGCTGCCCCGTCCACACGTACTACTGCCCCGGCCAATTCAAATGCTAAATCAAGTTCATCTCTAGCAAGAATAGCACAGCCAATACCTACACAAGTAAAGTCTTCCTCTACCGTCCTGGTGAAGAATTCTTCTTCCATTGCATCGACTAGGAAGACCAAGGACACACAATGCCATCGTTGCCACGGCTATGGTCACATGCAAAGAGAGTGCCCCACGAAGCGTGTGATGATTATACGAGAAGATGGGGCATATGATTCCGCAAGTGACTACGATGAAGATACATTGGCTCTCATTGCTGCACAGGAACAACATGACAATGAATCCGATCATGATGTTAGTATATGGTGCCGAGGATGCAGACCAGTATGTGAGCTTGATTGCACAACGAGTTTTGAGTGTGCAAATGAGCCATGCTGAGCAAAATTAGCGACACAATTTGTTTCACACAAAAGGTGTTGTGAAGGAGTGTGCTGTTCGGATTATAATTGATGAGGAAAGTTGCAATAACTTGGCAAGTTCAGAGATGGTTGAGAAGCTTTCACTCACCACACGTCCACACCCTCATCCCTACTACATCCAATGGTTCAACAACAACGGTAAGCTAAAGGTAACAAGAACGGTACGAGTGCATTTTACTATTGCTGCTTATGCTGATTTTGTTACTTGGTAGACCATGGCAATATGATAGAGATTCTATGCATCATGGTAGGACTAATCAATACACTCTTGTGCATAAGGGTAAAAAGATTGCATTAGTTCCTATGACTCCTGAACAAATTTTGAAAGATGATCTAGCTAAAGCTAGTAAAGCTAAGAATCAAGAGAAAACCACAAGTGAAAATCAGCTTGCAGCTAAAGAATTTGAGCAACACAGAACTACAAGCAAATCGGATCCAACACCTTCTAATGAAATAAAATTAAAAAGTACATGTTTGCTTGCAAGTAAATCTGATATTTCAGATTTGGATGCTAGTTCTTCTGTGTCCTATGCACTCATATGCAAAGAGGCTTTGTTTTCATTTGAGAGTTTGCCTCCCTCTTTACCTCTTGCTATCACTAACATTTTGCAGGAGTTCGCTGACGTCTTTCCTGAAGACATATCACCTGGATTACCACCTATTCGAGGGATTGAGCACCAAATTGATCTAATTCCCGGTGCCTCGCTGCCCAGCAGTGCACAATACCATACCAATCCAGAGGAGACAAAGGAGATTCAGCGGCAAATACACGAACTACTCGACAAAGGTTATATTCGTGAATCCCTTAGTCCATGTGCTGTTCCTGTTATATTGGTACCTAAAAAAGATGGATCATGGTGTATGTGTGTTGATTGTAGAGCCATTAATAATATTACTATTCGATATCGTCATCCTATTCCTAGGCTAGACGATATGCTTGATGAACTGAGTGGCTCTACCATGTTCTCCAAAGTTGACTTGCGTAGTAGATACCATCAAGTTCGTATGAAATTGGGAGATGAATGGAAAACAACATTTATAACTAAGTTTGGTTTATATGAATGGTCAATCATGCCTTTTGGTTTAACTAATGCACCTAGTACATTCATGAGATTGATGAATGAAGTTTTATGTTCTTTCATTGGACGATTTGTGGTAGTCTATTTTGATGATATACTAATTTATAGCAGATCTTTGGAGGAACATTTGGATCATTTACGTGCTGTTTTTAATGCTTTACGAGAAGCATGTTTGTTTGGTAACCTTGGTAAGTGCACCTTTTGCACCGACCGAGTTTCGTTTCTTGGCTGTGTTGATAAAGCCAAGATCGAAGCCATACAGAGTTGGCCAACTCCTAAAACGGTCACACAAGTGCGGAGTTCCTTAGGACTTGCTAGGTTCTATCAACGATTTGTCAAAGATTTCAACACCATTGCCGCACCGCTGAATGAGCTCACAAAGAAGGATATTTCATTTGTTTGGGGCAATGCGCAAGGGGAGGCTTTTACAGTATTGAAAGATAAGTTGACTCATGCACCTTTACTTCAGCTTCCTGATTTTAATAAGATGTTTGAGCTTGAATGTAATGCTAGAGGTAGTGGTTTAGGTGGTGTGTTATTGCAAGAAGGCAAACCTATGCATACTTTAGTGAAAATTTGAACTATTCTACTTATGATAAGGAATTATATGCTCTTGGACATTAGAGACATGGCAACATTATTTATGGCCCAAAGAATTTGTTATCCATTCTGATCATGAATTTTTGAAGCATATCTGAAGTCAAGCTAATCTGAACCGTCGACATGCTAAATGGGTTGAATTCATTGAATCTTTTCCTTATGTCATTAAGCACAAGAAGGGTAAAGAAAATGTTATTGCTGATGCTTTGTCTTGACGTTATACTATGCTTTCCCAACTTGACTTCAAAATATTTGGTTTGGAAACCCTTAAAGGGCAATATGTGTATGATGCTGAATTTAAAGATATCTTGCAGAATTGTAGAGAAGGGCGAACATGGAACAAGTTTGTCACTAATGATGGATTTGTGTTCTGTGCTAACAAGTTGTGCATCCCAGATAGCTCCGTTCATCTTTTCTTGTTGTAGGAGGCACATGGAGGAGGATTGATGGGTCATTTTGGCATAAAGAAGACGGAGGATGTGCTTGCTGAACACTTCTTTTGGCCAAGGATGCGACGGGATGTTGAACGATTTGTTGCTCGCTGCACTACATGTCAAAAAGCTAAGTCACGGCTTAATCCTCATGGTTTGTATATGCCTCTACTAATTCCTCGTGTACCTTGGGAAGATATATCAATGGACTTTGTTTTAGGGATGCCTAGAACAAAGAAGGGGAGGGATAGTATATTTGTTGTCATGGACATATTTAGTAAGATGGCACACTTTATACCATGTCACAAGTCTGATGATGCTATCATTGTTTTTGATTTATTCTTCCATGAAATTATACGCTTGCATGGTGTGCCAAATACTATTGTTTCAGATCGTGATACTAAATTTTTTAGCCACTTTTGGAGATGTTTATGGGCTAAGCTGGGGACTAAATTGCTTTTTAGTACTACATGTCATCCCAAATTGATGGGCAAACTGAGGTTGTAAATAGAACTTTATCTACTATTCTTAGGGCTATTTTGAAAAAGAATTTGCGTACGTGGGAAGAATGTTTACCTCATATTGAGTTTGCTTATAATCGTTCGCTGCATTCTACCACTAAGATGTGCCCTTTTGAGGTTGTTTATGGCTTTATATCTCGTGCGCCAATTGATTTGTTACCTCTTCCATCTTTGGAGAACGTTAATTTTGATGCTAAACAACGTGCTGAATTGATATTAAAAATGCATGAGACAACTAAGGAGAATATAGAGCGCATGAATGCTAAGTATAAAATTGCTGGCGATCAGGGAAGGAGACATATTACTTTTGAGCTTGGTGATCTTGTTTGGTTGCATTTGCGAAAAGATAGGTTCCCTGATTTGAGGAAATCTAAGTTAATGCCTCGTGCGAATGGACCATTTAGGGTCTTAGAGAAAATTAATGAGAATGCATATAAGCTTGAGTTGCCTACAGATTTTGGGGTTAGTGCCACATTTAACGTTGCACATTTAAAACCATATTTGGGAGAGGTACATGAGTTACCATCGAGGATGACTTCAATTCAAGAAGGGGAGGATGATGATGACATCTCTATTAATGTACCACCAAAGCTCCTACATCAGCCCCAAGTACCACACCTCTAGTGCTGGAAATACAAGAACCTTTAACAAGGGCTTGTGCTCTTGAACTTAATTATCAGGTATTGTCATTTCTCGGTATGTTGTTTGATATTAAAGAACAAACGGTGCTACCTAACGGATATGTTCTTTTGCTTGTTACGAATGGAGGTCCAAGCCAAACTGAGTTCGACAAGCAATGGCGCATGAAGACAAGGAAGGATGAGCAAGGCAGCCAATATACAAATAAATTTTCACTCAAGACTTCAAGTGTAAATGCAAGTGATGATTTGGTGCTATACAAGAAAGCTTCCCACATCACTTTTGGTCCACAAAGAGCTAGCAATAGAGTCTCACAAAATCTAGACTCTTATTTGGATTACTGAGACAGTCTTGACTTTATCTCGAGCATAAGGACTCTGATTTGGGTGATCTTGGACTCTTTGGAAAGCTTATCTCATACTCTTTCCAAACTGTCCAACCACACCTCCAAATTCCTTACGAGCAGATCACAACTGCCAAAACAATTCGAGACTGTTTCTGAAACAGATCACCTCTTTCTTTATATACCCCATAGGACGCTCTCTTTTGTTTTGGGTTTCACTAAAGTTTAGAGCTAGCTACATTGCTGTTCGTCATGTTCTTCATTTGTGTCTAAAGACCATATCAAGACCGTTTGTGGAATCCCACCTTTTTAATAGCTCAATTATATTCGCAATTTCAGGTTGCTATATCGTAATTCTTGCTTATTCTTCAATCGCTTGCAGGGATTAGAACCTCATTGTCAGGTTGACTGTGCTCTCGGCGTCCTCAATAACCCATCGGAGTTGGTGTAGCAATTGCTAAGGCGCATCATCGTCGCATGGTGTAGTCGGATCGTCAAGGTCGAATCCAAACAGATCGTAGTTATCTTTTTCATCGAAAGATCAGGACACCCTTTGTTCTATCACTTCTCTTCTCCTTCCTCTTTCCAGTTGTCCTCTTGTGCTCTCCTCTTTTGGAGATCAGATATGCTGTTTAGAATTTTCTGGACTAACCGTCGTGATTTTCCTTGTGATCTGTTAACGAAGATTTCTTGATTTGACGTGGTGGTGCTGTACACCAGTGGTATGACCGTCCGGTACGGCCAATGCTGGTCATACCACTAGTCGTCTTGCCCAATGGAACCTTCGTTTGGGGTTTAATTTCTTCTTCAGCATGCCTCTTGACGAGTAGTTTCCAAATATATTTATATATGCCCATTTTCTAGTGATCCTAAACACACTTAGTACAAAAGAGAGATTTGCACAATCCGGTGATTAATTAGTCAGTAATAGCAGAAATCATGAATTAATCTAGTCAAATGCATTGAATAAGGATCAAATTTAAAGAAATAAATGAGTATAAAATAGACTCATAATTGTGCCTTTCTATTCTTCCATACTTGTTTCCTTGCATACTAGCATGCTAGGCTTTGCTTAGAGTTTTATAATTGCATGTGTAGAATTAGTTTTGCTAGAAGCCTTTGATAATCTCATATTCCATTGCCCTCTAGTTGATACCCTAGATCCTTTCAACTTGTTTCGCTATTTGCAACATGTCTGGGGCTCCTCTAGGTTGATCTTACTTAGTGGCACATGAGTTGAATGCTAAGTCTTTATAAGGTATTGGAATTTATTTCGGTTATTTGAGATGCAAATTGTAGTTTGGTCTTATGCCAGCTGTGAGTCATATGACGGGTTCGTATGTTGAGCCGGGTGAGTGAGAGCCTTGGACCGTTGTGATTCATACGACTTGTATCGTATGTAGAGCGGGTTTGGTTTGGACCCCAAGCTGTTGTGAGTGCATACAAGCGGTGCCTCGTATGGTTAACGGCTCAGGTCACTGACCACAGTATGTTGATATCTCATTCAATCGACTTAAATTCAGGCCCTAACACCTGATTTGCACCATTGACGCTGCTTAAGGAAAAGTTCAGTAGACTCACGCATGGCATTACTTGCACTGAGAGCATGGAGCTCAGTTTCCTGCATGTAGCATGCACCTCTTCATTCTGTTGATTTGCCTCCATGACTTGGCGTTGAAGCTATTTAGTTTCCTCCTAGGCACGCGAAGTTTCATGGGCAGTGTCAGAAGGACCATCCTCTTGGTTCATCTTGGCTACGATGGAGCATGTAGCCATTCTACCGGCAGTGACCTTAGGAGCTTCCCTCACCGTTTTCGTGTTGACAGCCAGGAGTTTAGTGGTCCAGAGCCTAACTAAAAAAACAAATGCCTTATTAGCAAATCATCATTTAAGTTGCTTGGGGGATGGTGTTTAGCAATGCCTCCTAAGAATAAATACCTTAGGAACAGGACATTGACCCAAGCAGAACCTCATTGCACGGATTCACAATACTGAAATGGTCTTATGGGAGTTCAGCATTATTTTCTACTGCTAGGCAAGCTTAACCTTCATAATGGCCAACAAGTTAGATTTCAAGAGGATACTTGGTTGGGAGGGGTACCGCTACAGGAAATACCCGATCCTGTACAACGTTACTTCCTGCACATTTTCTCAACTGTTACTCTCAACATCTCTTTTAGGCATGGGATTATTGGGCCGAAACTTGTGGTGTGGAACAATCTGGTTTCTCGAGTAGCTATGGTGCAACTTGATACATCACTGGATATCTTCATTTGGTTGTTGCATCAAAATGGTAAATTCTTAGTCCACTCGATGTACAAAGTGCTCATGGATTCTAACATCCAGTTTCAACATAAAACCTCATGGAAACCTTAAAGTACCACTCAAAAATAAGATTTTCATGTAGCATTGAGGGAACGGGGATATCCTCATGGAAGATAATTTAATTAAGTGAACTTGGCGAAGGGACAAAGTCTGTTGTTCTTGTGATCAACAGAAAAAGACTCAACACTTGTTCTTTGATTGACACGTGGCCTACCTAGTCTAGGGAGTCATCTAGATTTCCTTTAATATTGCACCTCTTCTCCCCACTTCGGTTTGTCATATGTTGTGGTGTTGGCTGCAAGGGGTTGACAAGGGAACACAAGTGTAACTCTTAGTGGGTGCTAGGGCTTTATGCTGGGTTATTTGGTCATAATAATGTTGTCTTTGACAAGAAAACTTTTTCTCATCAGTAGCAAGTAATCTTCAGGTATTGTTATTCACTGTGTCTTGGGTGTGATCGCAGAAGACGGAATATAGAGATAACATGGTCCAGGAGAGTAAAAAGTTGGAGGTTGTGGTGCTAAAAATCTTCTCTACGAGCTACTAGTGCACATGTAGACGGTTGGACTTTGGATGATACGCCCACCTTATGTGTCCTCCTTATTGGTTTTTCTGAGTTATTTCTTTAGCTGACAGGCTGCTTTAATTCTTTGGATTTTGTAATAATGAAATTTTGTATGGGTTCTATACATTCTCTTGATGTAGTGGTCGAGGGATCAATAATGTCTTCCTTTTCAAAAGAAAAGTGGTTGTTGGCTTGGTACTACGGCTTTTAAATCAGTAACAAGGTCACATAAAATTTCATTTTTGAGAAACGACCAATATGACTGAGGGACATAATAAAGTTCTTCTTTCATCTAGAAAAGAACAGATAAGCGTGCATACACACTTTACCGTGCACACACACTTATTCAATGCCTACGGAACATTGAACTCGTGAAGTTTTAAGATTGATAAAGTCACCACAGTCGTTTCACTATTGTCAGGTATATCACCTTTCACTGAAAGATTATTGATGTCACGGACCCGGGAATCACATATGATTAGGGGAACGGATGGTCGCCAAGGGCCGAGGGACCAGTCGACCTGGTGGCATGGTACCTGCGCCGCACTCACCGAGGCGGAGTGATCCGACACCCGATCAACGCAAGCCGGCCGGAAGCGACTAAACTTCCCAAAACCACATACAATTCCCTGATCCGGTGAAGGTTTAGAGTCGTTCCCAATTCCACTATGCAAAGCAAGGTCGGAAGAGCCCGGCGATTCCACCCACACCCTAACCTAGCTCGGAAGCTAGTGGGTCGCTCAAAGGCCCGGTAGAATACGCCCACACCCTGCCTGGCCGGCACAGCATCTTAGCCAGCGGGTCACTCAACCGATTCCTGCTCGACTTAGCAGAAGGAGGAACGGCTTTAACTCTTCACGGCATACCCACATACTTCATATCATACACGCATTGCATATGGGCAGCCCCAATAACAACTTGTATATCACAACAAAGCACTAAAGGAAATGATTACCAGATAATTTTAACACGTCCCATACTCGGGGCAGTACTTATCTTACAAACAACCTGACCTGAAGGTCGTTAAACATCAAAGGAGCCACAAGGGCAGCAGCGGAAACGCAAAGTAAAATACCCGAGATGGTGGGGAACCACCTCAAACAGCCCACAACCATCCCAAGGAAGTCGAAGCCGAAAGTGGTAAACCGAAACAGCGAACGTCAACTCCAAACGCTCCATGAACCTGCCTAGGATAAACCTAGGTGAGTACAACCACCGTACTCGCAAGACATTGCTTGTCAATTAATTAAAACATGGTATTAATCCTGGTTGACAAGTGGTGAAGGTTCGCGATTTATGTCCAGTTTAAATTGCATACAAAAGATAGGGTGAACATGGACTACACAATTAAATTTCAGATGGTAGCAATAACATGGAAATAACAATCACACCTACATAATGAATTACCTGGAATTTGACCTCCGAACCAGATTTCACATCAATCAAGGTATGCACATAACAATATGAGTATCATCATTTCCAATTCATTCGGGGGCAGCCCACGCCCATTAATTTCAATCAACCTCTCGGTCCGTTGCCGGCTATACGATCACCCTGGATATGACGAGTGCATTTTCCTTGGAGGTTGCAAAGCTCCAAGTGATATCGAGACTTACCTCAATCATATCCCAGCATCGATTCCGCTAACGTCCACGAGGACCATCAATCCATCTCACATTAATGTCAATCAATCTCTCGGATCGTTACCGGCAATCGATCACCCTGGATATGACGAGTGCATTTCCTTTGGAGGTTGCAAAGCTCCAAGTGATATCGAGACTTACCTCAATCATATCCCAGCCTCGATTCCGCTAAAGTCCACGCGTGACAAGGGGAGTAACACAATGAAGTTACCTCAGGTTGTTATATCGGCAAACTCTACTTACACCTGGCCGCATTCAACCGTCAGATAAATACCAACTGTATTCATCGTGTACCCACCCTTCGGCTCTCACATCTCACTTAAACAAGTTCAAATTGATAGGGGCAATATTTTAGTCTCAGCTGTAGCTGCTGCATAGCAACAGGACCTACACGTACTAGTGCGGTATCAAGTACCGATCAAGCAAACATCCACACAAGCACCAAGTCAATTCAGTTAATTAATCCAAACAGAGATTAACACACAATGTAATGATTAATCAACAAGCAATGGAGCTTGCCTCGTTGCTCGGGGAAGTACGGGGGAGCATGCGGGAGAACTCCAGAATACTCGAAACACCGGCAAGAAGCAAATGACCTCCAAAAAAGGGAAAAGCAAACCTAAGAAGCTAGTTTGAAAACGACGAGGGTGCATGGATGCAATTAACATGGACGCATTTGCGTGTTGGGATATGTAACTAAGATGGATGTGAATACTATTTAAGCAAGATTAAATATGCAAGCTTGATAGATTAATATTAGCCCGTCTTAATAAAATTTGAATTCTTGTAGAGTAATCATATGCATGGTATGAAAATGGCAAGCTAAAGGTGCCGATTAAACTCTAATGGAGTGGTATAAGAGGCTAAGTGTAGAATTTTGGATTCAACTTCTTTAAGGATTACATGAGTTATATATTAGGATGCCATGACCATCGACATGATTATTTAATAGGGATGCACAATCCTCATAGATGCAAGGCTCATGGTTTGATTACGATACTAACGTGGCCATTCCAATTAGCCGAAGATGCAGTTTATAATTGAATGAAATTTGGACAGCAGGAGTATTTTGGCTGTAAGTCATAAACTGTCCGTCGAAATTGAGCAAACGAATACTCTAAACGGAGCTATGGACAACGGCTATAATTCTTATTTTGGCGACGACACATGATCAGCGATGAAGGGTCACTAAATTGTGCCTGGAAGGTCTCAGCTTTAACTACGAGATCTACCCATCCTAGACTTAAATAGATAGAGCAAGTTTTAGTGGATTAGTTCATCATAACAAGGCGCATATTATAGTAATGAGTTCGGCCAGGGAGCATATCACATTTTTAAGGGGGCAAGCTATGTTCCCATGGATTAGAACAAGGGGCTTTAAATATGTAATTAGGGTTAGGGCTCGTATAACCTATAGTCAAGTAAGGTATTGGCTTGTTTAATTATTCTCAGCATTAGCACATTGTTTGAGCATTATCTGGACAGCGTAATCAGATCTTGTATAAGAAATATGTCCTATTCTTAATCGTTAGCATATCACTTGCAATTGCTTGACATTTGTACGACTAGTCCTCAATGGAGTACTGATTACTAAATGGGTCAAAACATCATTCATTACTAGTGTAACAGCAGTTAATCAGTGAACTAACCGCAATATCTATTCTTTTCAGTTAAGATCCATTAGTAAAAAGAGCATATACATAGGACGCAGTTAACTGTCTAAGCTTAACATCATGGACAAGCACAATAATCTTACAAAAGTCATGAACGGAGCACCATATTTTCTTATCCGGTGAGCATTACTAAGTGTTTAGTCACAGAGGCCTCCATTGCTAAGGATCAATATTAAGGTATACATGTAAATCAGCTTAACCTAAGTGCTCAGTTGCTAGCACACATGCGTCAGGTCAAGAAACAGAGAATTAACCCTAACTAACAAGATGTTTAAGCTTATCCCAAAACCTATCTAACTGTCACTATATGTTTTGGACTTCAGTCAGCGTGGTAGAATAGGGTTCATCGGCGACGAGCACGGAAGAACTAGAAGGCAAGAGAGGGAGAAGGAAATGCCGGAGGCGAGCCTCACCCTGGCATCGACGGCGGTGAGTTCAAGGATAGCGGCGTGGGCTCGGGCTTGGAGCTGGTGGCTCAGTTGCTGAGGAGGAGCTTCGGGGCTTGGAGCGCCGGTACTGGAGGAGACGTGGAGGCGGTCCAGAGGGGAGCCCGGTAGCGACGGCGGATGGAGCAGCGGCTTGGGGCGGAGGAGGCAGCCGCCGGTGGCGACGACGACCGGGCGAGCGGCGGTGAGGCGCCGGGGTTGGAGTTGGCGAAGAGGACCCGGCGGCTTGGGCGTGCTCGACGGTGAGCGTGGCGCAGGCGAGGATGGCGAGGCCTGGAGAGGCGGCACCTGCCGGAGGGAGGCCGGCAAAAGGGGCGGCGGGCTTGGACGCTCGGCTTGCAGCGCCGTGGAGCTGAGCAAGGCAGCAGCGGCCTTGCTGAGGGCGGCGCGGAGCAGAGGAGAGGCCAGCTCCGGCGAGACAGGCGGCGGCTTCATCGGGGAGGAGCGCCGCAGGCGGCGCTTGGCCAGAGCCGCGGAGCGGAGGGCGAGCAGGGGGGTGGCTCGCCGGCGGCTGGAAGGCGGGGAGCTCCAAGGAAGGCCGGCGGGGAGCTAGGGCGGAAGGGAAACGGCGGCGGCATGGGGAAGAGGAAGGCAAGGGCGGCGGTTGGACGGGAGGCGCCGGCCGGCGGTGGTGGCGAGGCCAGCCGAGGCGAGGAGAGTGGCGCGGGCCCCGACGGCGGAGGGCCAGGTCCGGGAGGCCGGCGGTGGAGTCGTCACGTGGGGGAGAGAGAAGGCGCTGGGGAGCTTGCCAAGGAAGGAGGCAGCTGAATCCTTGGAGAACTCGGTGGGAGAGAGAAAGAAATTGAATGGGGAGCAGGGCTGCTGTGCTACGTGGAGAAGAAAAAAAGAGACTGCGGTGGGGAGTTCTTTGCCAGGTGGAGAAAGGGGGCTGCAGGTGGTTCCACGCGGCAGGTAAGGCAAGATTCTTTTTATTTTCTTTTGTTTTGTTGTATTTCTTTTAAACTTAGTTAATAGAAATCCATAACCTAGTTTATTAACTTTTACAGATTAAAAGCAACGCTCTAGTTTAGCCTCACATTTTAGTACCTTGGTATATAGACCCAAAAAAATGAAATTTGAGTCCTAGGTTTTTGAATCATTTCTTCAAAAAAAATTTCAAAACATTAAACTTGAGGTCAATATGATAGTTATCTTTTGAATGTAAGATTTTGTTTATATTGTAGCAGAGGGTGTTCATATAATTGACTCATTTTAATTTTGCTCAAACAGGGAGAAGTATTAAGTTTAATTGTGCATCTTGACTTCGCTGGGTTGAGAAACTTTGGTGAGGCTTCTCAAATGTATATAGAACTTAAGAACTTTGTTAGAGTCGCGGTTTGGTGAAGTTAATTTTGTAAGTTTTATCTAACGCTGATTCTCTGTCGTGTCTTCTTAAGGTTTCCAAATCAAGCCAATTTAAATAGCCTACATGCATATATGCGTGAGAAGAAAGCCGATTTATCCACGACGATCCTCACTGATCTCGTGTCTTAAGATTTGGTCGCTACAATTGATGAGACGTGTAAGGAACCAATAAATTAATTGGACCATCAATTTACTATATATGTAGGTCTTTCAATATATCGAGCTAAGATACAAAATTTGTATCGAGCCATGTGTGTCCCACCACTGCTAACACACATCCAAACCAACTTGATATAGGACTGGAATGGCAAGTTGGGGATTAATATATCACTGGTACTGAGATGGTTGAGGACTATTGCGTATAGGGGTCCTTGAAGTAGAGCCAACTCCATGGCTGCCTATTTATGTTAGCATTTAAATAAAATTAAATGTGTGATGAGACGGTGGCCCGATCTTTTGATGACATAAAGATATCTATCGATTTGGTGGAGGTTGACCTTGACGGTTCGACTATACCGTACGCGATGATACACCTTAGCAATCGCTAAACCAATCTCCGATGATTATTGACTTTGCCGTAGGCATGATCAACCTGAACAACGAAGTTCGAGTTCCTGCAAGAACTAAAGAACCAACAAGAACTGTGATAAATTGCAATCTGAAATTGCAAGTATTAATTTGGCACAAGAGCTAGAAGAACAGAGTTTGGAATTCCACTGGCGATCTAAACAAGGCGGTAGTGCTACACGACTTGTAGATACAATATTTTAGCAATAGCTAAACAACTCAATGAAACCCAAAAACTAAAGAGATAATCCTATGGGGTATATAAAGAGAAGAGATGATCTGTTTTAGAAATAGTCATGGACTAATTTGATAATTGCGGTGCGCTCATAAGGAATTTGGAGATGAGGTGGACAGGTTGGAAAGAGCACAAGTTAAGCTTTCGAAAGAGTCCAAGATCACCCGAATCGGAGCTTGTATGCTCGAGATATAGACGTTTAAAGTCATAACTGTTTCAGTAATCCGAATCAAAGTCCAAATCTTGTGGGACTTGATCTCTAGCTCTTCTTGGATGAAAAGTGACGTGGGAAGACTTCTTGTATATCACCAATTCATGTGAGACATGGTTATAGCCACATGAACTTCATTCCCTCCTCCTCTAGAGAGCTTGAATTTGAATCCTCGCATGTTCTTGAAGATCTTGATGGACCTCATTTTGTTCTTTATGGCTTGAGCAGCAGATATAGTTGAAGTAGTGGAAGTAGAGGTGGCATAGGATATATCCATAGAGGTCATGTCCTCATTAATGTGGTTATACGAAATTAGGGTGTTGAATCATCTATTTCATCTCAAGTCACGGTATTAGGAAGTTTCAGAATCTATGTCAATCAAACATCTTTAGATTTAACTATAAAAAGAAAATTACCAGCATCAAATTGATCTTACTAGATTTATTATGAAATAAATTGTATAACTTTTATGTGACAACATATTTTTGTGAAGATTGTATCACACTAGTATAGAAACGTAAATCCGTGACAACTTATTCGAGGCGGTTAGTAAAAAACGCCATGAATAATCCATATCAGAAGCGGTCAGAACGAATTAACCGCCTCGGATCATGAGTTCGCAAGCAACCGCCTCATATACTAACCACATCCGATGCAGTGAGAAATAAGCAACCACCTTGGACGCGGTCCTCCAAGACGAACCGCATCGGATAATGGTCAAATCCGAGGTGGTTATATATTGTCAATCGCCTCGAAAAATTGAGTAAATGTTGGAGACGGTTGATGGTACATAACCGCCTCCATATAATTGATATCCAGAGCAGTTTTGTGGATCTAACCACCACCAATGTGTTGCACAGTATTAAATGTGCTACGCGAGCAGACAAACGACCAGAGGAAGATATGTCTTAAATGTGGCGAATTGCTGGCGATTTTTGAGTGGAGAAGCTAGATTTGGAAGAGTGGTTGGAGATAATACTTCCTTGTTGATTAGTAAAAGTTATTGTTTTGTTTTTGAAGCATTTTATCCAATAATTTGGTGATTTTGCTTTGTTTCTTGGACACTGAAAATATTGATTTGTATGATCATGATTACATGGATGGAGATGTTTCATTCATTGTATAGTTGAGTGCATAGCAATTATGTGTTAAGGTATGTAAAATTTGAAGGAATTTTGTGGCTAAAATGGAAAAAAGCAAAGAATGACAGCTTTATTTTTGTGGCTTAATTTTTATATGCAAGAAATGGTACTTTGGTTAGTTATAGGTTAGTAATTGAAGAGAGTCGATGCATATAGGTTAGTTATATTTGTTAGTTAGTTAGGCTAGTTAGGTTAATTAGTTATATTAGTTAGTTAGTTAGGTTAGTTATATTTGTTAGTTAGTTAGGTTAGTAGGTAGTTTTAGAATTCGGTTAGGTAAGTAATTGAAGAAATGTTAAACTCATGTCACGAAGTCGATGCACTTTATATTTGTAACTTCAATTTCAACTTTTTATATGCACGACTTAGACGGATCGGTCATAGATGTACGAAACTTGCAACACAGAGGCGTATAGAAATGTAGTGAGAGCATTTATGACATCTGCCGAGACAGACATGTTGAGAGAGGGTAGAGCAGACACGTATTATCCATGCTTGGATTGTGGTAATGTAAGGATTTTTGAGCTCCATCATATCGAGTTCTACTTATTTAAGAGAGGTTTTAGGGAAGGGTATTCAATTTGGACCAAGCATGGTGAAAATCAAGCCATAGTCTCAGATGATGATATTCTTGCTGATGAAGAAGCAAATATGCCATTTGACATTGGTTGTGATTCACACTATTAGATGTCCGATTATGCCGACTCGATGCCTAACCTGGAATAGATGTTGTGTGATTTCGAAGGGCATGAAACTGACAGAGAGTACCACAATTTATAGGCTTGATGGGGGCCTCGGAGAAACCACTATTCCTAAGTTGCAAGGCTAAGGGTACATGCTTTCGGAGGGGAATGAGTTACCCATAAACAATACAGAGCCAAGAAGGTGCTTTGTCCTTCGGGACTGGAAATTGAAAAGATACATGCATGTCGGAATGACTGTATCCTATACCAGAAAGAGTTTGCGAAGTTTCATTCATTCCTTGTGTGCAACGCTTCTCGATACAAGGATAAGATTGGATTAGATGGAGCTGAGGAATGTGTTGAGGTGACTATGGGGACTCAAGCCAAGGTTGCTTGGTACCTAGCTATAATCCCGCGCCTGAAGCGTTTATTTGCGAACCTAAAGGAAGCAAAGCTATGTCGTTGGCATGCTGAACAGCGGTAGACGTCCGATGGAAAGCTAACATACCCAGCTGATGCTATCTAGTGGAGAAACATCGATAGGAAGTATCCTCTATTTGCTGCGGAAACTAGGAACGTAAGGTTTGCGCTGAGTACGGAAGGAATGAATCCATTTGGCAACATGAGCAATCGACATAGCACCTGGCTCGTGCTCCTCAGTATGTACAACCTACCTCCTTGGCTTTGTATGAAACGGAAGTACATTATGATGCCATACTTATAGAAGGGCCTAAGCAACTTGGTAACGACATCGACGTGTATTTCCAACTGTTGATGGATGATCTACAAACACTATGGAACACAAGAAAAGACTTCACTCTGCGGGCCATGCTATTCTGCACAATACAAGACTTTCCCACTCTCGACAACACCTCCTGTCAGACGGTGAAAGGACACAAAGGTTGTGTCATATGCATGAAAAATACCGTGGGCTTAAGTCTCAAGCATTACGGGAAAGTCATGTACATGGGTCACCGAAGGTTCCTGCCTATAAGGCACCGTTACTAAAGGTGGAAGTCATAATTTAACAGGAAAACAGAGAATGGTGTGAAACCACAACCATTCAGTGGTCCTAGAGATATTCGAAAAGGTTAATGATGTCAATATCGTGCTTGGAAAGGGTCAGAAAAAAGGCCGCGGATGAGTCTGCATACTAGAAGAAGCGATCGGTGTTCTAGGACTTACCATATTGGAAGGATCTAGACGTCCAAAACTGCATTGATGTCATACACATAGAGAAGAATGTTTGTGACAATGTGCTAGGTCTAATGCTAAACATGAAGGAAAAGATGAAGTATGGTGTTAAGGCACGACTTGATATGGTTGATATGGGAATCAGACCCGAATTGGCACTAGTAGTTCTGCCTAACGGGAAGACATACATTCCACCTGCCTGTTACACTTTATCCAAGGCCGAGAGAACTGAGTTTTATAAGTTCTTGCATGGCGTGAAAGTTCCGTCGGACTACTCCACCAACATAAAGAGGCTTGTCTCGATGCAGAACTTGAAACTAATCGGCATGAAGTCTCATGACTATCATGTTATGATGACACAGATGCTCCCAATTGCAATCAGAACTATTATATTGCCTAACGTCTGAGAAGCAATCATGAACCTATGCTTCTTCTTTAACAAGATTTCACAGAAGGTGATGGATCTGTTCGAACTAGATGATCTGGAGTTAGCGGCGGTGGAGACTGTATGTCAACTAGAGATGTATTTTTCACTGTCTTTCATTGATATAATGGTGCATCTCATTGTCCACATTTTGCACGAGATCAAGATGTGTGGGCCAGTCTTTCTTTGGAGCATGTACCCATTCGAGAGATTCATGGGAACCTTGAAGCATTATGTGTGAAACAGGTATCAACCGGAGGGAAGTATTGTTGAAGGTTACGCTACAGAAGAGGTTCTCGAGTTTGTTATTGACTACATGGAGTTGAACCAACCGATTGGCGTGCCACGATATCAGCACGAAGGTAGGCTAGATGGTGTTGGGACCATCAGAAAGAAATCAATAATCGCTGATCAAGCTGGACACGCTCTAGCCCATTTCACTCTGTTGCAACACACGACCGTTGTTGCCCCGTACATGGATGAGCACAACACAAAGTTAAGACAAGAGCATCCAAATAGAATTGATGCGTGGAGGACGAGAGAGCATAACAAAGAATTCAACACGTGGTTCAAGGAGCGTCTCCATTTAGGATCCCCTAGTGATATGCTAACATGATATGCGAATGCACCAACATTTAAAGTTGTCACTCGGCAAGGATATGACATTAACGGTTACACATTTCAAAATAGTGGGGTCCGCATAGAGGCTTTTGACATGAGCAGGAAACAGAGCTAGTACTATGGGTTCATTGAGGATATTTGGGAGTTGGACAATATATACTTTAAATTTCTTTTATTCTGGTGTTGTTGTGTCAATCTCCAATCTACAAAGGTCGACAAGTATGGCTTTACCACATTAGACCTTGAATGGGTCGATTTCAAATATGACAATTTATTCTAGCCAATCAAGCTCACCAGGTCTTTTATGTGACCAACGCAGAGAAGAAGAATCTTCATATTGCCATGTAGGGTAAAAGGAAGATTGTCGGAGTTCAAGATGTGGTAGACGAGGATAAATACAAGATATTTGAAGATACGCCTCCAATCGCACATAGCATAAGAGACGTGATTAGCGATGAACCTAATGAACCATGCTACATATGTGACGATCATCAAGAACAAACTAGAGTTCAAGGAGGAAATGCCTCGCAAAAAGAAAAACAAACGCAAGCAAAGGCAATGAGATAATTTGAGATGTTCATCTCCATTTTGTTGTCAATTTGAGAAGTGCTTATTTTGTTGGTTAAAATATACAAAAATGTTTAGATGGTGATATATTTGAGATGTTTAGTGCTAATGATATTTGAGATGTTCATGGTAAAAGTGTTGCAATTCTGAACTGAATTGTGCTGTCTGTTGAAAGTTCTAAAATCTAAAAACTGAATTGAACACCTTCCTGATAAAAAATATCTGAGGCGGTTGGAAACTCAAAACCACCTCCTATATATCTTATTCGACACGGTTATGCTGAGGAAACCGCCTCCTTTATATCCTATCCGAGGCAGTTAGAGCCTCAAAACCGCCACGGATATCTCCTTATCCGAGGCAGTCAGATCAACTCAACAACCTCTGTTATGTCTTATCCGAGGTGGTCACATCCGGTTAACCGCCTCGGATATGTTTCTGTATATGAATCAAACCGGCACAAGTGCACAACCCTAGCCCGTGCATCCTTCACAACCCATAACCGAGCCCTCCACCATCCTCCCTGGCCTCCTCCCCGCAGCGCTGCCTCCTCCGATCAGTGGCCTCCCCGAGCAATGGCGCCTGCCCCAGCGGCACCTCCCCGAGCAGCGGCCTCCTGCTCGCAACAGCCTCCTCCAACCATTGGCACCTCCAACCAGCGACGGCCTCCTCCCTGGTATAACTCTTTTCTTCCCCTAAATATTTTTATATGATACTTATAATGCGCGTTGTGGTATGGAAATTCTTTAATGGGAAGATATGTTCATGGTGTTGAAATCTTTTCATGCATTGTTAATGCGTTTTTGCAATTGGTTATTAGATTGGCTGTTGTACTTGACAGTAGTTTTGAACTAGATTATTTTTGGCTCCTTTAGGATATATAGTCTTGCTAGTGTGTATGGTATGGAGGTGTAATTAGAGTAGTTGTATGAATGGAAATGGACATTGTTAGTGCTGGTTCTTTGTATGTTTATGTTGACGAAGTTGCCCTTGGACAGTAAACTTTGGGTACCCTGGATCGGAAAACCGAGACACCAAGGGGACGAGCTACAAGACAGTCTTTGCAATTGCTACTGCTAGGCTCGGATTCTTGCTAAAGATAAATGTGGAAAATACAGTAAAAAACAATCACAGACTCCTGAATGGTATCATCTTTTGTTTCTCCTTTGGCCCCCAGGGAGGGGGTCGCTCTGCTCTTTTATAGGCTGGAACGACTTACAAGTGTATGTACATTCCTGTCCCTAGGTGATTTATGGTTTTTCCCTACATTTCTATACAGTTTCTAGGACCACCTCGTCTTTTCATCATCACCCTTACCTGCTATATTCGCCGGAATCAGAAAGATGCTCCTCGCTGGTACGGAGCACCGCCCTGCTTCAATCTTCTCCGACGAACGCTCCATACCTCTGCTGAGTTGACAGCCTTGCCTTCTCGTCACTCACCCAAGGACCGAGTTCCACCTCGCTCGAACGCCCACTACATCTCGTCCATAAGCACGTTACCTTATCGGCCAAAACATACCTCTCTAGGGCATCGACGAGGCTGTGCTTGGATGCATGTCTCCCTGCTGCTCAGAAGCACCTCGCTAGAGGTACCTTGGCCTGGGCATTGTAGCAAGCTCCTCCAATAGTAGCCCCTCGCTGTCACTGGCGGTGGTCGTGACACGACCTTGGACAGTGCCCGCATCTTGCCGAAGGACAAGGTGGACGCGCAACGGTTGGGGACGAGGTGGCTCGTTCTGTTATAACCGATCCCACATTTCCAGCCATGTCTGCTTCTCTCTCCCCTATCATTGCCCTTAACACGTGCCGCAAAGCCACCGTTATGCCCTTTAAACCAGATCGCCGTCTCTGCGATCTCCGCTCCACACTATTACTCCTCCTGGAAGTTCGGCTGACTACCAGGGGCTATATATACCGTCAGGAGCCCCCCATTTCTCCTCCCGGCCTTCTCATTTCTGTCGCTCATCCATTCTCCCACTCCCTCGATCTCTCAACGGCCACCCCACTTGCTCTTGCATGACTCTCTGCGAGCTTCGGCGAGATTTAGTTGGCTCGGTGGGTAGCACTAAAGCGACTTTTGGACAACATCACTCTTCAGGACGACACTACACCGATCATGTCGTCCACCAGACAACTCACCGCCTCGAAACTGAAGGGGAAGAAGTCAAACAATCCCCTATTTACTCACGTTGGCTGGGGTAGACCACCGCGACCGAAGCTACTCTACATGTGCTGCGAGATGCCGGGTGCTTCCTCTGGACAATGAAGAGCATGGTCCAGTGCTCCCTCTGGCCGAGAATTAGCAAGGCACCCTACCTGAGGGGCACATCTTAGTGTTCACCATGCAGTTCGAGGCGGGGCTCACCTTCCTGGTGGCTCCCATCGTCCAAGTGATCTTGGACCACTTCGGCCTCGAGATTTTAGATCTCAACCCCACTGCGATCGCCTGCATGGCGATCTACGAGTGGGCAATTTGGACGATGTAGTTGAAGAGCACAGCCGCCTGCTTCACATATTTCTATGAGCCTATGATGATGTTGGTGATATTGCATAGCGGGGCGTCGTCATTGTGCGTGTGAGTCACGTGTTGACCTTGACAATAGTTGTGATGAATATGTTGCCATCTTATGAGGAGTTGAATGTTTGGTTGCATGAATTCGTGGTTTGAATTATTTGCAATGTGATTGATTGTTTGAGTTTCTCAATTTGTCTCAAGGAAAAATTGAGTGGATGAATGATTTTTCTCGGCTGACTTGGGACAAGTGGAAAACTTGTGCTCGCAACGCTTTGCTTGGTCTATTGTGTGTAGGTGCGAGTTGGGTGCGGCGATGGTTCGGCCATATGGACCGGCATGAGGCTTGGAGGGCTGAGATGCGGTCAAGGAGGTGGTGACGACATCGTGTGACTTAAAAGCATGTACGCGGAGGACAAGAAAGCGGGTGGAAACAAGACGTGAGGACGAAGTCAGTATGAGGGTGTTTTGGTAAAAACAAAGAATCTACCGAAGCATAACCAAGAAACTGCGGCGGCGGCCGAGAAGCGGTTTAGGGTTAGTTGCTTAGGGTAGAAGGAAAGATGGATGGTGGATGAGTCACTTAGACGCTTTGTGATGCGTGCTAAGTGCCCATGCCATCTAAGTGGGCTTAAGGCCCAAGTGGTGGGAGGTATGCCTCCACCACTATAAAAGGAGGGGTAAGAGGTGCTTATCCCTCAACCCTTTTGATTAGCTTTTGAGAGCTGCACTTTGAGGAGTGCTTTGCCTAGATGAAAGGCTTGTAAACACCAAGAAAACCCACGAAAATTCAATACAAATAGATTTCTCCAATCCCTATGCGTTCTTGAGCTATCTACTCCATGACTCTTTTTGATTTTTATTTTCTTGCATTCTTTTTGGTTTGATTCGTGGTATGGCAAGTAAGTGATGGGGAGATCATCTCTAGACTGATCCCATCCAAGCATATCCAAGGATCAACCCTTTTCTTTCTTAATTTTGAGTTCTCTTGAAGAAAAAGGCAAGAAATAGGGTTTTGTGATTGAGTCATGAAGAGATTTTGATTTTGTGGTTGGAGGGGTGGATTAGGTTGTTATGACATGTGAGATATTGGCCTATTGATTTGACATCAAGAATCCTCACGAGCAACAAGAAATCGAAGATTTTATTTTCGTCTAATTTTTGAGGTGTTTAGAAAGAAGTTGAAAAAGGTCGTGCCTTTTCTATGATGAGCAACACGTGATTCATAGTCACAAGATATCCCTAAACTCATCTGCAAAGTTTCATTTCTTTTGGTTGGATGGATTTTAAACTGTAGCAAAAGTTCCATTGAAAATCAGGGTTTTCTACGTTCTGGACTACACCCGGAGTATCTGGACTCTTTACCCCGGAGTCTCCGGCCTACCCGGGAAGTTTCAGTGCTCTCGGGACGTACCCTGGAGTATCCGGACCATTTACCCCGGAATCTCCGGGTTACCCCGGAGTATCCGGGCCATCTTGTCCGGAATGTCCAGGTAGCCAAAATCAGGCTGCGCCACGAGCACTGTTTTGGTCATAACTTTTGCATACGAACTCGGAATTCAGTGATCTTGGACTCATTTCGAAGCTATCGACGAGCTCCATGTCACCAAGGAGTTTTGGAGGTTTTTTCACTACATTTTCTCTCTGATCATACTAGTTTTCTATATGACTATGTATGTGAAGAGTTTGTGAAAGAAATTTGAATCCGACATTCACCCCCTCTGTCGGGAAGCCACCGATCCAACAGTGCGGGATGGTCAGCTCTGAGTGAATCACTATGTCGAGGTCACCTACCCCGCCATGGCCCTTAGCATCATGACTCCAAGTTTAATGTATTTCGTAATGTCCTTGACTCCTCGTACTAATGCCGTATACCTCTGCCCTCTCTAACTAATCGATATCCCTTTTGTAGTGTCGGCAACAACCCCAAGGATCCACCCTCTGTGAGTATTACGTGTGTTTCCACATGCTAGCTCTTTGCAACAACCCAAAGTTCAGTGATTTAGCGGTATGAAACCATTACAACTAATGTGTATTGTTTATTCATGCTATTCGTCCTGAGTAAATATTTTCAGAAGGGGGAAAACTCATGACAATCAAACAATTGGAAGATATAGACATCGCCCAAATCCGGTCGCACATGGCTAACTTCCTAAACAACGAGGTCATTAATGCCCAAGGACGGTTCAATTACTCGCCGCTAAGCTAGGAACGTAGGATTGCGATTAGTTAGGTGATTAGTTAGGTTTCTAGTTCGAAAGCATCAAGCTCTATAGTTACATTATTATGTCCTTCAAACTTGTGCTTTCAAATGATAAGAGCACTTGATTGTTTCAAAATGTCATGTTTACTTTTTCTTATGAATGACATTGTTTAACAAGTTAGACTTCTTGCTTATCAATAGATATCATATATGGAGGCTAGCTGCGGTGAGTGGTTATACATATGTCATGTGCAAAACTTTCCAGTTTATTTTTTGAATTGATCAATAACTTCGCTACCTGTCAATTGAGTATATGTCACAAGTGAACATTGTGTAATATTATATTTTTGTATGTGTATGCATGTAGATGTGAGAAGTTGATGTCTTGCGATTGATATGAGAATGATCGAGCATTGTGATATATGTTGTTATATTGTGATATTCATATGAACTGCTGCCTTCTTTTTCAGAGAGGCTAGTAACTTAGGAAAAATTCTGCTTGTAAAAAACACATTTGAGGCGGTTGTAACTCAGAAACCACCTCTAAAATTTGAACAAACCGCTTCGGATATTGGACTTATTGAGGTGGTTAGAATATATCAACCGCCTCTGATAAGAAGTTATCCGAGGCGGTTGCTCAACCGCCTCCGATACATGCCTCATATCCGCAACCACTCTTTTGAGGCGATAATCGTCTAGGATGTTGTATTTCAACCGCCTCGGATAACGTTTTCTGTACTAGGGTTGCTGCGTAAAATGGCTTATATTATGACTTAGAAGACTAGCACCATGAAGGATAATAGCATTAAAAAATTTGCATGGAGAGCAGGCTATCTCCTCACATGCATCGGGGTGACGGAGACATAAAGGTAATGGGACGCGAGAAGGACTTATGGGTGGGCCAATAAGTTCAGAGTATAGTCTGAAGAAACTATCTCCAATGTCCTCACGTAAGATGTTGTCTCTAATATGATTGACAGATGATGTAAGCCGTGGTACCGTGGTTGAGAACTATAGATATTGTCTACACATCCCTTCTTCGGTAACTTTTAGATGACCGGCGAACACCCATCTCAACCACACCGTTGCCGCTTCCTAGCTTTCTGCCCACACGTTGTAAGAATGACTATGCTTTATAGCCAATGCAAAAAGGTTTTAGTTCCCATTTGCCCACACGTTGCGTGTCGTCGCCCCTTCCAACGGGGGCCTGGAACCACAAGCATTTGCCCCCTCAATATTGCTCGTCCTGTGAAGACTAGAGAAGTAGAGGGAACAATAACCGTCGATCCTATTCTCCCCATCTTTTGTCCTCCGTCATCGGTGCTGGCTGCGACTATATTGACCTTTTCACCAGCCGACATGGGTGATCGAAAGGCTAAAGATGCACCATTTCGGAATGAGAATATCAATAAAATGACATGAAAGTTTGCAAATGAAAGTTCTTGCCCGATTTGATTGAATGAGTTGGCTCAATACAGCGAATACTTCGTTTGTTGTCGCTGAAGGTTCCAAATAATGGTAGAAAATGCTTGCATTTCATATCTGCGAGTTTTCGTTCTTAGTGGTTGAAAGATTGGTTTCGTAGTTGAAAGTTCGAATTTCGCGGTTACAACTTTACGCAGTCACAAGTCACCAAATCTTCTGGTTAAAATGGGGATGGGAAATATTTTCGAAAGTGGGGTGCGTGCAACCATCAGTCCAAGAAAGCAAAGAGGCACTCGTTGCAGGGATCCATGGTATCACAGCAGCAGGCGACAGGCACGCGTCCGTGCCCACTCGGATCGCGCGGCCATCGCGGAACGAGCCTGGACGTACTGGACTACTACTACAGGGAACGCACCAGCACATGTCCGGGTAAGGCGGGCCTGTTCCGTTAACCTCTCGCTGTACTGCCCGTCAGACCAGACCACACCAGTCCGAACTACGGTCCTCGTACGCCGGGCGAGCGCAGCCGTCCTTAATCTGATCGCTTCATTCCCCGATGACCCAACGATCGCTTTGGGCGCATGATGATCGATCTGGTGATAATTCCGCGTGCTCCTCTGCTTTTTAAGGCCCTACTTTACATGGAGAACTTCTTTTTGAGGGGTGTTCTCTTTTTCCTTTTTTTTGGCTCCTTTTTCTGCTTTGATCCTGATGGAAAAGCAACAGGGGAGGGGACATGCCAGGCGTTAAGATAATCAAGCTGTATGCTACTTGATGCCTACATCCAATTAGCATCTAGGGGAGTAGTGGGGACATTAGCAAGGGGATTAGGGCCCCCTTCTAGACGGCTTCTCCAGTGGCTTCTCTCAGAAGCTGCCCCCTCCCGGCTTCTCCTAGAAGCCGCCCCCTCAAATTCGTCGGGGCTTCTAAACTAGTCAGATCCTAGGGAATTTAGAAGCCCCGACGAATTTGAGGGGGCGGCTTCTGAGAAAAGCCGGGAGGGGGCAGCTTCTGGGAGAAGCTACTGGAGAAGCCGTCTAGAAGGGGGCCTAGGCAATGTACAATGCAGGGTGCTTATAGTCCGGTGCTTAAAGAGAGAGAGTAGCGTTGCGTCTCAAAAAAATATGTGACTTACAATGCAGAGTGTTACATATGGGTGCTTAAGTTGCTTTAATATTCGTGTAGCATTTACTCTAGCGCCTGTTGTCTCCAATGCAGCGCTGTATTGTGTGGAGCACTATTTGTACTTCTTGGAGTACTATTTGCTAGGCACCGGTTGAAGCACCTGTCACCTATGTCACCCTAAGCACCAGCCTAGCACCGGGTGCTTAACTTTGTTTCTGTCGCCCTTTCTAAGCACCTGTCTAAACATCTCTCATAAAAAAAATTAAATTTTTTTCTGAGGCACCTGCCTAGACTACCTGCGTTAGAACAGGCCGGCCGGCGTCGTGAATGAGTTCTGTGTTGAACATCGTGACGTCGTGTTCGTGCTGTATGGAGCGTTTTTGGGTGCTTTATGATTTGGCAGCTGAAGGCCAGGAGCATGGACTGAGTGCTAATGTAGCGGCATGCAACGTCAATCATTACATATTAAGCACAAAACAAGCACAGCATCAGCAGATCAATCGAGTAACCAGCTGTAAGCTAGACGGACCTAAGATGAAGGAATAAGAACAGCGGTTGCAGTTATATAGTTTTAAATTCTCGAACGGTTGCAATAGCACCGGAGTGAACCGAAACCGAGATTGTACTTTTAACTATTAAGAATTAAATTTTAAGTTTACTTCTTGTGTGTCTCACTAAGATGGAATTTTTTTCAATAGCAAGAGACATACCTTTTGATTATGAGATATCTGATGATTTTGTCAATTTTTAAACTCCATAAAACCAGTCTTCGGTAGGCATTTGTAAGTACGTATATGCGTTTGGACTGATTATTTCTTTTTAAGTAACACAGCAGCGAACCGGCTGCTGTTGCTCTAGTTTACAAACGAGAAAATTAAATATATATGTGAAAATGCAGTATTCACATATACCCCACGATGTCAAACTGCTGTTCGTAATTCCAAGTCTCGCACGCTGCTCGCAGATATGGACGAGGCTTTCTGATTGTATGTCTTATTCAACTGGTAGTCACTGTTAGCTAGAACCTCTCCTTTGAAATGGATGGATTTCGTAAAGAGACGTGTATACATGCTCTTAAGATTTTACACGTGATGCCGACATTCCAAACGGAGCCTCAATATTTCTAACATGCATGCTTTTACACCAATGCGGTAGGTAACTGTTTCAGCTTTGATTGGTTTGTTGGGTATTCCTTGTTCACTGTAACCTACTTACTCGTTCGGAAGGCTAATTTGTTCGTCACATTAAAATAGAAACATCTGAAGAGGGATAGCTGTCCCCCGAAATTGTGAGAAAGCGCCCATAGAAAAGAAAATTACAAACAAGCCCCTAGAGCAAACATCAACACCCGGTCCGCCACCAGCCTCCTTCCCGCCGATGAGCCGCCGAACGTGCCGAAGAAAGTCGAAGACGGCACCACGAGGCACCTGCAAAATATCGAAAGAGGACAACGCCTCGAAGAAACACCGCAAAAGACGTCCGCCGTGAACAGCGGATCTTGACATCCGGGGAAGGCACATCGGCTGGGGCAGCACCCCAATCTGAGCAGGCGAACGAGCAGCGCCGCAGATCGAAGACCTCAACGCAGCCTGCAACAGCTTGAAGAGGGCAAGCAACAGCCAACAGCCACGGACGCGACACCACCGAAGCCGGAGCCGCTGAGACCGAGAACAGCGAAGGCCACCTCTCCAGACGCCCAACCGAGCAACACGAAAAAAAAAGATAACTCCACGAGCTCCTCACCATCACTGGCGAAGGCAACGGTGAGCCGAGGTTGGAGTCGGGATACCAAAACACGTACCACCGCTGAAAAACCCGATGAACCGACGGTGGAGGAGAGACACAAAAGGGGACTAACCAGGGTCCTATCTACATGACCGGCGGAGGCCGCATTGCCCCCCATCTCGCGGTGCCCGCAGGCGACCGGAGGCGAGGAGAAACGGCGGCCCCGCCGGGAGAGAGAAACAAAAAAGGGAGTGCCGGCTTATCTGCCTCTCTCAACTATAGCAGGAGTAAGGAGACGAGGCCGAGCTGGCCAAACATTTACTGTAGAATCCCTTTGATTAGATGTTTTTATATATATCCTTTTAAAGCTGTCTGTACAAAAAAACACAAATAATTCTAAAAGAGAACCGTCTAAGACAATAATTACGAGCAGTTCCCATTAGGTGGGACGCTATAATTCAGACGGTTCCAAACAATGAACTGTCTATACAAATCAATACAGATAGTTCCAAACAATAAACCGTCTGTACAAACCGGTTCTAGTTTACAACCGTCTATGCTATTTGTACAGACAGTTCTAGTTTGGAACCATCTGTACTGTAGTGTCTCGCTCATGCATGGCAAGAGTTAATGAAGGTTTAGTCCCATATTGCTAGTTCAAGTGGAGGTAGACTACCTTATAAGAATTAGTGCTCAATACCTCTCTAAAACAATGCGAGGTGAGAAGAGATACCACACGCGTGTGCTCACTCGCCTCGCCTCACCGGGCTGGGCATGGTGTAGCGAAGGGCGTGCACATACGACATGTGCGTGAATGGTCTGGTGAATTCGGGTTTCTTAATGTGCGCGTGAATGGGTGCGGATGGGTCGTTCAGCCCTAACCCTATTTTTTCTTTTTACAATCCTAAAACAACATCACAGATGGTTGAAACCGTACCGTCTATACAAACTTGATTTGTACAGACGCTTAAGTATAGTCGGTTCAAAAAAGCGTCCTATACAAGAGTTCTGAATCATCTGTATAAAACTCTTCCGTAGTAGTGTCAATAATTCAGCCACGTACCCTTGAGATACTTTTAGTACAAACAGTATGATAGACACGTAGCTTATTTTGCGGGTCATTGGTGCGGTCCTCAACTTTTACTTTGCCATTAGTATCCAAAATTAAAATTCTTAAAAACATAGAAAGCTAGACATTCATTTAACAATGCCGATGAAGTGCAGCAGCAACAACAATTAATCATTCAGTTCAACATTTGATTACCGGTGATTTAGACTAGACTAGAACGCCAAAATGTAACCGGTACTGTTACAGAAAAACTATTTCTATAAGGTTCAAAATCGCCATTCGAGACGGTTTTATTAGCTATCTGGGAAAATACATCACCGATTATTATCTTTATCCCAGACGGTTAATAAGTCATCTCAGGCTACGACCATTCGAGATGGTTCCCACTCAAGAATCGTCTGAGATATGTAGCTACCTGAGATGGTTCCAACATCCGAGACGAATTATAACACATCCTCAGTCTGAACTGTCTAGGATATTAATTACAAAAGCAGTAATTTTTTTATTTTTATTTTTATCCTGAAACAAGAAAATTCTTAGATTTCACAGATCTAGATCCACAGTATGAAATCACATCCACATGCACTCATCTCACATAATACAATCAGATTCACCTCTAGAAATCACATGTATTCACATGCAGAAAACAAAATTAACAAAAAATTAAGATGCATGCCTCCAGATCTAGAGTAATTGGTCTAGGAGTCATCCGCAAAGGAGCTCGGGGGCGGCGGCAACATGTAGAGGAGCTCGGGGTGGCGAAGACGGTGGCCGAAACTCTTGAATTTGCCGGGTCTTCCTCGGTGAGAGTGCTGCAGAGGACAGTGAGGCGCGGCTAGGTGTCAGGGAGGATGGAGGAGACAGCGGCACATGGATGAGGAGAGGAGGCAGTGGGACGGAGGAACAAATGGCCTAGAGGAACTAGTGCAAAGGAATGCAGCCTTTATATAAGTAGTATCTTAGATGGCTAGCACTTCGGATTGTTAATCCTAGACAATTACGATTCACGAACCGCCTAGGAGATCTATAATCCTAGACGGTTTCAATTTGTGAACCGTCTAGGATTTTATTTTCAGCACTTCTCCATCACCTTAACTCCTTGTCCACTTGGGGCATGCAACATTTATTGGGGCATACAATTACTCGCTATTTGCTAAATGTGATATTTATAAAGAGCATTGGAATTGTAGGATTTATATGTTGAGAAAAGTTAGAGAGGCTAAAAAAACCTCTATTTTGAAATGAAGGGAGTTCTATTAATTCTTTTTCAAAGAATCTATTTAACTATTTCATTTATTATTCCATTACAACACTATCTCTTCCACAAATATAACTATGTCATTCTTTGTTACATTACAAAAAATATGGTATTCAACTTTGCCATTACAACGCTATCCCTTCAGAATGATCGTCGCGTTTGTAGCAGGTTTCTGCAGGACATTCTTCCTCCAGTCTGATACAGTCTCCAATAGGCGGCAAGTTGCCAAATTGATTTGATTCTTCCTCATCCACTACATTTTAACTCCCACAATGCTTTTTTTACATGCATCACTACATGTCACTTCTTATTTGTTGGGTCGGTTACATAGCAAATTTGAT
Organism: Stipa capillata; assembly: GCA_019208055.1. Lineage (NCBI taxonomy): Eukaryota > Viridiplantae > Streptophyta > Magnoliopsida > Poales > Poaceae > Stipa > Stipa capillata. The sequence goes on from JAGXJF010000527.1 coordinate 333,987, forward strand.
CACCTTTGTTGCCAAACACTAACGGTTCATCTTTATACACGATGCGGTCGATGTCCATGGTGGTAAATCCATCCTTATCCACTTTGACGTGTTGCAGATTGACCCAATGACACTGGAATAATGGAATCTTAAACATTATGTAGTTGAGCTCCCAAATCTCTCTATGAACTCATAATACGACCTTTTCCTATCAGTTGTATGCGGGCCTCAATCCGTACACCACTGTTCTGGTAGGTGCTCTTTGCATCTTGTTCCTTAGTATAAAATATGAACCAATTTATATCGTATCCTTGCCAAGTAGTAATTGTAAAGGATGATCCTTTTGCCAACCATGTTAGAGTATCACTAGACAATCCCCTACACATTCGCTCATTGAACCAAGCATAAGTCGAATGTTGGGCTCTTTCATCATCCAAGAATCCCTCACTTTCGGGTATTCTATCTTTAGCTTGTCCTCGTGCTCTTGAATATATGAGGCAACTAGAGTCATATATTGCAACAACATGAAATGGACTTGAGAGAGTTCATCACGATTAGAAGTTTAGAATGATCTGCCCTCATGTCGAGATTGAGGCAAACTAGTCGTAAAACTCAACAACTTCTTCTGAAGCATAACCTTCAACGATATAGCCATCCAGACGAGATCGATTTCACACATAGGACTTGAGAATTTTCATGTGCTGCTTGAAGGGATACATGCTCCATAGAAACACGGGCCCGCACATCTTTATCTCATAAACAAGGTGAACAATGAGATGGACCATGATATTGAAGAAAGATGGTGGGAAATACATTTCAAATTGGCATTAAGTTTTCACCACATCCTCTTGCAAATCATCCAACGCATTGAGATCTGTGACCTTTTTTAAAGATTGTGTTGAAGAAAAAGCACAATCTCATGATTGTCTCCCTTACATTTATTAGCAAGATATTTATGATTGCTACTGGGAGCATCTACGTGAGCAACTCATGAAAATCATGAGACTTCATGCCAATTAGTTTGAAGTCTTCCATTGAAACAAGTCTCTTTATGTTCGCAGCGTAACCCAAAGGAACCTTAACAATATGCAAGAAGCTGCACAGTTCAGTTCTCTCGGCCTTAGATAACGTGTAACAAACAGGGGGAGGTAATTTCAGCCTTTCTCGGTTCGTATTGGCACTAACTCAGGTCTGATGCCCATGTCAGCCAAATCCAAGCGTGCCTTTAGACCATCCTTTGTTTTGTCACGAATATTCAGTAAGAGGTCGAGCACACTGTCACATACATTCTTCTCTACATACATCACATTGATGCAGTGCCAAACTTCTAGATCTTTCTAGTAAGGAAGGTCCCAAGGTATTGATCTCTTCTTCCAGATACTCTTCTCGATGGGCTTCTGCGCCTTCTTTTGTCCCTTCCCGAGAACAACTGTGATACCCTTAACCATTTCATGCACCTCGGCACTGCTAAAAAGGCAATGGTTTTGAACCGTGTTCTGTTCGACAAATTATCTCATCGTCCTACGGTATGGATGACTCCTCTGAAGAAAGCAACGGTTGCATGTACACTATTTTGCTAGAGTTTTTTAGCTAGACACTCGCTGTATCATCCAAATATTGCACACAACCTTTGGCTCCTTTTGTAGTCTTGCTGGACATGTTACCAAAGGTAGAATAGTCATTGACGGTTAAGAATAGCAAGTAGCGTAAGGTGAAGTATTCATGTTTTTTCGCATCCCATACCTGCACCCCTTTTGTCCATGAGATTTCCAAATCGTCCACCCGTGGTACAAGGGACACATCAATATCATTCCCAAGTTGCTTCAGACCTTGTATAAGTATAGTCATCATGGTGTACTTTTGCTTTATGCACAACCAAGACAGAGGGTTGTAGTTACAGAGATTCACGGGCCAAGTGTTTTGTCACCTGCTCATGTTGCCAAAGGGATTCATTGCATCGGTACTAAGTCCAAACCTTATATTCCTGACTTCTATACCGAACTCTGGGTACTTCCTATCGATGTTTCTCCACTAGACCACATCAGTAGGGTGTCGTTTATCATTTTTACACTCCTCAGTGTGCCAACGCATCCGTTTTGCCTCATTTCAATTCACAAACAAACGTTTCAATCGAGAAATTACCAACAGATACCAAGAAACCTTTGTCGGAGTTGCTTTTATCACCTCCGTGCCATCATCGATGACGTCAATTTGACTCTTACGCTTGTATCGAGATGTTTTGCACACTGGACACGAATGCAAATTTGCATACCCTTTATGGTAAAGGGTATAGTCATTCGGACATGCATGCATTCTTCCTACTTCCATTCATTAAAAGAACCTTCTTTGCTCTGTAGGTGGTTGTGGGCAATTCATTGTCCTTCGGAAGCATGTTTGCTAAAAGACCTAATAGCGAGGTGAAGTTCTTCTCAAACCATCTGTTTCCTGCCTTCAGCCTCAAAAGTGCTAGTAGTGATGACAATTTTGAGTACTTTTTCTTGCAGCCCCGATACAAAGGTTTCTCGCAGTCCTCAAACAAGGCTAAGAATTCATTATAGCATCTGTCATCTTGGTTACCCTCTACATCACATAGAATTTGATCCAGATCGGAGAAGGCATCCTGATCAGTTGACATCTCATCAACACTAGTAGAATTGCCATCATCTGCCCTATCATCATTGACTACATATGGCGTACCATCATTATCCTCATTCACATCCTCTTCACCATGCTTACTCCAAATTGTATACCCTTCCATGAAACCTGTTTGAATCAAGTGGTTCTTGACCTACTTCAAGTTCTGCCACAGCTTATCATTCTTACAGTCGATGCATGGACAATACATCACTCTTTCCCCTTACTCAACATATCATCCTCAGTAGCTCTTGTGAAAGAACATAGTCCATTGATGTAAGCTTCACTATAACAAGTCCCATTGTATAACCACCTTCGATCCATCTACGTTGTAAATACATAAACATTTGCATTGATCAACTCCTCCATAACAAGCATAGTTATGCAAAGTACAATTTATAAAGTGCCTAGCTACTCTTACTTCACCAAAATGCAAATTATATGCATCCAAATTAAAATTTCTAAATAGTTCTAAACCCAAAACATTTGTATTGATCTAAATTATCCTCAACTCTCTAAACATATGTGCCTACACATTCATGATAGCTACAATTCCATAATCCATAGAGTTAACCTATTCTTCCTCTCCTTTCAAATTAGCAAGAATGGAGAGGCATACCAGGTATATAGAATGAATTACTAACCTTTTAATAATCTTAATCTCCACTAAGCTCAATCTCAAACCGGACCACTGAAATCGCCCAAATTGGCCACCAGCCACCAGCCCGACCTAACAGATCTAGGGTACCCAGATCTGTCTGGTTAGGCCGTGTCTTATATAGGCTCAAACATCCCAGACGGTTCAAGTGACAAACCGTCTAGGATAATTCGGTTCAGATTTTGAACCATCTCAGAATTTATCGCAGACGGTTAATAATCTAAACCAACTAGGATGCGGCCTTATCCCAGACGGTTTATTCTAGCTCTGATATGTCTTATAGTTTCTTAGATGATTATCCTCACCTAACCATCTCGCATATCCGTAATCCCAGACACTTTCCTTTAACCGTCTGGGATGTCGTCTCTGGGATAAACGTTTCCGTAGTTGTGCGGATGCACTATGAACATGTCTAACCTTTGGCTGAAGCTAAGATCGGTTCAATTATGTGGGGATTTAATGATTTGCCACTCCATGTCTCACCCACGTGTGGTCCTAAGACTTCGAATAACAAATCCTTAAATACCAATATTTGGAGTGGCAAATTCTTAAATTCCCCATTAACTTTGTGTGCCTATTTGATTTTTTGATTCATCCATTTTGTTTATGACTGATTGCTCATGCGAGATCATGAGAAGCAATGAACTGTGTGATCAGGGGCAAATCTGGTGGGAATATTGTACAGAACCAAGGCTTGATGTACTCCATTCATATGTATGACAAGTTCTCCGGTGTGAACTAAAGGTGGGACTCGGGTCGTGCTAGGTCAGCCTAGCTTGAGCCCGTCATGCTCTAAGCTGCAGTTAGCTAGGCCAGCCTGGCCCAGCAAACTTGCAGTGTTGGCACGACACACCGTAGGCAAGGCCCAAGCACAACACGATGGCATGACGTGCTGCCACTGGGCCGCGTTAGCTTAGGCACAATCCATCGAGATGCGAACGGACGTTGAGGAGGCCGGCAGTAGTGCGCCGTGGGTGATGATGTCGGTGCATTGGTGCCGCAGTGATGCAATACCGAGGCCATGGCTCTCGCCGACACTGAGTGCATCACCGTGGGCCGTCGCAGATGCTGATAGATTTGGAGTGAGTTAGCAGCCTTGCTATGGCTGACTAGCCAAGGAGGATGGGTGGCGCGTGAGCTACGCGCCACCACCGTCGGTGGCCAATGGGACTGCATGCGCCAACTCGTGCATCTCAACACTGTAGTGCAGCGATGGCGAGGACGAGGAGGGCAAAATGGTCTAGCCCTGCCCATGGGCGCATGTAGCACAGCGCCTCCACTTGTAGCCATGCCATCAGCTCATGCCTGCTCGTGCGTCAGCTCCTTGACCACCATCTTGAGTTCCTCCACTGAGTCGAGGCTACTATCGCTGTTCATGCGTGTGTTCTGATCTCCTTTACTCAGTCCCCTTACTCTCTCACTATTCAATAACCAAAGTTCAATGTATATGTTGGACTCGAATAAATAGGAATGGATAAGAATGACTGAACGAGTGTAGATTTGAGTATTGGAAAGGGAAAAATGAAAAGAGAAGCGGGAAGTAAAGAAGAAATGGAGAGTAGAGAATTGGAGAGGAAAAAAATGAAAAAAGAAGTGGGAAGTACACTAAACATGTTAGGGAATGGGAAACTATCAAAAGATTGGGGGGAATGGCGTGGAAATTTTTGAGCTTTGGTGACAAGAATAGTAAATGAAAAAATAAATTGCAAGTGATATGGTAGACACAAAAATATTTGGGGAAAAACTAAATTTATTCATCACTGGCTAATGACATAAAGTTATTGCCTCGTTAGGAACATTACACTCCAGCATGGAGTACCCCTACAAGGAAAAGAGTACGGTAACTTGCATACAAGGATACTACTTGACATCAAGATTATCGATGTCAGCGATCGCACTCATGATCTCCAAATCCTCAAGTTGATGTTGTTGTCGACTCTCATCCTTGTCCTAATCATTGAGGCATGTCAGTGCCTCAACCATGCTAGGTGCGAGGGATGATCTCCTTGCCTCGATTATCCTTCGCATGGTACTGAAAGTGGTTTCCAGTGAGACAGACGACACCGCAACCAATAGTATATCTTGTGCAAAATTTGATAACATAGGATATATTCCTTCATGGTCTTCTACCACAATAGCAGGTTGATATCTTGGCGTTCCGTGAGGTCAAGCTCAGTGTCTGCATGAGGTGTGTCAAGGTAGTGGTTGATCTCTACTTTGGGGTTCCATTGCATCCTGCCTGATGCTTCAGCTCATCATGAACTACCTTGTCCTTTTGGTGTTACCGGAAGCCTAGCTCCCTTTTAGCTTCTTCCACACACTAGCGGTAGTCGAACTGCCTTGTCCTTCTGGTGTTACCGATGCATTTGTTGTTGGTTGACTTGTACTACCAAAATTTTGTAATACAAATGGAAAACTTCAAAAAGCTCATCATGAATGTGAGTATAAGTATCAAAGTAATTAGATCTAATGCCTCACCAATTGCCTCGCACGCCTCCTTCAGACCAACTAATTTTCCTCGAGGATAAAAAATAATACCATAACAGAAGAGACGTGAATTAGCTTTAAAATATTTTAAGAACTTTTCCTCGATTGGTTCAATGATTAGTTTTAGAAGGCCATCATGCCTATTTTCATGGATAGCATTAGCCATTGTCCAAAGCCATTCGATGACTAAGCAAGAAGTAGGACAATAAATACCAGATAAAACAGTGGTTGCACTATAAAATATTTTTAGAAAATCATGAAAACGCCCAGCAACTTCCCAATCTACATCAGTAAGTACCTGCGCACCGGCATTACAGTTCACATAGAGAGATATAGTGTGCTCATATCCTATGCATCGCTCTAGCATGGTGTACATGGAGTTTCGCCTCACCTTCATGTCAACATTGAATTTTCACGGCTTGGACGATGAGAATGACACAGTATTTGTGGAATTCATCATACCTTGTCGGTGAAGATGTAACAAATATAATAGCACCGCATATACTATCCAAACTCGATTTCATTACCTTCAAATCTGCTTGGACGATGAGATTGATGATGTGGCATATGCATGCTTGGTGGATGACGTAACCTCCCGTGTATGATTGTAGATGCCGTGTTAGAATCTCCATGGCTGTCGTGTTATTTGAGGCATTATCAAGAGTGATAGCAAAAATTCTATTTTCTATTTTAAAATCTCTAATAACATCAAGAATATGTTCGGCGATGGCATCTCAAGTGTGTATTCATCATCCAAATAGTGCCCAATAACACTAAGATAAGCAGACCTTTGATCTGATGAAGTTCATATGTCAGACGTTACAGTAAAAGAAAAACTAATTTTCATGTACTGTTCTTTCGGTTCTACTAATTTAGAATTGTAGGGTGCAACTATGTCTCTCTTAGTAGTTTTTCTAGTGACGTCCTAGTACTGTGGGCAGAAACCACGTTGGATCATTCTCTCAAACCTTGTGCTTTCATTCATATTAAGTAGAAGATTCTCACTAACTATGTATCTAGCTATCTCATCTCTTGCTACCTAAGGGTTGTACATCCATGTACTTACCGAACCGTCGGGGCCAAAGCTAAGGAGGGTCTGTACACCTTCTCCTTCCTTCTGACCTGCAACTATCTTCTCCAAGCATGTCTCAGCGTGCCGATTGAGATGAGCTGTTCCATTTGATGAACTCGCAGTTAATTTAGTACTGCAATACTTACAAGTGGCATATGCCACTTTATAACCATTTTCCATTTCTATGTTGTGCTCCATATGCACTAGCACCATGCCCATCGTCTGAACTTCTTGTTGCTTCCTTCGATGTTTTTGTGGTAACATTTGAAGATCCAAGTTGCTCTTCAACGGAAGCGGTATCCTCACAGCCGCTTGTTCTGTCCATATGATTGTCCTCCATTCCATAATATCCCATGTCGGGGGAGAGTAAGCGAGGATCAGCCTCATCGTCCCCAACAAGAGGAATAGGGTGTGGCTGCATTGTGCAAGGAGTCAAGGATCGACCTCATTATGACACCTAAGGAGGAATAGGAGGGCAGCGAGCCGCCGCCTCAGTCGCCTTCTTCTTTCCACGAGAGAGCATGTTGAGAAAATGAGAATGGCTAGAGGAGTGCTTTGTGACTGTGTATAGATGGGAGGAGAGGAAATTATATAGGCATGGAGACCCGAATGTTTGCATTTAACTGTTGATAGTCAAGGTTCATCTGTAAATATGCTGTGTTCGATTGCTTTTTTGACATCGTGCCCAATGTTTGTTTGCACGACATCACTTTTCTTCCCATGAGTGATGGGACTACACCTTGAAGTGGCTTCGTGTTGCACGGTGCATTTGCATAGTTGCAACCTTGCATGGCACTATAGTGCACTTGCACAATTCCATACTTGTGACTTGACCACATGCTCTAGGCTAGGCACTAGGCAGCAACCAGCAAAGCAAGGCAACATATTTCCAAAAAGAGAGCAAAGCAAGGCGGCAGTGCATGTGCAGCATGTGAATGTTCATACGGCTACACCGCCTTGCCTCCCTGACCCTGACAGGAGCGCAACAGCATGCCTACATAGCCCGTGTTTGCCTACTCAGCTGCCCGTGCCTCTGCTGGGTCGTCGTGTCTCTTCCAGGACACACATGCCTACCGGGCCTTCGGACTAATCCCGTGCCAGGCCAGCACAAGAATGGCCCATAGTGATGTGCCAGGCTGTGCCCCCGTCGTGCCTAGTTTCTAGGCTTGGCTTGGCCAGGGTTATCGTGCCATGCCAGCCCGGCCCATTTCGTTTTGTGTCATGTTGTGCCTAGGCCATGCCGTGCCAACCGGGTCTCGGGATGGCCCAAAAAGCCTAGCCCACATCCCATCTTTAGCGTGAACTCACAAATGTCAAGCATTATCTATTAATCCGAGTAGCTTTGTTTCAACTTTTGACATGTCCGTATCTTCTTCGATCTAAAAGAAACCTCCCAAACAAATAGTACTATTGGGGGCTAGCTCAAATCATCACCAAATAAAGTAACATAATCTTCAGATCTTACCATGCGCATCCTGCAAAGTTTGTTCCGTCTTCAGCAGCCAACAACTTACAGCTATGATTAAGGGGGACGTGACATATATTCCAACCTTTTAGTTCGTCAAAACAGTATTAGACTATGCTCTGTATTTCCTGGGTAATCAGAACATATAAAATTAACTACTCAAATTAGATTGTGGCCTGGATTATTTAAGCGTTGGATCATCTTATGCACTTTCAGAAATATGGAAAACATAGGTAATTCTATATTTTCCAACTTATTTATTTGTCAGTATACTGGCTGTGTTTTTTTCTGATGTTTCACAATTCACGCTCCTATTCTACCATGCTAAATTAGTTTTAGTGATAGAACAATGGGCGCCCTGATCTTTCAATGAGAAGGATAACTATCAATTAATGGATTCAACCTTGACAATCTGACTACACCGTGTGGCAATGATGCACCTTAGCAATCACTAGACCAACTTCGATCAGTTATTGACAATGCTGGGAGCACGATCAACTTGAACACGAGGTTTGTAATCCCTGCGAGCTATCGAAGAACTAACAAGAATTAAGATAAAGCAATCTAAAATTACAAGTATGGATGAAGAACAAGATAGATTGAGGTTCTAAAAAGCGGTCTTGATCTGGTTCTTGGACACAAAAAAAGATATACAAAGTTGCAAAGGTAGAAAACTCTTAACTAAACAAAACCCAAAACTAAAGAGAGCATCCTATGGGGTATATAAAGAAAGAGGTGGCATGTTTTAAAAATAGCCCCGGATTATTTTGGCAATTACAGTGTGCTTGTGAGGAATTTGGAGGTGAATTTAGATGGATTGGAAAGAGCACAAGATAAACTTTTTATAGAGTCCAAGATCACCTAAATCGGAGTTCGTATGCTCGAGATATAGACATTTGAAATCAGGGCTATCTCAGCAATCCGAATCAGAGTTCAGAACTCATGGGACTTGATCTCTAGCTCTTCTTGGACCAAAGATGATGTGAAAGAACTCCTTATATAGCACCAATTCATATGGAACATGGTCATAGTCACATGAACGTCATTTCCTCCTCCTCTTAAGAGTTTGAACTTGAATCCTCGCTTGTTCTTGAAGATCTTGATGGACCTAATGTTGTTCTTTATAGCTTGAGCAGCGGATGAGTTGACGTAGTGGAAGTAGAGGTGGCTGTGGGTGTATCCATGGGGGTCATGCCCTCATCATCCTCCCTTTCTTGAGAACAAAGCCATCCTCAGCTTTGCATAAGCTAAAAACCATCAACGAGCAAAGAAGATGTGTGCGCAGCATATATATATCTATCTATCATTGTTAGGTTTTCTTGGTTAGTAATTATATCAAAACCATGATCACAACTATGATTCATCTTGGCAATCTTAGAAACATGCATAGTGGTACATCATTCTTATAATTCCAACAAATATTTCAACTCAATTTATAAGTATAATTGAAGTGTTCATGAAGTGTTCATGCATATAATCTGTTTTGCAATGCCCATCATTAAACTATCCCAACATAGGTGAATAATAATCAGTGGTACCCAAATAAGAAACCACATCATGCTGAAATTTAGAGTAAGTCAATGCACTAATATTGGAACAATCATGTGACAAGCTATTTAGTATCAATTCAGCAACAATATTGGTGGTCATATCAAAACAGTGAAGCATTGGCATCAAATTATATTCTCTCAAAGCAGAAAGTTGACCATATGGAATGCAAATCTTATGCACCAAGAATTAATTGTCTATGTCATAAATTGCTACAGCATGCAATATAATCCTTTCAATCAATACCGACATTGCAAAGGTGATTAGACGAATAATTGCAAGTGGTCATTATCAGAACAAGTAAGTTTAGAATCAATTTCAGCATGGGCGATGCAAATCATATGCACACAAATTACATAATCTAGAATTATATCTCGAATTAAATTAGTTCTATAAGCAAGAGTGTAGGGGGATTCCAAGATTGTAAACTCACTAGTTCAGAAACTTTTTCTAAAGCATGTGTCAAAGTCATAGGTTAACAAGTTAAATAACACATATAACATCATGAGTAATAGCATTTTACACGTCATTATGTTCTATCAACTTTTCATAGCCTATTTCAGAATTAGTGTTTACACATGGCTCAACAATTGGTGCTAGCAAATCTGTAAAAAAAAACAACTTTAGAATATGGAGCACGTAAGTCTTTATCTATATCATTTTCTTCAACATGTTGTATATCCAAATCATGAGGTATAGGAATAATATCACATGTGGTACAAAAATCAGCTAGCAATACATTGGTTCTAGAAAAATTATTAGGTGATTCTTGGGAAACGATTTCAGCATGTTTAATCAATTCCTCATGAGGGATAGTAACAATTCCAGCACTAACATGTGATTCTAAACACAAGTAGAATGTTCATTATCTAGTTATGGTATAGATATTAGTGAAGCGTTATCACACAACACTTCCTTATGACAAGGAGCATTAAGTAATTCTTTACAATCAGCATTCTTAACTTGTGGTAAAGGCAAAGTAACAAGGGGTTCCACTCTAGATTGCTCTAAAATAGCATGGGTAGTGGACAAGTAGAGTTCATCACGGGGAGCATGGGGACTAGTACCTTTAGTAGGTCACAACATGGAAACTTGTACCTTGTGTATATTGGCCTCAGTTATCCGTTTCTTGATCATCTATTCAGCTTTGTAAGCAAGACAAAACAAATAATTGATAGAAAAATAGTCCTTATGCATAAGTTCATCCTGAATGTGATGGTTCAAATCTTTCCAAAATCTATTAATAGTAGTGTTTACAGCATAATTTGGCTCGAGGATTTACTTGGTTGGCCAAATTAAGTATTAGGTTTTGCTGGAAGTTGGTATAATGAAACTAACAGTATGGATGCAGCATTCACTCTTAAATGCAGGATTGATACAGCCGAGTGGCTTGGACGCTCGCGGTATCTTTGGTGCCGAGTGTTCGCAACGTTTTCGAGTGCCCCCGAGTGCTCGTCGCATCCCGGAGATACGAAGTGCTCGTAGAAATTATTGAAGACCCGAGCAGTCGGAGGTGTCCCCGAGCGCCATCGACCCCGAGCCCTCGCGACCCCGAGCACTCGCGGCCCCGAGCGCCATCGACCCCGAACACTCGTGGCCCCGAGCAATATCGACCCCGAGTACTGGTGACCCCGAGTGGCCGAGTCCCGAGAAGCTCCCAAGTCCCGAGGAGTTTTTTCCCGAGTACTCAACCGACTCCCGAGCAGTACAAGTTCATCCCCGAGTATGCAGCGGATCCCCGAGCGGTCCGAGTTCGTCCCCGAGTACTCGCGAAGGATCATCTTCAGCAGGTCCGAGTCACGGCGCTACTCTTTAAGACTTACCCGACGCCAGAGACTTCAACTTGAGACGCAAGAAACGCAGCGTGGCAATCAAGGAGAGTCTCACAAGACTTGGAAGTCAATCCGGCTTGTTTGGAAAGGATATCTCGCGCACCAAGAAGAGTCCAGATGACGGCGTTCGAGGCAGTTAGATTTGGAAGGCTATCTTGGTTTGTATGGAAAGTCACATGTGCGGTAGAATCCAGATCCTTTAAATAAGGAAAGATTGTATATCTGTAATCAATTAGGATTAGGAGTCTTGATCTCCTACGGGAAGACCAGCCGCCCTATAAGTATGAGGGGTGATGGCCGATTGAAAGATATCCAACAATCGATCAAATCAATCTATTACTTTTGCCTTTTATCTTTTTCTTAGCAGTAGATCTTTGCTGTTTTGCGCTGGAAAACAGTCGTTTCTTCTTCACGTAAGTAAGAAGATCTTTGTTGCTTTGCTCGGAAAGCAATCGCTCGTCGTACGCGTAAGTACGATAGTTATCCTTTGTTGCTTTGCTCGAAAAGCATCCGTTTATCGCACACGTAAGTGCGGTTGGCGACTCCCATTACCTAGGTGTTCCGCGGATCCAATTTCGTGCGAACACAATTGGCGACTCCGCTGGGGACGAGAAGAGAAGATTACGCGATGAATCCCGACTACAAAGACGGAAGCATCGTCAACCGGACAACATCATCGCCGTCACGCTCGATGACCTATCTGAAGATGAACGGCGGGAGATCGAACGACAACTTGAAGAGGAGCAGGCGGAGCGACTCCGGCAAAAGTTGGCCGGCTACCAGAAGACGAGGAACGGCGTCATCAAAAAGGTAGTCGTGCCGAGTCCACCTCCTGCGCCCAAACCCGAGGTGAGTAAACCGACTTGTCCTGATGAAATTGCTCATCTAATCGACGTGTCGGTAGCCAGCAAATATGGCACCGAGATGGACAAATCGGCACAATTATTCGCTCGAGTAGTGAATAGCCGATTTGACGAGTTCAAGGAGCAACTCGCTAAGGACTTACAGAGTAGTCTGCCGGGTCAGGTTAGATCCACAGCCTTACAAGTTCACAATGAGCATCGGAATAAACAGCCGATGTACCCTGACCATGACAGAGTCGATCATCGGATAGAAGTCGCCCCCGTGATCACGACTTCTGTCAATCCGACTTCGGCGCCTCAGAGTTCTTCCAATAACGACCGAAGTCTGAGCCTTAGCGCGAACATCCCACAACCATACTATCAAACAGTCGCGTACAACACACCACCTATCCCACCTCTCGGTACCGGAGTTCCCCATGGGCCGGTCTCAGAAACGTGTTTTAACTCGCAACAAGTCCAACCCGAGTTGCCATAGCCGACTTCACGTACCCCGCTAGCCGATATGAGCTTCAAGGATCAACTCGCCGGAGTTCTCAGGGAACTCGGCGTAATACCTAAGGATGGATCTCGTGGTTACCTAAAGCCATACCCCGAGTGTTACGACACAATGCCATACCCCCGCGGGTTCAGAATCCCTGATTTTGTCAATTCACAGGGGAGGACAATAGGTCGACTTTTGAGCATATAGGGCAATTCTTGGCGCAAAGTAGTGAAGTCGGCAAATCAGATATCTATAGAATAAAGCTCTTTCCCTTGTCATTGTCGGGTACTGCCTTCACGTGGTTCACCTCACTTGCTCCTAGGTCTATTACGTCTTGGACACAACTAGAATGGCAGTTCCACGATTACTTTTACGGTGGTGAGACCGAGCTCAGACTCTCGGACCTGACGATGGTTAAACAAAAGCACAATGAGCCGGTTTGTGATTACATTAGAAGATTCAGAGAGGTTAAGAACCGGTGCTTTAGCCTAAATATAAACGAGAAAGATCTTGCCGACCTCGCTTTTTCGGGTTTGCTCGCCCATATTAAGGACAGACTAGAGGGCCAAGAATTCCTAAGCATTAGCCAAGTCGCTCAACGGGCTGTAGCACAGGAGAACCGCGCTAAGGAAGTCAGAACATATAGCCGGTTCGGGGATGCTAAGGGCAAAGCCAAAGAGAAGTCAGCAATCAATGTTATATCCTACGAGGACAGCTCGGACAGTGAGGACGACGCTGACATATGCATCGCCGAGTGGGTTCATGTGCCCAAGTCAAAACCCTTTGCTTGTCCAGCCCTCAGGCCCACACCCACTCGGAAAGAGGAGATTCGGTACACTTTCGATATTAGCAAATGCGATAAGATTTTTGATATGCACCTGCAGGGAAATATGATTAGAGTAAGGGAAGGGCACGTATTCCCATCGGCGGACGAATTGGGCAAGAGAGCATATTGTAAGTGGCATAACTCTTTTTCTCATGCTACTAACGACTGCAATGTGTTTCGCCGACAGGTGCAATCGGCCATTAATGACGAACGATTGACGTTTGCCCGGAACACTCAGATGAAGCTTGACAGTGATCCTTTTCCAATCAACGTGGTCGACTTGGAGAAGAAGAAAGTGTTAATTCGGTCAAGTCAGGCCGAGTCGACAAAAGGGAAGAACGTCATCATTGATGACAATGCGGCTTCAAGAATGATCAAACCGAGTCCCTCTCCTACTCCAGGAACAACCAAATCGAACTCCTCGCCGACTCCAAAGATGATCAAGCCAAAGAATCCAGAAGTCGGCGTCTGGAAAGTTAATCGAGGGAAGAGCCAAGCCGCGAAGTCAAAGCCGACGGTGAAACAGTTGTTGAATAAATACACGACCAACAATGTGTTCGCTCGGCTTGGAGGAGCCAAGCGCCCTAGGTCTCCTCCCCGACGAGGTTTTGGTGGTTCTGAGTGTTGGCAGGAAGGTTCTTACGTACAACCACCATACCTCGCCACAGGTCCGGCATGCTGGGGAAGCGCGCACACTTTCTACCCGCCGTGTCCCCCATGGGGTTTCAATCCTTGGGCACTACACCCTGTTGGGCCAATCGGCATGTTTCAGCCGAGCTGGATCCCGGCCGGACCCGAATTCAGAGAACAACCCCACGGGAAAAGAACTCGGCTCGAATCAAGAACCCGAGCGTGGAACCGATTCGCCACTCGGCGCGAAGCACCTGGCGCACCAAGTCGGCCAGCGACCCCAAGAAAAGTTCAGGGAAGTGAGTCGCCGACTAGGCAAGTCTGGGTACCAGTCAAGCACGCCGAGTCCAAGCCCGGTGGTCACACCGTAACCCAATCCGAGTCGGGCAAAACAAGCATCAGCCGAGTCTCAGAAGGACGTCGACTACAACGGTCAGTCATGATAATGAGCCCACAAATCAACTCGGCTCCGCCAACGGGGACCCGGCATGTACGGTTCGGCACAGTGCACGACTCAGACAAGCCAGAATCCAGCAATGCAGCGGGACCCAGCGCGCGGAAAACAAACGTCGAATCTACGCCAAGTCAGCAGGCGAAGAAGATCAAGTCGGTTGAACCAAGAACAAAGCCGAGGCCGCAATGGTGCCCCACAGGACTCACGCACTCTCAGAAGCGGAGGGTCCAACGGCTGCGAGCAATCGAGCTCAGGGAGGAGCTCGTCGAGAAGAAGCGCGACGAATGGTTCAACCAAGCCAGACCAATGAAACCCGCAAAGATGACTTGGAAGGAAAAGCGCATTGTAAAGGAAGAAGACGATGCTGCCAGCAAGGATGTCGGGGAGATACCCACCGACATGGACGTCAATATGGTGTTCGAGCTGCCTATCGAATTCCGTGCTCCCGAGTCGGAAGTCACAGACCTTCTGCTTGGTCCGAGTAACGCCATATTTGAGAAGCCGGAGAAGCATGGGCAGCACCTGAAGCCTCTGTTCATCAAGGGCTATATCGATGGGAGACCGATCGGCCGCATGCTCGTCGATGGCGGCGCTGGAGTCAACATCATGCCACTTTCGGTGTTTTCCAAGTTAGGCCGAAAGGAGTCCGAGCTGATGAAGACAAACATGGAGCTCAGCGGTTTCTCAGGGGAGTTATCCGAGGCCAAGGGCATACTATCGGTAGAACTTACAGTCGGAAGCAAAACCCTGCCGACTGCATTCTTCGTGGTCGACGTCAAAGGCCGATATAACATGCTCTTGGGGCGAGACTGGATACATGCCAATTGTTGCATCCCCTCTACCCTGCATCAGTGCTTAATTCGGTGGGTAGATGAGGATGTCGAAGTGATTGAAGCAGACAACTCGGCTTGCATTGCTTTAGCCGAGACCACAGTCGATTGGCAGCACGGTGACATGAAGTGTCTGTCGGGTAGGAATTTATCCGACTACGACTATGTCAGTATCGGTAAAGACGGGTTTGTACCGATACAGGCACAGCCGGCTTGTATAGCTCGGCTTAATAATTTGTCTTTATAAATGAGTAAAGAAGATAGCATTAAATGGCTACAAAAGCGCACCGAGGAATATCGTTCGGGCAAGAACGATATGCATGAGACTATCGAAGATTTTGACGACATGGAGAAGCTCGGACAAGGGTTCTCGTCAGCCGACCCACTGGAAGAAGTCGATATTGGCGATGGAGGCGTGTCCCGACCAACATTCATCAACGCCAATATGAAAGTCGGCCAGAAGAATAAGATATGTGCGCTACTCAAAGAGTTCGTAGATTGCTTTGCTTGGAATTATACAGAGATGCCCGGGTTGAGTCGAGGCCTGGTCAAACATAAGTTACCTATCAAGGCCGGTTTCAGACCACACAAGCAACCACCTAGGCGTTTCAACCCTAACTTGTATGATCGCATCAAAGAAGAAGTCGACCGACTGGTGAAGGCGGAATTCATTCGGCCATGCAGATATGCCGAGTGGATTTCAAACATTGTGCCGGTCGAGAAGAAGAATACCGGGAAGATTAGGGTATGTATAGACTTCAGGGATTTGAATAAAGCCACACCTAAGGACGAATATCCTATGCCTATAGCCGACATGTTGATAAACGACGCCTCCGGACACAAGGTGCTTAGCTTCTTAGATGGCAATGCCGGGTATAATCAGATCTTTATGGCCGAAGAGGACATGTTTAAAACTGCCTTTCGTTGCCCCGGTTTTGTCGGGTTGTTCGAGTGGGTTGTCATGACATTCGGGTTGAAGGATGCAGGCGCTACGTATCAGCGCGCTATGAACTTGATTTTTCATGATCTTTTAGGCATTGTGTTAGAAGTATATATTGATGACATCATCGTCAAGTCAGACGGCTGTGAACACCACTTAGCCGACTTGCGACTAGCCTTTGAGAGAATGCGTCGGTATGGGTTGAAGATGAACCCACTCAAATGCGCGTTTGGAGTGTCGGCTGGTAAGTTCTTAGGGTTCATAATTCATGAACAAGGTATAGAAATTGACCCTATGAAGATAGAAGCCATCAGGAAGTTAGGAGAGCCGACATGCAAGAAAGATGTGCAGAGTTTATTAGGAAAGATAAACTACTTAAGACGATTTATATCTAACCTGGCGGGTAAGATTGAATCGTTTGTCCCTTTGCTTCGGCTAAAACATGAAGCCGAGTTCACTTGGGGGGCAGAGCAGCGAGATGCCTTCAATAGTATCAAGAGATATCTGTCGAGTCCTCCAGTACTTCGAGCACCTAAGTCAAGAGTCCCGTTCCGACTATACATCGCTGCACAAGATAAAGTACTCGGCGCAATGCTAACTCAAGAAGTCGACAAGAAGGAGCACATCATCGCATATGCAAGTCGCCGACTACTCGACGCCGAAAGTCGGTACGTATTCATCGAGAAGCTATGCTTATCTTTGTTTTACGCATGCACCAAGTTTCGGCATTATTTGCTTTCGAGTACATGTATAGTGTCTTGCCAAGTCGATGTGATTAAGTATATATTGCAACAACCGATTCTTAGCGGACGAGTTGGAAAGTGGGCTTATGCGTTAATAGAATTTGATTTAACATATGAGTCGTTGCGTACCATGAAAGGTCAAGTTGTCGCCGACTTCATTGTTGATCATAGGGTTAGCGATGAAGAAGATGTTAATTATGTTAGCATAGGTCCATGGAGGCTTTACTTTGATGGATCGGTTTGTAGAAGCGGGCAAGGCATTGGTAGTGTTTTAGTTTCACCAAAGAATATCATTTATGAATCATCGGTCCGACTAGAATATCCTTGCACCAATAACCAAGCAGAATATGAGGCACTATTGTTTGGTTTACAAAGCTTAATAGATATGGGTGTAAGAGATGTAGATGCTTTTGGAGATTCATTGTTAGTAGTTCAGCAAATCAATGGAGAATTTCAGTGTTTTGATGGATTGCTGAATAGCTATTTAGACCGATGTTTAGATATAATCAAGCTCCTAGATACTTTTAATATCAGCCATGTGCCTAGAGAGGAGAACTTCAGAGCCAACCACTTGGCACAACAAGCATCCGGGTACCAAGTCAGAAGAGGAAAGTTTTTCATATCTAGAGAGCCGATGCTCGTTGCTGTCAAAGGCCAGGCCGACTTGCTGGAAGTCGAAGCCGACTCGTGTAGATCCAGTACCGACTCGGGGGGCAACAGTTTAACACAGGCTGCCGAGTCATTAAGCGGTTTGGAAGTTCATGATTGGAGGGCACCTTTAGCTAGTTATTTGAAAGATCCGAGTCAAACAAGAGATAGGAAGATTCGGCAGCAAGCTATAAAGTACACCTTGTTTAATGACGAGTTGTATCGCCGAACAATAGATGGGGTATTATTGAAATGCTTAGATCCCGACCAGTCAAGGGTAGCTATGGGAGAAGTGCATGAAGGAATATGTGGAACACATCAGTCGGCTACTAAGATGCAGTGGTTATTGAGAAGGGCAGGATTCTATTGGCCGACTATGTTAGAAGACTGTTTTCGGTATTATAGAGGATGTGAAGCATGCCAGAGGTTCGGGAACATACAATTAGTACCCGCGGCTAAGATGAACCCTATTATAAAGCCGTGGCCATTTAGAGGATGGGGTTTAGATTTCATTGGGGAAATACATCCTGCTTCGTCGAAAGGTCATCGTTTCGTCCTTGTAGCTACAGATTATTTCACTAAATGGACCGAAGCAGTTCCTTTAAGAAATATGACTCATAAGGAAGTTATTAGCTTTGTTCTAGAGCATATCATTCATAGGTTCGGTATCCCTCAAACTCTGACAACTGATCAGGGGGCATCCTTTATGTCTCACCAATTCAGTGAGTTTGCCGAATCCTTTGGGGTCAAGTTGTTGAACTCGTCGCCTTACTATGCCCAAGCTAATGGACAGGCCGAGTCTAGCAATAAGACTTTGATCAAGTTAATAAAGAAGAAAATTGAGGAACATCAAAAAAGGTGGCATGAAGTCCTTTCGGAAGCATTGTGGGCCCATCGAGTATCTAAGCATGGGGCAACCCGAGTGACGCCATTCGAGTTGGTGTACGGGCAGGAAGCAGTGTTACCCGTGGAAGTTAAGTTGCAAGCTCTTAGAATAGCCAGGAAAAATGACTTGTCGGCTGAAGATTATAGCTACCTGATGATAGATAAGATAGACGACGTTTCGGAAGAAAGGTTGAAAGCCTTACGAGAAATCGAAAAGGAGAAGTTGAGAGTTGCTAAGGCTTACAACAAAAGAGTAAAGGAAAAATCATTTCAGATAGGAGACCTAGTATGGAAGACGATTTTACCTACTGGAACTAGGAACAACAAATTCGGCAAATGGTCGCCGAGTTGGGAGGGTCCGTATAGAGTTGTCGAGATCGTCCCCGGGAACTCTTATCTTGTAGAATCTTTGCAAGGGGAATGGTTATCTAAGGCTCTTAATGGGAAATATCTGAAAAGGTATTACCCGAGTGTGTGGCAAATGGCTTAACAAAATCTATGGCCGATATGTCCTTTATAAGTATCGCCCTAAGCAATGGTGTAGTTCACGGTGTTTTTGGCAAATGCAATTATGCCAAAAAGCAGGGGGGCATGTGTTTACAGCATAATTTGGCTCGAGGATTTACTTGGTTGGCCAAATTAAGTATTAGGTTTTGCTGGAAGTTGGTATAATAAAACTAACAGTATGGATGCAGCATTCACTCTTAAATGCAGGATTGATACAGCCGAGTGGCTTGGACGCTCGCGGTATCTTTGGTGCCGAGTGTTCGCAGCGTTTTCGAGTGCCCCCGAGTGCTCGTCGCATCCCGGAGATACGAAGTGCTCGTAGAAATTATTGAAGACCCGAGCAGTCGGAGGTGTCCCCGAGCGCCATCGACCCCGAGCCCTCGCGACCCCGAGCACTCGCGGCCCCGAGCGCCATCGACCCTGAACACTCGCGGCCCCGAGCAATATCGACCCCGAGTACTGGTGACCCCGAGTGGCCGAGTCCCGAGAAGCTCCCAAGTCCCGAGGAGTTTTTTCCCGAGTACTCAACCGACTCCCGAGCAGTACAAGTTCATCCCCGAGTATGCAGCGGATCCCCGAGCGGTCCGAGTTCGTCCCCGAGTACTCGCGAAGGATCATCTTCAGCAGGTCCGAGTCACGGCGCTACTCTTTAAGACTTACCCGACGCCAGAGACTTCAACTTGAGACGCAAGAAACGCAGCGTGGCAATCAAGGAGAGTCTCACAAGACTTGGAAGTCAATCCGGCTTGTTTGGAAAGGATATCTCGCGCGCCAAGAAGAGTCCAGATGACGGCGTTCGAGGCAGTTAGATTTGGAAGGCTATCTTGGTTTGTATGGAAAGTCACATGTGCGGTAGAATCCAGATCCTTTAAATAAGGAAAGATTGTATATCTGTAATCAATTAGGATTAGGAGTCTTGATCTCCTACGGGAAGACCAGCCGCCCTATAAGTATGAGGGGTGATGGCCGATTGAAAGATATCCAACAATCGATCAAATCAATCTATTACTTTTGCCTTTTATCTTTTTCTTAGCAGTAGATCTTTGCTGTTTTGCGCTGGAAAACAGTCGTTTCTTCTTCACGTAAGTAAGAAGATCTTTGTTGCTTTGCTCGGAAAGCAATCGCTCGTCGTACGCGTAAGTACGATAGTTATCCTTTGTTGCTTTGCTCGAAAAGCATCCGTTTATCGCACACGTAAGTGCGGTTGGCGACTCCCATTACCTAGGTGTTCCGCGGATCCAATTTCGTGCGAACAAGTAGTTTCCTCACTTTCATTGATATTACAACAAAATAAGTAATATTGAAGGTCTAGATAGCATTCATCAATGGTGTTACTACCTTGTTCTAAATGTTGCAACTTTCGAAGCTTGCTACGTATAAAAGAGGACAGTATAAATTTTTATCTCATTGCAAGTTTTAATTCTTCCCAAGTAGTAGGATATAATCAAGGTACAAACAACAAAATTCATCCCACCAAATAGAATCAAAATCAGTGAAGGTCCTAATAGCAGTCCATACTTTCTTATATTCAGGATAAACAGGACTAGCAAATATTTTATTGAATTCCAATTCCCAGTCGAGATAAAAATCAGGCTATTATAACCCTCAAATATTGGCAAGGAGACTGGAACATGATTATGTACATTTTCATGTTACGGTACCTTTCGTGGAGGTACTCATACGTGTCGTGGTGGTAATGAAGAAACGCTTGTGATGAGGGCATCCCTACTAATGATACAACCACAGTCCTACATCCGCCCCAAGTACCATGCCGGAAATACAAGGACCTATAACTAGGGCTCGTGCTTGGCAACTTAATTATCAGATATTGTCATTTCTTGGTACTTCGTTTGATATTAAAGAACATACAGTGCTGCCTAAAGGATATGTTCTTTTACTTGTTAGGAATGGAGATCCAAGCCAAACTAAGTTGGACAAGCAATGGAGAATGAAGACAAGGAAGGATGAACAAGGCAACCAATATATAAACAAGTTTTCACTCAAGACTTCAAACGCAAATGCAAGAGATGATTTGATGCTGTATAAGAAGTCTTCACACGTCACTTTTGATCCAAGAAGAGCTAGAGATAGAGTCCCACAAGATCTGGATTCTGATTCAGATTGCTGAGACAGCCTTGACTTCAAACGTCTTTATCTCGAGCATACGAACTTCGATTTGGTGATCTTGGATTCATTGGAAAGCTTATCTCGTGCTTTTTCCAACCTGTCCAACCCCATCTCCAAATTCCTTACGAGCAGACCGCAACTGCCAAAACAATCCGAGACTGTCTCTGTAACAGAACATATTTATCTTTATATACTCCTAGGATTCTCCCTTTAGCTTTTGGGTTTCATTGAGTTGTTTAGCTACTGCTATAATATTGCATCTACAAGTCGTGTAGGACTACCACCTTGTTTAGATCTCCAATGGAATCCCAAACTTTGTTCTTCTAGCTCTTTTGCTAATTTAATACTCGTAATTTCAGATTGCAATTATAGTTCTTGCTGGTTCTTCGGTTGCTTGTAGGAACTCAAACTTCATTGTTCAGGTTGATCGTGCCTACGGCAAGGTCAATAACCATTGAAGATTGGTTTAGCGATTGCTAAGGCATATCGTCGTGTACGGTAAGTCGGATCATCAAGGTCAAACTCCACCAAATCGATTGATAGTTACCTTTGTCTCACCGAAAGATCGGGCCACCGTCTCATCAATTTGTCTCAATGTATGGCTCATATACCTTCGCTATGGAACTGGCCCAAGATTTGCAAACTCGAAAACCCATCATGGTTAGTAGAAAATAAGAACAAAATCACAAGTATAATATTCGTATCAACTACTAGGATGTGGCTACAAGTCGCTCAACACTTATGCCAAATCAAAATTCAAGTTCTTACCATGCAATAGGTGATGACTAGTAACCAATGGTGTCAAATATCTCCAAAGATTTTTCTCCCAAAAAATTCATCGGATTGCACTAAAATTTTAACAGTGGATTCCTGGATTTATTCTTGATTTTATTGAATGTTTTTAGATTTTTCTAAGCACTTTGTTTTTTGAGTCTAAATTGAGCTCAAATTCAAATGCCGAATCCAAACAAAGTGGGATTTGAATTTGCTATCCGAGTCCGTGTGGAGGTCGTGGCCCGAGTCCTTAAGCTTGTGAGAGACACCATAGGTTTGTTCAAGGCTTGCCCAAGAGTGTTGGATGGGATCTAAACCAAAGTATGCATAGTTGAGGCACCTGACTTGAACTCTATGTAAATACGTTCCTTTTTCTGATTTTTGTTCTTTCTGAACTCTCCTCTGAACCAAACTGGTTGTGTTGAGCAAAGATCGAAGGAGACCAAGATGTTCTTCCGCTCAACTAGGGCTTGTAGCTTCCCTAGCAGTGGCAACAAACTTAGACGGCGACGCAACAAGTTTTGTGGCATGGCAGTGGATTGATGTTGCTGTGGCAGGGATGATGGAGGCAGCAACAAGTTGATGGTGGCAGCAACACGATGATGGTAGCAGTGGCAAGACGATGGTGGTAATGGCAAGAAGAACTAGACACAATCTACAACTATGACTAGCAACTTGACATGATGATGCAACCACGAATTCAACAATGCAAAAATTACTAAACATAGGTAAAAATAGATCTAACTACAAAAATGATAAATCTCACTGAGCAACTGTAGCTCTGATATCACTTGATAGAACAATGGGCATCCCGATCTTTTGA
The DNA here is from genome assembly GCA_019208055.1 of Stipa capillata. Classification (NCBI taxonomy): domain Eukaryota; kingdom Viridiplantae; phylum Streptophyta; class Magnoliopsida; order Poales; family Poaceae; genus Stipa; species Stipa capillata. The sequence continues at coordinate 357,193 of JAGXJF010000527.1, forward strand.
TGACAAGGATAGCTATCGATTAATGGATTCGACCTTGACGATCCGACTACACTGTGACAAACGATGTGTCTTAGCAATCGCTAGACCAACTCCAGTAGGTTATTGACGTTGCTGGGAGCATGATCAACCTGAACATGAGGTTCATAATCCCTACGACTAATGGAAGAACTAGCAAGAATTAAGATAAAGCAATCTGAAATTGCAAGTATGGATGAAGAAAAAGATAGATTGGGCTTTTGAAAAGTGGTCTTGATCTGGTCGTCGGACATAAACAAAGATACACAAAATTGCAAAAGTAGCAAACTCTTAACTAAACAAAACCTAAAACTAAAGAGAGCATCCTTGGGGGTATATAAAGAAAAGAGGTGGTCTGTTTCAGACTATTTTGGCAATTGCAGCATGCTCATGAGGAATTTGGAGGTGGGTTTGGATGGGTTGGAAAGAGCACGAGATAAGCTTTCCATAGACTCCAGGATGCTCGAAATGTTGACATTTGAAGTTAGAGTTGTCTCAGCAATCCGAATCAAAGTCCAAAACTTGTGGGACTTGATCTCTAGCTCTTCTTTAACCAAAGATGACGTGAGAGAACTCCTTATACAGCCTCAATTCATGTGGAACATGGTCATAGTCACATGAACTTCATTTCCTCCTCCTCCCAAGAGTTTGAACTTGAATCCTCGCTTATTCTTGGAGATCTTGATGGACCTCCTTTGGTTCTTTATAACTTGAGCAGCGGATGTAGTTGAAGTAGTGGAACTAGAGGTGGCACTGGGTATATCCATAGGGATCATGCCCTTGTCATCTAGTTACCAAATAAGATAGGTTTCTAATGATTACAAGTTCATGCTAATTGAGCATAACTATTAGAGAGCTAACAACATGATGGTGACTTGTGTTTTCTTTTTGTTTCATCACGCATGCATTGTCTCGGCAATGGGTCAATTTATATATATATTTTTGCCGAAACTATTTATGTTTAGTTTTATCTACGTAATTATGATGTACACAATACACGTACTTAACTGGACATCATAAAGTTTCATAATTGATACATGACTCATGAGCCTAATGGCCGAACTTCAATTCCCAGTTAATATTTGAGTTAGATTATTTACGTGGGTTTTCTGTTGTAGTTCTCAAGCTTTGGCCCCGCCACCATGTGAGTTGTGAGCCTTGTCATGGCTACACGATTGAAAGGATTTTCATACAAATTTTGGAGGGTTAAAATCCTTAGGATTTTTCCTATGTGGATTGTTTGATTTATAGAATTCTATCTTACTGGCATTTTTTCTAAAGATTCAATTGCTCTTTATTTCATAGAAAAAGTTTTATTGAAAAAGATTCAATTGCACTATATTTTTTCAAAAGGTTTTTTCTATCACTGTATTTTTTAGAATCCTAGGAATCAAAGAGGCCCTAAATGAAACAAGTCTTCTATTTATGTGCATTTGTGAATACTGGTGTAAATTTCACAGAACTACAACTCTTAAAGCAAAGGTAATCGAAAAGCACAGCTTTTTGTGCTTTTGGATTTCTTTTTCTCATAACCAAAGTTCAATGAGTGATTTTAGGTTTATTTGAATCTAGAAATATAACATGACATATATCATGACAATATTGATTAGCAAACATTGCATGTACAAACTAGGCATGCGAATGACTATTGAGTAGAAATATCGCATATCAATTTCACAAGTACGTGCTAGCATGTAAACTATCAATAGGAAAAGGATCAACATTACTATGTAGATGTACCCATTGTTGGAAAAAGATGGTGCTGTGGTGGTGATGATGTAGCCGATGTCATGGACGAAGATGTAGAGGAGGTTCCGAGCATTGTAGAGGAGGTTTTGGTTGTCGTAGAGGAGGTCCTGGCTGACGTAGAGGGTCTAGGACCTCTGTTCTCCCATTCACTGGTGCACACTGATGCGGTGGGACGGATGTAATGACCCTATTCTTAATACGCGCTATTAGTATAGATCAACCAGAACGATAACGGTTTTGCTGTCTCACATGCATGCATACAGATAATTCAAATTGACTTCGATTAAAAACCCTAATATGTGGCTTAGGATCGATGCGACACCGAACGGTGGAACCAAGGTCATGGCAAAATTTTTATAAATATTCTAAAAGTCTTGGTTATCCAAACATCATTGCAAGTCAATTAGAACTTAATTGTATACCTACCCCAAATCATCATGCAAAGTTCTTCTCTTCGGATAAATTTCGGGAGAAGCCAATTGAATGAATTTTCTCATAGAACCTTGAAATCTGATTTGAATTTTCATAGCGATCAAGCCTTAACTTAAGCAGGAGAACATAAAAAGAAAAGACCCCATCTCCTTTTCCCTGCCATATGCCCACCGGGCAGATTTCTTTTTCTTTCCTTTCTTCACCCAGACCTTTTTCTCCTGCCTGCAGATCCCTTCCCCCCCCCCACCTGGCAAACAATTCGCCCGCTGCAATACCTTTTCTCAGCGTGGCAAGCATGCACCGACCGGCCCCTATTCCCCATCCTTCTTCTCCCCTGTCATTTCCTCTTTTCCCCATTTTCTTTTCTCCTCCAGCTCTTCTCGGTAGCCTCACTCCTCTCCCCTTTTGTGCTTCCTCACTTGCCGCCGCCGCCGCCTTTGCCTTCGGGCTAGGCCACTTCCACCTCTGGTTGCCGCCGCCTCTTCCCTCTCCCCTCTCCTCCCCGTGCGCCGCCGTCGACCCCATTCCCCGCCCTGCTCCACCGCACGCCACCGCCTCGCCTCTCTGCCACGCCCCCCTCGCGCGCCACGGCCGCCGCCTCCGCTGCTCGCCGCAGTGGCCGGCGAGCCACTGCCGGCAGCCCCCTCCGGCCAGCCTCCCCCACTCATCCCCCTCCAAGCGCCGCCGCCCCTCCCCTTTACCTCCACGCCGCACCTCCCGAGCCAGCTCCGGCATCCCGCCGAGCTCGGGCTCCATCTCCACCGCCGACGACCTCAGCGCCCCCGCTGTCCTGGCCGCGCACCCCCTTCTCCTTTTCACTGCCAAGCGAGCCGCCTCCTTCGGTGAGCCCCCTTTCCCCCCTCTTTCTTCTTCTGCAAAATATTCTCCCGATCTGATTCGGTTAAGACCTTGCCCTCGTATACCTAGAGTTCAATTAACTGAGCATATATGATTGATTCGAGATGATTGGGACTAATACTTGTTCATGGGGTTTTGGTTACGGTATGGTGGCAAATCCAATTTCTGGTACATGCTATATGGTGGCTGTCCGTGCTTGATACTTAGCCTTAGAGATAAAATTTTTCGTTACTACGTGTTCTACTCTAGTACCTTGGCAATCAAAGCGTACTGATGCCTCTAGTTGTCTCATGGTAGTTATATGGACATGAACCCTAAGGTTCTTCTTACTAATAAGGTTATGGTATAAAGGGTGATTTGAATGGCAATCATCAACTAATAGATGCTCTACGTAATCCCTTGATCATTGACCTTATCCGAGCTGAACATTAATTAAACTGATAAGTAATCCGCACCAGTTATGGTTCATTTGCAGTATGATGTTCATAGTTCACTAACACTTCCCTTGCTCGTAAGCTCGATTGAGATCCAAATTCGCAAGAACCATAATACTTGTGATGTTCACCCAATCCATGAACTGAATTGTTCCCTAGTTGCTCTAATACCTGGTAGTTAGCTCAATCCACCAAGTTTAGACATTTCAAAATGTTACGATCATCCATTGACCAGTAGTTAGCTCATATGGTAAACACATTAATTGAATCATGAACTCGCGTGTATCTGATCAGTGGGCTCAATCCGAGTAAAGTACTAGTGCTAGATTAATCAAGCTAAAACTCAATTGCAAGCACCACTTGTGTTCTGCCTGATGAACAATGCTGGTGATACCCGACCAATGACCTAGCTGAAGCCTTAGTCGCTTAATGTCTCGGTTGAGCAAAGTGCTACTCAATAGATGCCTTAGATATGCCTAGGGATAACGTGAAGGACCCACTTGCCATTCCTAGGTAATATGCAACTACTAGGAATAAGATATTTCATACCTTGTTCCTCACTGAGAAGAATACAGGAAATGCTAAAGTTGATTAAACTTGTAGAACTGGTAAAAAAATGTAAACGACCTTCAGATATGTATATCCTAGAGAATCTAGCTTAACAGCCAAACTAAATATGCTTAGTGTCACAATTCGCTTAACGGCCGAAGTATAACCACAAACCCATGTCCTCACCTACCACCACTGCGAATCAATCGGATGAGCCCTAATTCTAACCATTGATATAACAGCCCTTTTTCCTTAACTACCCATCACATCTCATGCATGCATCCATCCCCTAGGTTCGTCCAAGAATTAAAATGATAGTACAACTAAAACTAGGCTAGAATCTGGAATAAAGACCAACCTGCCTATGTATTTGTACACTTTATTTTAATCCACCGTAGTTGCATCCACGTCAATTGCATCCATACATTTTCGTCATTTTCAAACCGGTTTCTTAGATTTGCTTTTTCCTCTGTTGGAGGTCATTTGCTTCTTACCAGCGTTTCGAGTGTTCTGGAGTTTTCACGCAGAATCCTCTTACTTCCCTCAGGCAACCAGGCAAGCTCCATTGCTTGTTGATTAATCATTACATGTGTGTTAATCCTTGTTTGGCTGAATTAATTGAATGACTTGATGCTTGTGTGAATGATTGCTTGATCTGTGCTGGATACTTCATTAGTATGTGTAGGCCTTGTTATTATGCAGTAGCTAAGGCTGATACTTTAACCTGATGCCCTTTTAACTTGAACCTAATAAAGTGAGATGTGAGCGCCGAGGGGACATGTATGTGGGATATGACTGGTGGATAGTGAGATTATTGAGATTATTGAGATTGTGTTTGTGCGCCCCAGTCTGAGGTTATTCCCACATACACTACCCTTATCACACGTAGATGAGAACCGAAAGTGCACCGAGGCCAACACTACGGTATAATGGGGATAAGTCTCAGATACTGGTGGGAGCCTTGTGAACTCCACCAGGGTTGCACTCCTTATACCCGAGGTGGTTGAGTCGGCGGTGAAGATGAGAACCGAGGGTGTTACCGAGACCAGCACTACGGTATATTGGGGATAAGTCTCAGAGACTGCGTGGAGCCTCACAACCTCCAGCAGGGTTGCACTCCTTATACCCGAGGTGGCTGAGTCGGCGGTGAAGACCCGAGGGAAAACGCGTATGTCACCAACGAAACGAAACTACGATATAGTTGAGGTAAGTCTCAGAGACTGGGGGGAGTAGTGTGAACTCCACCAGGGTTGCACTCTTTATATCCGAGGTTGTCGGCTCGTTGGTGACGGTGAGGCATGTGTTGCCATGAGAGTGAGTTTAAAGGCATGTGTTGCCATGATTGGAGTTTGAGGCATGTGTTGCCGTGAGAAAGATTGAGATTTTTAAATGGGTGTGGGCTACCCAAATAAATTGGAAATGATGACATTCGTATTGTTATATTTGTGTGTATGCTCGTAAGTTACTTTTATCGTCATGTGTTTATCATTGCTATGCTCTTGCTACAATATGAGATTAAATTGTGTAGTTTATGTTCATTTCATCTCTAGTATGTAACTTGAACTTGTTATAAAATGCGAACCTTTATCACTTGTCAAACTTGATTAATACCATGTTTTAATTAATCAATAAGCAATGTCTTGCGAGTACGGTGGTTGTACTCACCTAGGTTTATCCTAGGCAGGTTCTTGGAGCAATTGAAGTTGACGTCGCTGCTTGGATTTACCACTCTAGGTTTCGATTTCCTCGGGACTTTGTTGCGAGCTGTTTGGAGGTGGTTTCCCCACCATCTCGGGCATTTTCCGTTTTTCCTTCCGCTGCTGTTTGTAATAATGTATATTGTGATCGACTTCCGAGTCGCTATGTATATATATATGTATTCTATAAGTCTTTCTCTAGTAGAGTTTGTGCTGTGGTAGTCCAAGTTGTTACTTGCGGTTGTCCATGTACAATGCGTGTATGTGATGAAGTATGTGGACAACTGTGCAGCGGTATTATTGCGTGCTAGGATTGCGTTTCGTGATGGCAGAGGTGAGCGAACCACTAGTCCTGTGTAGCTTTGGTTGAGTCGATCCAGGGGATTCGTCCCGTACTCGCTAAGCCTCCTACGACCGTCACGCCTCGCGCTGACGGCAGAGCAGAGCTGGATCCTCCCAGAGTCGCACCTCGTGGCTAGGTTAGGTTGAGGGGATGCATATCCCGGGCTCTAGTCCTCCTATGACTATCGCGGAGCGCAGACTTATCACGCGGTCTTACCCCTTCACCGGTATCTGGGATCTATATGTGGTTTGGGGAAGATTGGTCGCTTCCGGCCGGCCCGCACGTGGCGGGTGTCGGATCGTTTCGCCTTGGTGCGTACGGCGCAGGTACCGTGCCACCGGGCTGACGAGTCCTTCGGTCCTTGGCGACTTCGCGTTCCTCTAATCATATGTGGATTCCGGGTCCGTGACAGCTTGGTATCAGAGCCAAATTGACCGTAGGGAGCCAATTGCAGGTGGACGTTAGTTAAGGACTTTGATTGAAAAAGCTATTTATGAAATTACAAACTAGCTTCAAAAATACTAGGTAAGATTCTATTTATTCCTTATCTTCCGCTGTCTTAGGTCTGAATTTTCTTCTTTCCTACCTCATTTTGGTTGCAAAATGTTTACAACTCTTACCCCGTCTTGCTTCTTAGCGAGACGTTCTTTAAGCTGTTAGGTATTTATTCATACCATATGTGTAAGTTGTAAACCTGAGTGTTTCTCCTTTGCTTTAATTCCTTGTTTCTAACAAAGTCCAATTTTATCCCCTAGGGCCTTTCTATGTCCTTGTGATATTAACATGCCCTTGCTGCCCATATAAGACTCTGTGAAGTATCCTTTGAAATTTTTGTCTCAATCAAGTAACAGCGAAGCCATTTTGTTTCCCTTGTGGTCATATGGCTTCCACGACTCCTTGGGCTTCTCACTACTGCAATTTAGAAGGTGAGATGCCTCCATCTCTTGGCAAAAGGGCTAATGATCGAGTCGTTTAACCGAACTCGAAATTGTCTTTTTGGGGTTCATGTCTTGTTCCTTATCATCGATTCGACCTTCCCCATATTTCCTGTTTAGGTGATCTTTGTGAGCTATGATTTTCCAAAGCGTTATGTGCGCATGTGGTTTATTCCTTTACCTTTCCTATCGAAGGGTCCTCCATGTGATCTTCTCCCTTCTTGATTTAAGTCTGTCGCATCTTTACCATTTACCGTTGCCCAGGATTGAAACCTGGCTCTAATACCACTTACTAACCTATGCCCGGATTCTATGGAGTATTTGAGAAAGTGCAATCCTTCTATTGTGACAAAATTATATTCCCCAGCTCTAGTAAGACTACTCCATCCGCTCTGGATTAATGCCCAACCCACTTCTTGAGCGATGCCTTTACCCATCATCTCGATTGGATGTTAATGTGTGGGGTTAAGTGATGAGTAACAACCCCTCCTCCTGGTGGTGATGCACCCCTTTTCTATAGATTCTCGTCCACGTTGAATCTTTTGGTTGAGTACTAGGCAACACGATTCGACCATCGGCGTGCGGAGTCAATAGTTTGAGTACGGGATGGATTGGCCCCCATACCGTCTATGTAATACCCAAAGTTGATAATTAGGTACTTGCAGTTGCATCCATGCATACATGTCATCATCATCACTGCACCTTATTTAAACTTAAATGTAATATGATTATGTTTTATAGAATATGTACATATCTCATCCTCGGTGGATATTTTGGCAAACACCAATCAACTTATTCGGGTTATCAACCCAAGGTTCTCGCAATGTTAGGTGATCGAGATCTGAGGTCACTAGAGTGGAAACCTTTCCCCGACATCTCATCCACTAGATCATCCAAAAACTACATGAAATGATAGCTCCATTGGATCTCGATTCTAAACCCTAAAAGAGCCGAGAACTAGGGCTAAGATGATGGGCAAGCAAATGTGTATAAAAAAATTTCACCAAACTTTGGGGGATGGTCATGAATATGGGAATATTAGCTTCATGCCAAATTTCAGAGTTTTTGGAGAAGTTTAGGGTCTAGCTCTAGTTCAAATGTCGAATTAGGTCAAAACTTGGGGTTTGAACTAGACACCCATTCTAATGAGCCCCAAATCAATTCAAAATTCTACAGTAGGTCCCAAATAATGTTAGGAGGGCCCTGTAAAAATTTCAAAATATTTGGAGCAAAATTTGAACATAAAATAACACAAACAGTGGCTCTGGTGTTAAAGAAGAAGAAAAAGGAAAAAGAAAAAGAAAAGGGGCGCCAGGCCGAGGCCTGTTGGGCCGCCTCGGCCGGCCCACTTCTCCCCGCGCGCGCCCTCCCCCTCTTCTCCTGCTGACAGACTGGCCCCGCCTGCCAGCCTCTCCCCCTCTCTCGCTCTCGCGCCCGGGCCCGCCTGTCGGGTCTTCGTCTCCACGTCGCCGCCGTCGAGAGGCCGCGGTGGGCGGCGGATCCCCGGCTGTCCGAGCCCGGCCGCCCTATTTAAGGGCCGGTTTCGACAGCCCCTCTCCCCCTCACCCATCTCCCCGGAACCCTAGCCTCCTTCTCCCTTTTCTCCCTGAGCCCGAGCCTCCTCCCCTATCTCCGGTCACCGAGCTCCAGTGAGAAATCCATCGCAGTCCAGTGAGCCTCCGTCCTCCCCACCAAGCTCCCGAGCTTCCTCACCTTTTCCTTCACCTGCCTCCCTCCTCTACGCCTCAAATCCGTGCCGGAATCACCATCACCATCGTCTTCGTCCTCAAGTCCGGTCAGAACTCCGATGAGCTCGCCGAGCAAGCTCCCGTCTTCCCCCTCTCCCATTTTCTTCTCCCCGAGCTCCCTCTCGACGTCCTTAACCTCCTCCTTCCCTCCTAGTTGCAGATCTGCGCCTGGAGCATCCTCCCCGCCGGTGACCGAAGCCCCCCGCCGCTCCTGGCCGTCGCCAGCAGCCTCCCCGAGCTCCTCCGCCCTCGCCGAGCACGAAACCGACTCCGGGGTGAGCTCCTCTTCCGTTTGCTATCCTCGGCCGAGGCCCCCGAGCACTGTGGTGTCCCCGGTGCTCCTCCGGTGAACTTTTGACGAGGCACCGCCGTCCCGAGCACCACCGGCCACCTCCAGAGCGAGAGAGAGAGAGGGGTGTGTGGGTGGCCGCGTGGCCGGCTCCGATTGGTTGGGGTTACCCAGTCAGCTGCTGACTGGGATTTCTGCGCCCAGTCAGCACTGACCTGGGGACCCCACCTGTCATCCGAAGGGGTTAAGTATTAGGATATCTGTGTAACTTCTCCGGTGGGTTTAGCAATTTGATTTTCGTGTACAGAGAAGGGTAGGGTTAGAATTAGGGTTAGGGTTTTGCGACGAAATTGAAACAGTGATAACTTTTGAACCGTAGATCGGATTTTGACAAATTTTATATCATTGGAAAGCTTATCAAATTTCCTACACTTTGGCTGCAACAAAACCTTAAAATTTGAAATCTAAAATCTTGGTTAGGTTGAATTAAGATATATGTGTCCCTCCCGAGCATCGTTCTTCAACGATTCGTAACTTACTGCTCGTAACCCCGAGTCCAGTGATTCCAATTGCGTTAGTCAAGTATTCCAGAGTACTTCTAAGTTATAAATATTTGAATTCATGTCCCTCCAACATGAGCAGCCACCTTTAAAACCCTAAGTTCGCCATCGGACGAATCTAGACATACATGTAGGTTAAGGCAACCACTTGACCTCACGAATTCAAAATTGGAAACCCTCGTTAACTTAGACCCAAAACATCAGTACGTTGGTTAGAAATCCATTACTTGCATTGCACATCATACATACATGCTGGACTCATATTCTTTTATCGTTTCTTTTCCGGTATTCGTATTAATCACAACAGAGCCCGAAGAAGGAGACCACCCGGCTTATGCCTCCCCGCAAGATCAGGAACAACCAGAGCAAGGCAAGCAAAGCTTGTTGCATCTTACTTTCCGTATTCTGTGTATGCCCTGTTTATGTGTACTCATGCGTAAATGGTTGCTTGAATGCCATATGTGAGGTCGAACACACTAGTATGCGTAGGATGTGTCTTACGTTGAGAACATCTTATGGCTCTTCAACTAAATTGATTAAGTGAGTTGGGAGAGCCGAGGGCGTGCACAATGGGTACGGTTGGTGTTAATTGCAGGGTGAAGGCGACCCAGGAGTAAGTAGAGTTTTGTCGTCACACCAACCCTATCTTCAGCGTGTCACCATCCCTTATCACGCTGGGAACGATAGCGGGAACCAACATTGAGGTATAGTTGAGATAAGTCTCCATGCCTTTGGAGGCTAGCTACCTCCAAATGGTTATGCACTCACTATACCTGCTGTGGTTGAGTTGTCGGTAGCGGTCCGAGAGATTAATTAAATGAAAATGTGGGTATGATGGATCGATTTGGAATTGACATAGGGGCTGCCCTAATCTGTTCGGAGTATGTTGAATGGATTCATTTGGATTGGACTCATGGGCTGCCCCAATGGACTTGGAATTGGTGATTAGGTCTTGTGGTGATTTGTTTATGCTATGTATATATCTTGAATTAGCATGTTACCTACTTTGTCCTTAATTCACCTTGTTATTGCTATGTTCTTAATCTGTATATTGTTACTCTGAGAAGCATCATGTTTACTCACTGCTGTACTAGTATGCGTAGGACATTTAATCAAGCACGAATAAGTCTTGCAAGTACTTTTGTACTCACCTAGGTTATTCCTAGAGCTTGCAGGTGAGCCGGTGGTTGAAGACTATTTTGATGACGCTTAAACTTGTGGTTTCCTTGGTTAGCTATTCGACTCATGGGATAGGTGGTGACTTTTGGTCAGCGGTCAATGCGCCGCTGTGGACTCTTTTACTTTGCTTCCGCTGTGGTTTAATTAATCCGTACTCGGATATGTTTCCGGCTACGACTGACTGATGTAATCTTATCATCCGATGCGGACAACTAGTTTATTATCTTAATGTAGTGCTTTGTGATGATATCCAAGTTGTTATTCGGGCTGCCCATATGCAATGCGTGTATGATATGAAGCGTGTGGGTATGCCATGAAGGGTTACGACTGTTCCTCTTACTACTAGGCCGAGCAGGAATCGGTTGAGTGACTCGCTGGCTGAGATGCTGTGTCGGCCAGGCAGGGTGTGGGTGTGTTCTACCGGGCTTTCGAGCGACCCACTAACTTCCGAGCTAGGTTAGGGTGTGGGTAGAATCACCGGGCTCCTCCGACCTTGTTTTGCCTGGTAGAATGCGGGAACGGCTCTAAACTTTCACCGGATCAGGGAATTGAATGTGGTTCTGGGAAGTTTAGTCGCTTCCGGCCGGCTTGCGTTGGTCAGGTGTCGGATCACTCCGCCTCGGTGAGTACGGTGCAGGTACCGTGCCACCAGGTCGGCTGGTCTTTCGGCCCTTGGCGACCATTCGTTCCCCTAATCATATGTAATTCCCGGGTCCGTGACAGTCTACCCTGCTATTTGCTTCTAGTGCGCTCGAGTGGTGTATCCCTGTATGCCCTGTCCTTAGGCCTGAAGAGACTAACATCGGTCGGCCTGAATACTTGGAGTGGTATGAGTACCGCTATCGGGACTGATCACCCCTGTGGTTGTATACGCACCCCACAGTCCAAATGAGCAAGCCAGACCGAATCTCTATCTTTAAGAACTTATAAGTTTCTGGATTCCATCCTTGGATGCTGAGAATATCCCTATCTCCAATCCATGTTTTAAAGTCTACGTGACTAACATTTTCATTAGCCCTCATCTTCCTGTAGTGCGGTGAAAGTTCTTGAGCAGCGGTATACCCTCTCAACTTCACTGTTCTACCATGCTTATGTTCCTTGTAATCCCTACGTCTTAGTATCTTCCTGAACAACGGGTTAGCTACTTATGGCCTTGGATTCTCTTCATCGAGACCTTAGATTCTCCCAAATAGAATAACCCTCACTACGACAAAAGTTCCATCGACATTCTCTAGAATAAGCCACTCCGCTCGTGCCTCATTGACGACTTCCCCTCCCCCTTGTTCCTCTTGTGGGACCAAGAATTCTAACCCTTCAGTAACCCCTAATGAGAGTTGTACTCTAAGATCTTTCTTATCGCTGAAGTGCAATCACACTCGAACGATAATGGAAACCCTTCTCTTTATGCCTTAAGCGAGTCTGATGTTCAGGCTGCATACTAAAAGCTGGATATCACCCCTTTTCAGATCCTCTGCTGTTAATTATGTATCTTTAGTTCCACTTACCCAATTCAAGTAAATAAAAACTCTATCGATATCTACTCAAAATTTCCAATAAGTTTGCTGTTGAGCTCCAATTATAATTCTGGAATTAAGGTTACCATTTTCAGCTTAATAGATTGCAGCTTCTGAAAAACTGAATATCAGCACTAGTGTTTTGATCATAACTTTTCCATCGTAACTCTGATTGGAGAAATCTCCATGGCATTGGAAAGATTATGACAAGTTCTAAAACTTCTTCTTTGGACTCCCTCTGAGATTATGCACTATCTGATCGCAGTTTTCAGATTACCATTGCTGATCTGCACCCTGAGTTCTGGAATTTCTGCTTCTTTAATCCTGTATAAACCCTGTTGCTGAACCCTGATCTGCCGATGCCATAACTTTAATTCTAGTTACTCAAAACATGACCGCAAGTATTCCCTATTCTTTAACCAGAAAAGCCAGGGTGTTCTCTGTTAATGTAAACTTGCAAATATTCCCTATGGTTCTATATTCTTGCCTCATTTGAACCTAATCATGTTTTCCACCTCTCCCGTGTTGCCCTCTCATCTCGTTGTCATTTGGCTGCAATAGCATGGCTTCTGGAACACGTGGAGCTGCTCGTGGTCGCCGTGAGCGCGACGAGGCGGAAGTGCCACCTCCTCCTCAACAACCCAACATAGCAGATGTGTTGGCAACCCAGACTCGCCTTCTGGAGCAACTCGTGCGCAATCTTGGCGCAACAAATGGCCGAGCAAGAGGTGACCTAGCTGATTTTCAACAGACGCAACCGGCCACGTTTGACAGAGCAAAGGATCCCCTGGAAGCAGATAATTGGATCCGCACCATAGAGAGAAAGCTCCAGCTAGCCCAATGCACGGAGGCCGACAAGGTTAATTTTGCCTCCCACTATCTCGAAGGAGTTGCAGCGGATTAGTGGGAGAACTTCCTAGCGATGCAAGCCCCTGACCATGTTGTCACTTGGGCCGAATTTCACACTGGCTTTCGTGAGTCGCACATCACAGCAGCCACTATGGCTATGAAGAAGGAAGAGTTCCGTCACCTACGTCAAGGCAAGAAGCCTGTTCAGGAATTCCTCTATGAATTTAATCACTTGGCGCGTTACGCACCTCGTGAAGTGTCCACAGATGAGGACAAAGTGGAGAAGTTTATGGGCAAGCTAAATGAAGAAATGCAAGCCAAGCTCACTGCCGTCGACGTACGCAACTTCCAGCACCTCGTAGACAAGGCCATCAAAGTGGAGGCCAAAGCGTTAGCCCTCAATCAGTCTCGCAAGCGTGAGAGGAAAGTGCTGAAATCGGCTGGGAACAGTTCGCAGGATCCGCGGTCGGGACAGCCACAACCACCCCGTCCCCGTGGACATTTCCCTCAGAGGCCACAAGGTTTCCAGTCACGTCCCCAGCGTCGACAGTCTCGGTCCGTCATAGATTGGAGCAAGGTTGAATGCCATAACTGCGGAAACATGGGACATTTCACTAACCGTTGCTTCTTTCCGCGTTCGGGACAAGCTTTTGACTCCAAGGCACGGCAAGGACAACCAAGTGGAGGTCCTCAAGTTAGGGGACCATCCTCCAGCAAGCCTCAATTTGCAGGCCGTGGAAGGACGAACCACGTCACTGCCGAGGAAGCGCAGGATGCCCCGGAGGTGGTGTAGGATACGCTTTCCGAAAATCTATTAAAGCTGGGGCACCGTAGAATGATGATCTAACCTGGTTTTCTCTTTCTAGAACTAGTGTAAAAGTCGATAAGTGATTCTGCTTTCTCACTATCAACAGCTTGGTATCTCGTCAAAGTCTTGCCGCAAGTTGAATACCTGGTCTTCCCTTCTTTACCGTAGGAATCTCGGGACGAGATTCTTTTAAGGGGGGCAGGTCTTGTAATGACCCTATTCTTAATATGCACTATTAGTATAGATCAACCAGAACGATAACGATTTGGCCTCCCCCACTCATCCCCCTCCAAGCGCCGCCGCCCCTCCCCTTTACCTCCATGCCGCACCTCCCGAGCCAGCTCCGGCATCCCGCCGAGCTCGGGCTCCATCTCCACCGCCGACGACCTCAGCGCCCCCGCTGCCCTGGCCGTGCACCCCTTTCTCCTTTCCACTGCCAAGCGAGCCGCCTCCTTCGGTGAGCCCCCTTTTTCCCCTCTTTCTTCTTCTGCAAAATATTCTCCCGATCTGATTCGGTTAAGACCTTGCCCTCGTATACCTACAGTTCAATTAACTGAGCATATATGATTGATTCGGGATGATTGGGACTAATACTTGTTCATGGGGTTTTGGTTACGGTATGGTGGCAAATCCAATTTCTGGTACATGCTATATGGTGGCTGTCCGTGCTTGATACTTAGCCTTAGAGATAAAATTTTTCGTTACTACGTGTTCTACTCTAGTACCTTGGCAATCGAAGCGTACTGATGCCTCTAGTTGTCTCATGGTAGTTATATGGACATGAACCCTAAGGTTCTTCTTACTAATAAGGTTATGGTATAAAGGGGGATTTGAATGGCAATCATCAACTAATAGATGCTCTACGTAATCCCTTGATCATTGACCTTATCCGAGCTGAACATTAATTAAACTGATAAGTAATCCGCACCAGTTAAGGTTCATTTGCAGTATGATGTTCATAGTTCACTAACACTTCCCTTGCTCATAAGCTCGATTGAGATCCAAATTCGCAAGAACCATAATACTTGTGATGTTCACCCAATCCATGAACTGAATTGTTCTCTAGTTGCTCTAATACCTGGTAGTTAGCTCAATCCACCAAGTTTAGACATTTCAAAATGTTACGATCATCCATTGACCAGTAGTTAGCTCATATGGTAAACACATTAATTGAATCATGAACTCGCATGTATCTGATCAGTGGGCTCAATCCGAGTAAAGTACTAGTGCTAGATTAATCAAGCTAAAACTCAATTGCAAGCACCACTTGTGTTCTGCCTGATGAACAATGCTGGTGATACCCGACCAATGACCTAGCTGAAGCCTTAGTCGCTTAATGTCTTGGTTGAGCAAAGTGCTACTCAATAGATGCCTTAGATATGCCTAGGGATAACGTGAAGGACCCACTTGCCATTCCCAGGTAATATGCAACTACTAGGAATAAGATATTTCATACCTTGTTCCTCACTGAGAAGAAGATAGGAAATGCTAAAGTTGATTAAACTTGTAGAACTGGTAGAAAAATGTAAACGACCTTCAGATATGTATATCCTAGAGAATCTAGCTTAACAGCCAAACTAAATATGCTTAGTGTCACAATTTGCTTAACGGCCGAAGTATAACCACAAACCCATGTCCTCACCTACCACCACTACGAATCAATCGGATGAGCCCTAATTCTAACCATTGATATAACAGCCCTTTTTCCTTAACTACCCATCACATCTCATGCATGCATCCATCCCCTAGGTTCGTCCAAGAATTAAAATGATAGTACAACTAAAACTAGGCTAGAATCTGGAATAAAGACCAACGTGCCTATGTATTTGTACACTTTATTTTAATCCACCGTAGTTGCATCCACGTCAATTGCATCCATACATTTTCGTCATTTTCAAACCGGTTTCTTAGATTTGCTTTTTCTCTGTTGGAGGTCATTTGCTTCTTACCAGCGTTTCGAGTGTTCTGGAGTTTTCACGCAGAATCCTCTTACTTCCTCAGGCAACCAGGCAAGCTCCATTGCTTGTTGATTAATCATTACACTGTGTGTTACTCCCTGTTTGGCTTGAATTAACTGAAGTAGCTTGGTGCTTGTGTGAATGATTGCTTGATCTGTGATGGATACTTCATTAGTATGTGTAGGCCTTGCTATTATGCAGTAGCTAAGGCTGATACTTTAACCTGATGCCCTTTGAACTTGAACCTAATAAAGTGAGATGTGAGCGCCGAGGAGACATGTATGTGGGATATGACTGGTGGATAGTGAGATTATTGAGATTATTGAGATTGTGTTTGTGCGCCCCAGTCTGAGGTTATTCCCACATACACTACCCTTATCACACGTAGATGAGAACCGAAAGTGCACCGAGGCCAACACTACGGTATAATGGAGATAAGTCTCAGATATTGGTGGGACCCTTGTGAACTCCACCAGGGTTGCACTCCTTATACCCGAGGTGGTTGAGTCAGCGGTGAAGATGAGAACCGAGGATGTTACCGAGACCAGCACTACGGTATATTGGGGATAAGTCTCAGAGACTGCGTGGAGCCTCACAACCTTCAGCAGAGTTGCACTCCTTATACCCGAGGTGGCTGAGTCCGCGGTGAAGACCCGAGGGAAAACGCGTATGTCACCAACGAAACGAAACTACGATATAGTTGAGGTAAGTCTCAGAGACTGGGGGGAGTAATGTGAACTCCACCAGGGTTGCACTCTTTATATCCGAGGTTGTCGGCTCGTTGGTGACGGTGAGGCATGTGTTGCCATGAGAGTGAGTTTAAAGGCATGTGTTGCCATGCATTGGAGTTTGAGGCATGTGTTGCCGTGAGAAAGATTGAGATTTTTAAATGGGTGTGGGCTACCCAAATAAATTGGAAATGATGACGTTCGTATTGTTATATTTGTGTGTATGCTCATAAGTTACTTTTATCGTCATGTGTTTATCATTGCTATGCTCTTGCTACAATATGAGATTAAATTGTGTAGTTTATGTTCATTTCATCTCTAGTATGTAACTTGAACTTGTTATAAAATGCGAATCTTTATCACTTGTCAAACTTGAGTAATACCATGTTTTAATTAATCAATAAGTAATGTCTTGCGAGTACGGTGGTTGTACTCACCTAGGTTTATCCTAGGCAGGTTCTTGGAGCAATTGAAGTTGACGTCGCTGCTTGGATTTACCACTCTCGGTTTCGATTTCCTCGAGGACTTTGTTGCGAGCTGTTTTGAGGTGGTTTCCCCACCATCTCGGGCATTTTCCGTTTTTCCTCCGCTGCTGTTTGTAATAATGTATATGGTGATCGACTCCGAGTCGCTATGTATATATATATGTATTCTATAAGTCTTTCTCTAGTAGAGTTTGTGCTGTGGTAGTCCAAGTTGTTACTTGCGGTTGTCCATGTACAATGCGTGTATGTGATGTAGTATGTGGACAACTGTGCAGCGGTATTATTGCGTGCTAGGATTGCGTTTCGTGATGGCAAAGGTGAGCGAACCACTAGTCCTGTGTAGCTTTGGTTGAGTCGATCCAGGGGATTCGTCCCGTACTCGCTAAGCCTCCTACGACCGTCACGCCTCGCGTTGACGGCAGAGCAGAGCTGGATCCTCCCAGAGTCGCACCTCGTGGCTAGGTTAGGTTGAGGGAATGCATATCCCGGGCTCTAGTCCTCCTATGACTATCGCGGAGCGCAGACTTATCACGCGGTCTTACCCCTTCACCGGTATCTGGGATTTATATGTGGTTTGGGGAAGATTGGTCGCTTCCGGCCGGCCCGCACGTGGCGGGTGTCGGATCGTTCCACCTTGGTGCGTACGACGCAGGTACCATGCCACCGGGCTGACGAGTCCTTCGGTTCTTGGCGACTTCGCGTTCCTCTAATCATATGTGGATTCCGGGTCCGTGACAACGGAATAGCTTGGAAGCAGTGCAGAACAAGGGAACGAGGCAATGTGTAGAACATGGAAAGTGTTATCTGTCCTCTACCAGGGGTGCATATCTCCTTATATAGCCCGCAACTATGTAAGGCAAAGGTCAACGGAGGAGTTACATATAGCAACAGTTATGTCAGTTACGCATTTCTAATTAAACTAGAAACACCTGACCGTTCTTTCATATTAACTACCACGGTAACGCTTGACTATTCATTTATCCGCACCAAAAAATAAAAATTCCAAACTCTCGGGTACACACACCTAGCCCAGTCCACATGATGACATGCACGCTCGGGTGTGGCAAGGCAAGAGAGCAAATGAGTGAGTGTGCGTGTGTAGTTTCTTCGTCTCATGCTACAAGGAGGTGTCACACACAACACCTTATATGTTGGTGTCTTTTCACCTCCTAGTAGTATGTGACAAAGCACCTTATACATGCCTTGCAATTTAATTAGCTTTGGGATTTATCTAGAATTATTAATTATATGGGTCTAGGCCCAATATATGTAACAATCCCCACCAGATCCTAGAGGCACATGAAACTGCCTAACGTTCCAATGTATTGTTAATATACCAGTGTTTCGGTGGAAACCTGTTAGGGTTGAGCATCCACTTAGAACATCTAGCTACACTTATCCACAACAACACAATGGATTATGCCTTGAATTACAAGTTTTGTGTGTTAAAGCCTTTGCTAGTGATAGCCACAAAACACATGAATACTAAAATCATCCTGATATACAAATTCTCAGAGTATTGCATCTCCATTGGAGTGGGTTTTAAAGGTACTCTCCTCCAATTAATCAATAGCTTGTTTTTCCTACATCCTACTTCACTGGATCTCCGATCACATAGGTTAGGTTACTATTATAGTGTAACTCAAATAGGTCTCATACCCATCTCTTCCAATGCATTATCTATCACATTCCATGATAACCCCTTTTAAAGGGATCTACAAGATTCTTAGCTGTTTGCATATAATTCAAAGCTATCACTCCAGAGTTCCTCAATTTCCTGACAGACTCAGGTGTCTTTCCACATGTCTCAAGGAATTCGTATTATCCTTTTCACTGTTCACTTTTTGCGAGGTAGATGACTGTTTGGTTATCGTAGTTCATGAGGATAGCTGGTATCGATTTTTCAACTACCGCAAATTCATCAAGAGCTCATGTAGCCATTCTGCCTCAGTAGTAGCTATGTCCAATGTTGTGAGCTCTGCCTCCATGCTTTACCTTGTCAATATGGTCTATTTGCAAGACCTCCATGAAACTACTCCGCCAAGAGTGGATACATGTCCACTCGTGGCCTTAATGTCACCAGCAACAGAGATCCAATTGGAATCACTATACCCCTCTTGTATCCTTGGGTACTCGGTATAGTGAATCACATAGCTCATCGTACCTTTTAGATAGCGCATTACTGTCGTTGCGCCTACTAAATTTCAAGTGGATAAGTATATCAGAATCTTTATTCAATCATTACTTTATTTACCAATAAACATGATCCAACATCTCCCACGCCTAACTCTTATTATTGCAGTAACCATCCTTTACTTTTTAGCATTTTATTATTCATCTCTAGTTTTATACTTGCGTTAATCACTTTTAAATAAATTTGGAAAACCCTTTTCAGGACAAGCATACTTATGACTTGTGACACCACAAGTGTGAGAAAGAAGTGACCATCACCCTAGCTCCTCACGGGATTGACAAAAAAACTAGGGCGAATACTTCCAACAAACTATTGCAACTAGCCCTATGCACTTGTAGGACATTAGATAGTCCAAGTGAGTTTTGTTCGGAGCCTCCGAGGTAGCTAGGTGGTTCTATTTTTGCTAAATATTGAGCCTCTAGATCCTTCGAGTGGAAGTGATCTGGAGCATCCGAACCATGTTTTCTTCTCTGGACAGAAGGTTGTTTTCTGTTCGGACCCTCCCAACGAGTCTTGTTTGGACCCTCCAGGTCTCTGAAAGTTCCCTATTTTGAATCATTCGGACCCTCCAAGTGGTGAGCATTGAACCTCTGAGCAGCACAAATTAGTTGTTATTTTGAATCCCGGACCCCTCGGGTTGAGTCCGTCCGGAGCCTCTGGATAGTGCAAAAAGTGACATAACGGCTAGAGTTTTGTGAGCTGTCTATATATACCCTCACCCACTCCAACCAACAAGAACTCTTGCTTCCCCATTCTTTTTCTCCAGCTTGTTGAGTTCTCCTCTTCACATCGTTGAGTGATCTTTCTAAGAGGGAAGAGAAGAGAAGGAATGGTGTGATCTATTCACTAGAATAGAACAGGTCTTTTAAGACCCCTCATTGCACACGGTTAGCCGAAACCCGTCACCAATGTGAACATCGCAGACGGTCAACATTTCAGGCCCGTGTGTGATGTGCCACGGTAAACTGGGCCATGTGCAATGTGAGGCACATCGCACATGGTTTTTTCTGGGAAACCGTGTGAGGAACATCGCACACGTGTATTTTCTAATAACCGTGTGCACTGTGCCTCACATCGCACATGGTTATTTCATAGGTACCGTGTGCGATGTGCCTCACATCGCACATGGTTATTTCACTCACATTGCACATGGGTATTTTCTAATAATCGTGTGCGATGTGGCTTCACATCGCACACGGTTTTTTCGAGTGACCATGTGATGTCTCGTTTTGGAAATTCTTAACTTTTTCATAGGTAGCTGGCATCAGTGACGGATTTTGTTTGATGACCGTGTGCGATGTTGTAAGTATCGGTGACAGTTAACCCGTGTGCGATATCATATCACTTAAATCAGTACCGAGCTCGACCTAAATCCTTCAGTTCAAGCGTGCGGGAACGGCAGCTTGTTGTAAGGGCGGTGGCGGCGGCTTGTTGGAGGGGTGGCGCATGGCGGCTAATTGGAGTGGCGGCGGTGGCGGCGGGTAGCAGCTGCGGCGGTGGAGCCAGTGGCGGGCCGGGTGGCTGTATGTGAGCTCTGCTAGCAAAATTAGTACGCGTATAATTTGTATCAAGTCATCCTTCAGTTTTAGCTCGGATATTCTGCATGCAGTGCTAGCAAAATCATGCCATGTAGTTATTCTGTTGTTTGAAATCCTGTAGATGGATCGAGATTGGATGTTCGAGAGTTGTACAAGTTGAGCATATATCAGTGGCGTCGTTGGTTTCATGAAAGTCGCCGAGGAAGACATTAGGAATAAGGGGGAACTGCTGATTTTCTATCCATGTGTTGAATGTGAAAATTCTAGACTGTGGGAGGATCCAAGAGTGATCGAAGAACATTTGTTTCGGAGGGGTTTCAAGACGGGCTATACATGTTGGACCAAGCATGGTGAAGAGCTGGTCATGCACGTAGAAAATGAAGACGGTGATCATATGCCAAACCCATATGATGGGCAGCCAGATGGCGACGATTGTGATTCCGATGGCGATGATACTGCTATTTCAAATTTGCAACAAATGATTCATGATTTCGAGCGCAACCATGAGGATGCAGAATACAGGGAATTCGTGGGCTTGATGGAAGACGTCGAGTGAAAGAGCATCTAGGCCCCAAGTTGGTTTTGATGGTTAATGGCAACTCAAATTGGAATCTAACGTTTACATTGAGTGTAGGCAGGTTAGTAGGTTCCAGGAAGAAGGGTCATCAGGGAAAGGATGACCACCAAAAAGGGTACAAGGGTGGTTTCTAGGACTAAGGAATGGCTATGCTAGGCAGCTGCGCCACAACTGTGAAGAAGCCGGCGCTGTGCAAGGAGTTGCAAGCAAGCTGATGGTGGCTTGATGCGTCAAGGGCCGTGACTACAGTTGGTGGGTAGGTAAAGCCTAGATTTGCTAGTTTCTTTGAGTCCATAGGAAAAAACCCGTACTATCAAGAGGGATGATGCAGTAAAGATCTGTGGAGGTTCTAGTTGCTCAATGCTCAGGATGTTGGACAGTGGCACTAATGCTTTGAGGTTAGTGGCCCTGTGTCAACAGTTTTGCACAAGTGTGAAACTGGTTTTGTGCTTGAACTCTGTAGTGCAACAATAGAAAACCCTAGGGGTTAGAGTCACCGGTGTGACACAGCTGTGTCACAGGTGGCCTAACGCTCTGTGACTCAGGTACATCTCTATACCAGGGGAGAGCTTGTAAACGCTAAGGGACCTGTGCTGCGATGGCTTGTCTGCTGAGTCAGAGGGCTGTCGGAGGTTCTCTCCTTATCAGGTTTGAGAAAGTGTTGTATGCTCAGGGCATGTCATGTGCCAGGACCAGGCTGAGTAGTGCTGCTATGTCAGTTAAGGGTTCACCTGTGTCAGCCTCTGGTGACATAGGTGTCGGTCTGCCCGAACCGGTTATAGGTTGGGCGTAGTGTGTAGCTGTGTCACCTGTGTCTGTCACCGGTGGCTCACTTTATCCTACGTGGCAACAGTGTAACAGTCGGGTTTCTGCGAACCCTATATATAGGGGACCAAGGGAGGTCTTCGATCTCAACCAATCAACCTTTGCCGGTGAATCATATTCAACCGTTGCAAAGCCTCTTCCCACCGAACAAAAGCCAAAGATTCCTAAGTGTCAGTTCGGGTGAGTTAGAGTTCTTGAGCAAAGAGCATTGGTTCCTCCAAGAGTTGTTGCTGCTAAATCTTTTACTCTTGGAGTGTCTACTCCTAGACGGGTGTAGGAGTTGCTGGTATCACCCAAACTTGTGTGGGCTGAATCAGACGTTTGTGAAGGTGAATCGAAGTCTACCTGCTGCAAGCAAAAGGACTTCCACAAGCAAAGGAAGAGGCCTGAACGTCAGGTACTCAGAGAACAAGCACGATTAGGTGCTAGCGATCTCTTCGGAGTAGCCTCTCCAATGGAGACGTACCACTCTATGAAGAGCTGGGAACTTCGGTGAAAAACACACTGTCTCCTTGAGTACTTTACTGTATTTTCTTTAGCTGCTTGCTTGCTTGCTTATGAGATCTTAGACTTATTTTGTTCATCTGCTATAGATCTCCTTTATACCTGTGTTTCATTAGCTGTGTCTCAGTTGCTATATATCTTATCTCACACCTGAGTCAGTTACTTGTTACACAGGCACATTGATTGCTCATCATTTACTAAGTCCTTAGAACACATGTGTTAGGCACTTGTGTGACAGCTGCATGCTAATTTACACACTATCTGTTGCCTGTGTCACTCACCTGTCACACAGCTAGCTAACTCTGGTTCCTGTTTAAGGCTTAACCTGTTCAATCAAATTAAAAGAAGTAATTTTTGTTAGCCTCCTATTCACCCCCCTCTAGTCGGCACCTTCGGTCCTTTCAATTGGTATCAGAGCAGGTTGCTCTTTGATTTGGCCTAAGAGCTAGAGTAAAAGATGTCGGGCTATGAGGGTAAAATACATGTTTTCAATGGAACTAATTATGCCTTCTGGAAAAGAAAGATGCAAATGCATCTTATCTCAATTGATCCAGATGTGTGGGAAGTTGTTTGTACAGGCTACAAGTTGGAAGATCCAGCCGCTCTTAGCGTAAACGACAAGAGAAACATTCACACTACTGCAGAACAGGTCACTACTGACGGTCGCCAAACCCCCTCTACTGACGGACAGGGGGCCCGTCACCCTGGAAATGTCAGTGGAGGGGGTCACTCCACTGACGGGCATAAGGTCCGTCAGTACTGTTTATTTCTACTGACAGGCCCACAGGGACCGTCAGAGGAGATATGTATTCCTGCAAACTGACGGGCACCTGGTTGTATCAGTACTGACGGGCCGTAATAAGTGCCCGTCAGTAGAGATATGTCGACGGGCTCCTAGTTGTATCAGTACTGACGGGCGCTTAATAAAAGCCCGTCAGTAGAGGTATAACTCCACTGACGGGCAGTCCGTGAGTGCCCGTCAGTAGAGGTATGCATTCCTGCTAACCGAAATGGATCTGTGTTAGCTCATAATCACACTTAGATTATTCATAATAATAGACTATAGTATTACATTATTCCTAATCACAGGCTATACGAACTATTCATTCACAGAGTCAAATCTCTTAATCGCATAACATTTATAATCACATATATAGTATGTACACTCCAACGACGGTCACAAGTATGAAACAATTGTTTATTCAATTACAGAAACAACGATTCTATTGATTCCCGCTTAAGTTTGGCTTCGGAAATTGGGGGCCGGCGTAGAATTCACCCATCGGATTGATGACTTCAAGGTTGATGAGTCTGGCGAAGACTTTTTGGATCCGAGCAAAGTCCTGTCGCCAGTCGTACATATGACTTCCCAGCTCGCTCCAAGCCTTCAGTTCTTTCATATCTTTCCAATGCTTGTTCTTGTACCGGACAAATAGGTCCATATGGGCACAGGTGTAGTACCCACATGTCACGGTACCTTCCGGCTGAACTCTGCAAGGGAACTTGTAATGGTGTACCAATTTTTTCGCTTTCACAGGTATTTTTTGATGGCCCGAGAACTTGGCTCTGAAAAAGGCTGCATCCAGAATCTTAGTTATATTTGTGAAGTCCGCTGTCTTGTTCGACGAGGAGTCAAAGTAAAAAGCCTTAGCCCAGCTTGGAACGATCGCAATTAGGACCCAGTGGTCGCTGCGTAAATGTGAACAACTGAACGTAAGCAGGCGGAGATACGTACGTAAAAAACAAAAATAAACTCCACGGTGCTAAGTTTAGTACTTACGGAGGGTTATAGGGGGCTAGTATGCAGTCCTTGTCCTTATGAACCACGAATGCATTCGACAGGTATTCTTGAAGAAATCCTTGACCCTCTGGGGTCCCGGCATAGCCTTCGTTCATGCATATCGGATCGACTATGCCAATATGGGAGTCCCGAAGACGTCTGCACTCTTGGGCTTGGTACAGAGCCCATAGCCTGATCATGGTGGTGTCGAGCCTATAGAGGTTGTACATGTGGAATAGGTCTTCAAAGTTGATGTCGAAGGTGTCTTGGTCATGTTGCATGAAAAAATTGTATTCCTTTGGCACCTTCACCTTCCAATATTGGCAGAATGTACCAGGATCTCTGGACATCTTCAGGTAATCTTCATGCAGCGTCTTCATGTCCTCCGACAGATTGTCCAGCTCATCCTGTGGGAGCAAGTCCTGACCTGGTTCGTAATGATATCGCCAGAGGCCCTTGCTCCGTGTAGATAATTCTACTGACGATGTTGAGAAGGATAAGGTTTTCTGCCTCTGCTCCTTTCTTTCCTTCTCGCCGGTGCCGGCCCGTCTCTTTTTGCTTTTCTTCCTCTGGTGTACCGGCTCCGGGCTCTTGCCTGCCGCCAACGCTGCTTCCAGCGTCCCAGCTAGCGTGGCGGGAGAGAAAATCTTCCCCCTCGGTTGATCCAGGGGGTTGCCTTGAACCTCGGAGGGCGTTTCCGACACTCCCGGGGACCGCAAAATCGGTGACATGTGCTGGTCCCTGACAAGATGGTCCTCCAGGTCTTTAAAGGACGGGGGTGATTGGCTGAGCCCCAACGGAGATCGTCCGATTGATGGAGAGGGGTTGTTGGACGAGGGGCCCGTGCGAGGAGAGGCCGCCGCGGTTATAGTGATCTGGCTCTTCGGCCACTGGATGAAGCAGTTTCTGCACTGCCCTAGCTTCGTCAGCTCCTCTTCGGGGGGGACAGGGACTAACACCTCGCTGTAGTCATTGAGGACGAGGTCGACCTGTACCTTCGCGTGGTGCTCCCGCATAGGAACACAGTGCAGGACTGCCCCCTCTGCCGTTGGGAAAACCTGGCCGTGCGCCACCGGGACCTTCATGCCAGGAATCTGCACCGTGAGTGTGCATCTAGTGGCTTCCTGCGAAACAGAGGATAGACGTGCCGTCCGCACTGGAGTCAGGACAATGAGAACAGCTCGTACTATAACGACACGTTTAGCGGACGAGACTTACGGTGATGCTGTCGACGGGATTCACCGAGTAGGGGCCGCCGTCCGAGGTGGATGCGCAGCTACTCCATCCTAGAGGCTGGTTAGCGGGAGCCCCGCTCTGCTGGCCTTGCGCTGCGGCCACCTGCATATGTAGCCACGTCTGCTCGGCAATCTCGCGCATTTGCTCCCGCAGATTGTCCATGAACTCCTGGCTGTCTCTCCGGGGGCGGCGGCTCCCCTCGGGGTTTCGGGGAAATACCTTATCCCATTTAACGCCATCCCCGACGCCTACTACACGGCCCCGATGCTCCGGTTTCTGTCGGGCCTTCGCCAGATCGTCGTTCCATCTTGGGAAGCTCGTGACGGAGTCCTGCGAGCTTCCAGGCTGCTGGCTCAGTTCGGCCTGCAAGTTAAATTACGTGATGAGAAGACAGCGTATTTGGATGCAACGTAATGAAGTACGAAAAGAGACTGGGTTGAGTCGTTACCAGCCGGTCGGCCACCACTTGCAGTTCCTCGGACTCATAAATTGGTGACCCCGTCACAGGGTCAGACCTTGTGTGCGCCCTCATGTACTCCCTAGCGCGCGGCTCCCTGAGATGCGCGAAAGGAGGTGCTTTCCCAGCCGCGGCTAATTTTTCATCCTCTTTGGCCCACTTCGGTCTCTTCCCCAGATATCCACGGCTGCCGAGCTTGTGGTCTAAGGTGTTCTTCCTGCGAAGCTCTTTCCCCCACCGGCTCTTCTCCTGGAATTCTGGGCTCCTTATTTGAGCAACGAATTCGTCCCAGTCTTCCTTCTGTACCTTGGACCATCTTTTACTAATCTTGGTGTCCCAATCCTCGTCTACGACTTTCTGTGCGTCGTATCGCCAAGTCTTCAGAGCCCTAGCCATGATTTTGAGGGCTTGCGCTTCGACTCTTTCCTTGTCGGCTGCAGGAATCTGGTACTTGTCCCACAGTTTCCTCAAGAGAGTATCTTTCGTGGACTGCGTCAACTGGCCGAACTCTTTGCATGTAATCTTCACTTGTTCGCGCACTAAGCACCCGCAGGCGTTGCTAAAGGTCTTAGCGGCCTTATGCGGACTCGCCAGAATGTCTTTGACCTCGTCGACACGAGTGATGACATACGTCTTGTCCGGCAACTGGTTGCCTTTCCTCCTATTCAGAGACCTGGTCGGGGCTGGAGTCGGTACCTCCTCCTCACGCGCCTCGTCCCCTTCGGAACTTGACCCGGAGGCAGAGCCAGAGCTGGACTCCGAGGCAGATTGCTCTTCTCCAGCTGTGACGGCCGCTATGACAGGTTGATCCTCGGTAAGCTCGAGGGTAGGTTCCTTGGCCGCTTCGGAATCAAATTGCTTGGGTGCCTCCAGGGCCGGTGCATCGATCGGTGCGGCCACGACGAGGGGGGCCGTGCTGTCGTCAACTGTCTCTACTGCTCGGGTCGGGGACCCAGCGGGACTACTGGCGGCCATTTTTGCTAATAGTTCTTACGTCAGACAAGAACCTAGAGGTAGGAGAGGGAGGAGACCACGAAGAAGACATCATCACATAGTATTAAGGTAACCAAAGGCAACACCGAACACCGAGAAAAGTAAAGGAAACATTGCTTGATCTCTGGATACACTAGTTGAGATGGTTGTAGGGGTTTACCGAAAACATGGACGCATAATGCTATTAAACATTGCTCCCTAATAACCAGTTTTCTTTTCCATTGGTGTTACCTTAAACACTAATGCACTCAGTTATCAATTAATTGGTTATAAGACTCAATAACCGAAGAAAGGCATCTCAATGTGTAGTTTATTATAGCAGTTTATTACTAAAGTATACTTAGTTATTTATAGTTGAGACATGCATTAGTTCATTAGTAGAGTTGATTGCTTACTCAAGTTGTTTTGATCCAAACATACAGTCAATTGGCTAAGCTATTAAATAAATCAATTTCTTTTAGTGTATGTTACAGGGGCTACGTGATCCAGGAGACATACTCATGCATTTTTGATGATTAATACCGAAGCTTTGATCGAGTACCTTGGTCATTTAGCAAACACAACATAAATTGATCCCAATCAATTCTTTGACTGCTACGATTAACCTCACTGCCGACAACTAATCTGACTAACATGTAAACCACAAAACGTGGCTGCTGGGAATCTGCTACCCACGTCTACTGCGACAAGGAAAAGGAAAATGAAAGAGAATGGAAAGGAGAGAAGGAGAGGGCTCTCGGCAATGGGGAAGATGAGAGCTCACCGTCGGATGCTCGGCGGGGTCAGAGCTCGAACTCGGCGGGGTGGCGAGCGCTCGGGGCAGAGAAGCGGACGGCGGCCTGGGCTTGTCCTGGAGGCGAGCGGCACCGGCGGCGACTGCCCTAGGCGGCGGGAGAGGAGCGGTGGGAGGCAACGGCCGGGGAGCACCGGGGGAGGCGGCGGCCTTCGAGGAGGCGGGAGGAGGCACCGGGAGCGGCGGCGGCAGCCTGGCGGCGTCGTGCGAACCGTCGGTCTCGCTGCTGGTTCTTTTGAACGCGCGGGACTTGGCGAAAATTTCGCCAAGTCCCGCGCGTGGCTTATATAATAATTGGGGTACCACTGACGGGCTACTTATAGGAGCCCGTCAGTAATAACTAACCTGTCAGTGCAGAGCAACCTCCACTGACGGGCGACTTACGGGTGCCCGTCAGTAGTGTCACGGCCGGTTAGGGTTAGGGTTAGTAGTACATCACTGACGGGCCGTAGTAAAGAGCCCGTCAGTAGAGCCCCGTCAGTTACTAACTTAGCGACTTTTCGGTGTCCCCTCTAGGTGCCCTGTGCCCTCTATGTGCCCTATTAGTTTCGTTTTCGATATTTTGCTTATTAAAAAAAATATTGGCACACCCAGCCTATCCCAAGCACAGCTCAAAGGCCCACGAGCCCGGGCCGCGCAGGGGACCGGCCACAGGCCTATCCCGAGCACAACGCCTAGGCCCACGAGCCCAAGCCATGCAAGGGACCAGCGGAGGCCCCGAGTACCAGCAGCAGTTGTAAGGAATTCGAAAGCCCCGCTCGGAGCTCCCCTTTTAAGCTGGTGCGCACGCTCCTCGCTCGGCGAGGTGGGACTAAATATGTGCGGTACCAGCACTGGGTGTTTCCACTGACGGGCACGTCTTGTCTGCCCGTCAGTGCTGTTGAGTTACCACTGACGGGCACCCTACACATGCCTGTCAGTGGTGTCCTTTACACCGACGGGCATCTGACATATGCCCGTCAGTGTATGTTGTTTTTAGATGCTAGGAAGACTTGGTGCCTTATCGGTGCACCTCGGTGGAGGTTTTGTTCTTATTAGCTCTGCCCTTTTAGTTTCGTTTTTGATTTTTTGCTTATTAAAAAAAATATTGGCACACCCAGCCTATCCCGAGCACAGCTCAAAGGCCCGCGAGACCAGGCCGCGCAGGGGACCGGCCACAGGCCTATCCCGAGCACAGCGCCCAGGCCCACGAGCCCAAGCCATGCAAGGGACCAGCGGAGGCCCCGAGTACCAGCAGCAGTTGTAAGGAATTCGAAAGCCCCGCTCGGAGCTCCCCTTTTAAGCTGGTGCGCACGCTCCTCGCTCGGCGAGGTGGGACTAAAATGTGCGGTACCAGCGCTGGGTGTTTTCACTGACGGGCACGTCTTGTCTGCCCGTCAGTGCTGCTGAGTTACCACTGACGGGCATCCTACACATGCCCGTCAGTGGTGTCCTTTACACCGACGGGTATCTGACATATGCCCGTCAGTGTATGTTGTTTTTTGTTTCTGGTTTTTGCTGAATGTTTTCCTTTTAGTGTGATCTTAGGGTTATTTCTATATGGTACGGGTGTTTTTGTATTTTTGGTTTAGGGCTTTTACCTTTTTTGGGTTAGTGTCAAAGTTCGGCATTTTTCTGAAATGATTTGCTATTTTTCAGGCATTAAATTAATATCTACTTATTTACTCGGTATATTTCAGATTTGAACTACAACTATCTTTAAGAAGGCCTCTAAATTGAAGTAAAATTCATATCTACGTACCTATCTATTGTTTTAGCTTGTATCTGGAAAATATATCAAAAATTCAAACGTTTGCTTCGACAAATTCAAACGTTTGCTTGCGCCTTTGTAGTATTTGATTTTTTATAAAATCTTAATGTGGTCAAAAAAAGTTGAAAATTGGTATGGGGTAATTATATGACCTTCTGAGGCTATGTTTAAAATTTCGGACAATTTCGCGGAAGTTCGATTATACATTGCTTTGTAACTGAACTATCTGTGAGAAAACTTCATAGCATTTGAAGGGGAGATATGAAGATTGAAGTACACGTCATAAATTCTTCATCATTTGAACTTTTTGTACATGTAACGTACTACATTACATTGTTCGTGTCAAAGTTAGGCATTTTTCTGAAATCATTTGCTATTTTTTACGCATTAAATGAATATCTAGTTATTTACTAGATATATTTCAGATTTGAACTACAACTATCATAAAGAAGGCATATAAATGGAAGGAAAATTCATATCTACGTACGTACGTATCGGTTTAGCTCGTATGTAGAAAATATATCAATAATTCAAATGTTTGCTTGTCGAAATTCAAATATTTGCTTGCGTCTTTTTGGTTTTGTATTTTTTATTAAATGTAAATGTGGTCAAAAAAGTTGAAAATTGGCATGGGGTAATTATATGACCTCGTGAGGCTATACTTAAAATTTTAGACAATTTCATTGAAGTTGGATTGTACATTGGTATGTAAGTACCATTCATCACATCATACAGTTCATACAAACCAAGACACTTTTGTACGCACACGTTACAAATAACTAGGTTTCGTCGTCTTCGGAAATCTTCTCATGAATTGTGATTTTCTTGGTGGTATACGTTAATCCTTCGGCGTGACTGCGTCTGACGTAGGGCTCAGCATCCTTGCTAGCTTTTCTCCTTTTTATGGGGCGTTTATCAACGGCTTCTGGCTCGGAGTCCGGGTCATCGAATTGGTCGTAGTCCTCTTCGTCAACAACACCATCCACTCCGACAATACTCCTCTTCCCTTTTCTGACGACATGGCGCTTCTGTGCCTTTGGGTCTTTTATGTAGAAGACTTGTGAGGTTTGTTTAGCTAAAACCCATGGCTCATCTTTCGCACTGATTGCTTTGACATGTGTTGACTCAATACATGTCGGGGGAGGTAGAGTCACGGTAGTGAATTTGTCATCATCGATATGGATATTTTTCGCCCATCTGACACGAAACATGGGGATCTTTGTGACGGTGTAGTCCAGTTCCCAAATTTCTTCGATAACACCGTAGTATATGTCCTTACGGTTACCGGTTTTAGCCTCCATCGTCACCCCACTGTTCTGATACGTGCTTTTCCTGTCTTGAGCCTCCGTATAGAATGTGTATCCGTTGATATCGTATGCTTGAAATGTCAGGACCTTGCTCGCAGGTTCTTGTGACAGCATTTTGACCGTCTCTTCTTCGAAATTTGTCGGAGGCCTTTCATACCAGTAGTTCTTTAGCCATGTTGCGAACTTTCCATTGTGCTCTTTCGAGAGCCACGCTTCTCCCTTCTTCGGGTTTTCTTTTCGGTGAGAAATGAGAGATGTATGGAGAGAGTGAGAGTGAGAGGAGGAGGGAGAGATGAGAGAGAGCTAGAAATGAGAGATGTATGGAGAGAGTGAGAGTGAGAGGAGGAGGGAGAGATGTATGGAGAGAGTGAGAGTGAGAGGAGGAGTGAGAGATGAGGAGGAGGGAGAGAGGGAGAGTGAGAGGAGGAGGGAGAGAGTGAGAGGAGGAGGAAAAGAGAAGATCTAGATCTAGATAGATCTAGATCTAGATCTAGATCTAGATAGATCTAGATCTAGATCTAGATCTAGATCTTGTCTCTCTAGAGCTTGGGGAGGAGGGTTGGGGAGAGGGGAGAAGTGTTGGTGGGTTGGGGGGGAAGGGGGGGCGGCGGCGACGGCGGCAGCAGCTGGGGCGACGGCGGCACTCGCTGCTGGCCAGTGGGCGCGCGAGCACTGGCCAGCAGTGAGGGCCCGCTCTGGTTATATAGGCGAGATCCCCACTGACGGTCACGTAAAAGGGAACCGTCAGTGAATCTCCAGCCAACCATGCACTAATCTCCACTGACGAACGAGGATCTATACCGTCAGTGAAGACAACATCTCTACTGACGGGCCGATTCCCAGGGCCCGTCAGTAAAATGCAACGTCATATGCTCCCATTTACACTGACAGGCTACGTCTGCGCCCGTCAGTGGATATGTAATCTTCACTGACGGGCACTTAAATTGTGACCGTCAGTGGAGTTCACGCGTCATCTATGCCACCTCACATTCATCTCCACTGACGGGTGGATTTGGCGCCCGTCAGTGATGCTCCTCACGTTCATCTTTGCTGCCTTCTCCGCTGACGGGCTTTTTGGTGTCCGTCGGCGGTGTTCCCCTCCAGCGACGGACCTTTTTGTGCCCGTCAGTGGAGGGGTTTCAGGAGAAGGTCAATCTGCAGTAGTGTCAGAACAATGCTAAGGCTGCCACTACTATATTTATGGGTTTGCAAGAGCATGACTTCAACAGGGTCAGCACTATGGATTCTGCTAAGGATATCTGGGACACCTTGGAGCAGATCCATGAAGGCAGTGACACTCTAAAGATGTCAAAGAGGAGCCTTCTGGAATCAAAGCTAGAAAGGTTTGAGCATTATCACAAACCAGCTGAAGGCCCTAGGCTCCAACCGAGTGGAAGATGAAGACGTGATCAAGAAGTTCTTGTCAGTGCTTCCAAAAGCCTACAGAACATTTGTTCTCATGCTGAAGGAAAAAGATGGGTTTGAGCAAATGAAGCCCACAGAAGTGTTAGAAAGGATCCTAACACATGAGATGGAGCTTAAGCAAGAAGGCAAGGAAAGCTCCTCTCCAGCTGTTAAGAAAAATATTGCCTTGAAGACTACTGTTTCAACATCATAGATTGAGAGTGATAGCAGTGAAGAACTTGATGAGGAGATGTCCAGTGGAGAAGAGAGTGAACTCATCCTCCTCACAAGGAACTTCAGAAAGTTTTACAAGAAGAAGAAGCAACTTGGATCAGGTGATAGATTCAGAGGGAAGAAGCTGTCAAAAGATAACAAGTGCTTCGAGTGTGGCAAGAAAGACCAATTTGCTGCTGATTGTCCAACCAAGAGAAAGGACAACAGCCAGTACAGAAAGAAGAAGGACTTCCATGGGAAGAAGAAGACCTTCAACAGCAAGCATCCAACCTACACCAAAAACAAAGCCACTACCAGAGCTTATGTTGGACAGGCTTGGGTATCCGAGGACTCAGGCTCAGAAGAAGAGTCAGAGGATGAAGATCAAGTTGCTGGGATCGCCATCAGCATGGCTGATATACCTAGCTGTGACACAGCCAGGTCACACAGCTCCGAGTTCAGTGCTGAAGCTGATCAACTACCATCCACTTCTGCCCCTTTGTGCTTCATGGACAAAGGCTCAAAGGTACTTACTGAGGATGACTTTCCTGATTATGCTGAACTAATGGGCATTCTTGAAAGAACAGATAAATCCTATGGCAAGGAAAGGAAGGAAAACATCTCTTTAAGAGATAAACTCAGGGAGCTGAGTGAATCATATGATGAGGTTACAGATGACAAAAAAACCTCAGGTTAGACCAGAAAAACCTGGAGATAGCTCATGAGAAGCTCAAGGTAGCTCATGAGCTTCTGATTAAGGAGCATGAGGTGCTCAAGGCAAAGCACTCCATGTGCAGTGATATTTCTTCTACATCTACTGATGCATCTTTGCCTACTCATGCTGCTATTGAATCATGCTTAAACTGTGCTAGTCGCATAAATATTCTAACTTCCACAGGTTGTGTAGTTGATGACTCAAAAGAGGCTTCAACCTCTGTTATTACTAACTCTATGGATGCAGATGAGCACAACAAGCTCAAGGAAGGGCTGGAAGAGCTTAAAAGGCTCATGAGAAAAGGCCTATGCACTGCCAATATTGGCATGCAAAATTATCAGCTTATCAAAGCTGAAATGCTCAGAAAGAATGATGGCCGAAAAGGCCTGGTGTCACGGACCCGGAATCACATATGGCTAAGGGAAAAGATAATCACCAAGGACCGAAGAATCCGTCAACTGGGTGGCACGGTACCTGTGCCGTACGCACCGCAGCGGAGGGATCCGACACCCGACCCACATACCATATGCGCCATACGTCGTATGTATCTATCACCGTGGGTCGAGCCGGCCGGAAGTGACTAGACTTCCCAGAGCCACATACGATTCGCAGATTCCGGTGAAGGTTCGAGGCGTTCCCAATTCCACCAAGTGGAACAAGGTCGAAGGAGCCCGGCGGTTCTACCCACACCCTAACCTAGCTCGAGGCTAGTGGGTCGCCCGAAGGCCCGGTAGAACCCACCCACACCCTGCCTGGCCGGCACTGCACCTCAGCCAGCGGGTCACTCAGTCGACACCTGCTCAACGGGGTAAAAAGAGGAACCGCACCAACCCTTCACGACATGCCCATATACTTCAAATCATACACGCAGTGTATATGGGCAGCCTGAACTAACAACTTGATAGCACAACAGAACTCTGATTAAACGGTAATACTACTAATCGCCCACATGAGGGACGAATATTACATCACACGGCGATAGCCGAAATCTTTAGTCGAATTCGTAAAAATTAAACGAGTAGCAGCAGAAAACAGCAATGAACCCACAGTGGTACATCCACCACTGATCCAAAATATTCCCATAACAATCCCAAAAGAGTCGAACACAACCGAGGAAAACCAGCAATTAAACTTCGTCATAATAGTCTCCGACCACCGGCTCACCTGCAAGCTCTAGGAATAACCTAGGTGAGTACGAACGTACTCGCAAGACTTATTCGTGCTTGATTAAATGTCCTACACATGGATATGCTACAACAGAAGTAAACATGGATGCTTCTCAGAGTAACAATATACAAAATAAGACATGGCATCAATATCTAGGATGGAGGACATAA
Organism: Stipa capillata; assembly: GCA_019208055.1. NCBI lineage: Eukaryota > Viridiplantae > Streptophyta > Magnoliopsida > Poales > Poaceae > Stipa > Stipa capillata. The sequence continues at coordinate 391,946 of JAGXJF010000527.1, forward strand.
AGACAATCCATTATCAGGGAAATTTACTAACAGGCTACGAGCACCAGTTCAACATAGAGACAATGAGACTCCACATATCCAGTTACCTGGAAATCATATATCACCTCTGAACCCAAAAATCAATCAGTCACCACTTTCAACTTTCCTTTCTCTCGAACTGTTATCGGCAGTACTTCCCCATCAGGTTATCAATGTGCCCTCCACTGGAGGTAGCTAATCTCCCAGTGACCGGGACTCACCAGTTCGATACACCTATGGCGGAGACTCCGATAACGTTCACGCGTGGCAGGGGGAGTAATACAGTGAAATCACCTCAGGTTGGTATAGCGACAACACAACTTCAAACACCGGGGTCGCATTCTTTCACTTCAATTAATACCAACTTTATTCACCGTTACTCCACCCTCGTCTCTCGCATCTCACTTATCTCATATTTTCAGTAAGTAAAATATTCCTGTTGCATCTTTGACTACACAATGTATAGCACAGTCACCCTAGCATGCTAGTTTGACGCAGGGGATCTCAACATAAGTAAACCAACATATAACGCAATCATAAACAGGTAATAAAATGCAACAAGCTCTACTTGCCTTGTTCGGGTTGTTCCTGATCTTGCGGGGAGTCGTAAGCCGGGTGGTCTCCTTCTTCGGGCTCTGTTTCGAGCAAAAGCGATACCGGGAACAAACGAGAAAGAAATAATAAGAACCAGCATGTATGCGTGAATAATTGACGCTAGCTACATGCTCCTACAATGATGGGGAGGTGATGTCGAGGAACTATGACTACATGCACAGCTTGAGTTCAACTTATCGAGGTTACGTGCAATATATGCGTGCATGGAATATGATATGCATGGTTTGTACTAGAACATACTTGGATGTTGTAGCTATGTATTAACCGGAATTAGAGTGCCAAACACGGTTATCTTAACTGTTAAGCTAGATTCTCTAGTATCCATGTATTTAGAGGTGGTATGCATTTTCTACGAGTTCTACAAGTTTAATTTAACTTAGCATTTCCTGTCTTCTTCTTAGTAAAGAACAAGGTATTGTATATATCTCATTTCCAATATTATTACATTATCTAAGACCAACAAGTAGGTTTATCATCTCATCCTTGCAGATATTATATTTTCTAGTTAATCAAGAATTCGTTGCGTGATTTCACATATCACAGAACTAATGGATTTCCTCTGGGGATACTTTGTACCTAGGGGTATACATTGATTGAAAGATTAAAGGATGAAACTAACTGTTAGGTTTAGGCATATTTGTATATCAACTAGTTACCACTCGCTTAATTTGGTAATGATGCAACACGGACATTTGTCGGGTCGCATATCATTTCAGAGTTTAATTACTTAGTTTATTACATGAGTCGACATGGTTGTTAATGTATTTTTAATTTGGTGATCATGTCTTAACCCGGTATACTTAACCAAGGAATGCATTACTCGATTAGTCAATCTTAACTAATAATCACAGAAATTCAGAAACTATGCTCATATACGTGATGGTTACACACACAGGAATGGATCAAGTACATTGATCCTATAGCAAGCCATAGATTTGTCAACTTCAATCAGTTCTTTAAGTGCTCACGATTATGCTAACTGATAACAACCGACCTAACAACCAACAATGGTCTTAACTCAGTTGATTAGTTGAACATTCATCTGAGAAAGTAAACGGTGATTAGGGTTAGTACTGTTATTAGCTAGCAGTTAATCGAAAAGGGAAATTCGTTAGGTACATCCATGCATGACTCTTTTGACTGACTTCAACTAAACTAATGGCATGCAACGACATTTACTAACCCTGAGCTATCAATTCCAGTCATTAGCGCATTTAATCGTTCAACTAGATGGTTAAGGATGTTTTAACCGAATACATAAATTCATGACACCAGTTAGGAGCTTCAACAGCAGCTGCCTTACCCGACGTCAGCCAACCAGCGCGTTAACTACTCGCCTCCCCACCAACTAACTCTATTAAGGATGTGGTAACCGGATTCAGCAGCTCATTGATTGAAGTCTTGAGGGAGTGGACACAGATGCTGATGCAGGTCACCGGTGAACTCGGACGTAGACGCGGCGTGGTGAAGAGTTGGCGTAGGCGCGCTCCAGTGGCTTGACCGGAGGGGAGACGACCGGAGGCAGCGGCAGCCTGCAAGGGAGAGGGCGGCGGGGCTCATGGAGGAGGAGGCGGTGGCCGGACGCCGTCGGCGGCGTGGAGGCCGGAGGGGAGAGGCCCGGGGCCGGCGCGGCTTGGGTGCGGGGCTAGCGCTGGCCGGCGGGGTGCTTCGTGGGGGAGGCGCGCAGGGCTTGGGCGGCCGGCAGGAGCGGCACGACCGAGCAGAGGGGCGGCGGCGTGGTGAGGTGCGGCGCCGGGGGAGCTCGGGCCGGAGGGGGAAGGCGGGATGAGCGGGGGTGGCGCGCCGGCGGGAGTAGGGCGGCGGAGGAGGAGCCGGCCGGCGGCCGGGGCGAGCAGGGGAGGCGCGGCTTCAAGGAGGCGGCGCGCGCGGACGGAGCTCGGCCTGGGGGCTCCGGCGGCGTGTGAGGGAGGCCCTGCGGCGGCGGCAGGAAGCAGAGGCGCGGTCGAGCAAGAAGCGACCGGCGGCGCACCAGGGGGCCGGGAGGAGGCGCTCCGGTGATGGGGAGGCGGGAGCTCCATGGTGGCGCGGCATGGCCCCGGAGCTCGGGCGGCGGCGCTGGGACGAGCAATGGACGGCCGGCAGTGAAGAAGATGCCCAATCCCTTTGCACCAATGGCAAAATGCCCAAATACTCCTGCATGTCACAATTTTTTGGTTGGATTGGAAGCTCACGGAGTGGGGAATCCTGTTGTATAACATGCATAGCTCAAATCTTGTTTTTGGAGGGGATTTGGAAGAGAGAAGGAGGCGTGGGGCTGGTTCTTGGTGTTGAAGGAAATGGGGTGGCAGGAGGGGAAGATGCACTGGAGTGATTTTTAATGTACTGGTGAGCTGCTACGTGGAGAGAAATGGGGAGCTGCAGCGTGTGCGTGTTGAATGCCAGGTGGAGAAAACGGCAGGAGAGATTTTTCTTCTCCCTTTATTATTATTATTTTTTTTTGTTTTATTTCCTTGCTGTTTTAGCGCCAATTAGAATTTATAACCCTAGTTTCGACACTTTCACATATTAAAAGTAATGACCTAGTTTATCGGTTTATAGACCAAAAACGAATTTGGAAACCTAGGTACTTGGATTATTTCTTCAATCATTTTTCAAAACCTTAGAACTGGAGACCAATAGGATAATTAAGCTTTAGATGTAACCCTTCGTGAATGTTTGAGTAGAGGGGGTTAACTTAATTACTTCCTCCCAATAATTTGTCCGAGGAGGAGAACTACGGAAAGTAATGTGGTCTAGGTATACAAGTAAGTTCAATTGGCTCGTAAAAGTTTTTGATAGCTAAGATGGTCAGAACATGTATAACTTTTGAATCGTGAGTTTTAGCGACATGAGTTTCACCGTTCTGTTTCACATCGATTCTAAGCCACATATTAGGGTTTTCGAGTTGAGCTAGATTCGAATGACCTAGATGCATGCATGCATTAGAAGAACTCCAAATTATTCACGATGATCTTTACGGATCTCGTGTCTTAAGAATCTTTGCTGCTGAGTGTCCAACCAGAGATAAGGACGACAGCAGTACGAAAGAAGAAGGACTCCATGGGAAGAAGAAGACCTTCAACAGCAAGCATCCAACTACTACAAAAATCAAAGCCACTGCCAGCGCATATGTGGACAGGCTTGGGTATCTGAGGAGCTCAGGCTCAGAAGAGAGTCAGAGGATGAAGATCAAGTTGCTGGGATCGCTTTACCAGCATGGCTGTTATATCAGCTGTGACACAGCCAGTCACACAGATCCTGAGTTCAGTGCTGAAGCTGATCAACTGCCATCCACTTTGCCCTTTGTGTTCATGGCCAAAGGTTCAAGGTACTTACTGAGGAGACTTCCTGATTATGCTGAACTAATGGGCATTCTTGAAAGAACAGATAAAGCCTATGGCAAGGAGAGGAAGGAAAACATCTCTTTAAGAGATAAACTCAGGGAGCTGAGTGAATCATATGAGAGGTTACAGATGACAGAGAAAACCTCAGCTAGACCAGGAAAAACCTGGAGATAGCTCATGAGAAGCTCAAGGTAGCTCATGAGCTTCTGATTAAGGAGCATGAGGAGCTCAAGGCAAAGCATTCTATGTGCACTGATATTTCTTCTATATCTACTGATGCATCTTTGCCTACTCATGCTGCTATTGAATCATGCTTAAAACTGTGCTAGTGCCCATAAATATTCTAACTTCCACAGGTTGTGTAGTTGATGACTCAAAAGAGGCTTCAACCTCTGGTATTACTAACTCTGTGGATGCAGATGAGCACAACAAGCTCAAGGAAGAGCTGGAAGAGCTTAAAAGGCTCATGAGAAAAGGCCTATGCACTGCCAATATGGCATGCAAAATTATCAGCTCATCAGAGCTGAAATGCTCAGAAAGAATGATGGCCAAACAGGCTTGGGTTACAATCCCTCTGCTAATAAGGATAAACTGCCTGCTGTGACTAATTTAATCTTGCAGAAAAATTTGTGAGACAGGCAGGGAACAGATGACAACAAACCTGTTGGTCATATACAGAGAGATAGGAAGATGGTAAACATTCCATCCAATCCATCCTATGTCTTGCAGAAGGACAGAAAAGGGAAGATTGTGGCTAAGTATATAGGTCGCAGGCACTTGACAAAGTGGTTGCCAGCCATCTGGGTTCCAAAGGTGACAGTCACTGTGCCACCGGTGTCTTACACAGCTGTGTACCCACCAGTGTCACCGGTAACACACGTAGCCAACTGACCTCTCTGTTTAAGGTTGCAGGTGATAGTAGCCTAAGAGAATCCACGTCATATCATCTATTGCTTAGGCTATCAACTATAGAAACAAATCTTCTAAATCATTAACTGCTGTTTCTGCATATGGTACTGCTAAGGGAACCAAACAAGTTGGGTCCCTAAACCCCATAACTAATCTTGCAGGATACTGCCTCCGGTGGAAACTGACTGGGTTGTGGACAGTGGATGTACACAATATATGACAGGGCAGAAGAGGAGTTTGTAGAGATCACACATGAAAATCTTCTAAGTAAACATGTGATCTATGCAGATAACTCTATGGGAAAGGTAATGGCATTGGTAAAGTTGCCATATCTGAACATCACTCTTTATCCAATGTTACTGCTTGTAGATCAGATAGCTATAGCCTTATGTCTGTGTCACAGCTGTGCGACACAGGTATGAAAGTCACGTTCTATCCTGGTGAGGTTATAGCTTTCCAAACTATCTGATGATTCTCAAGTGTTCAGAGGATGCAGGTCTGGAAAGCTATACACAGTAAACTTCAAAGAACAGCCTGCAGCAGCTCCATGGTGTCTAATGGCCAAGACCAGTGTTGGCTGGCTGTGGCACAGGCGGCTAAGACATGCAGGCAAACAAATTAGAGC